>JADWOT020001844.1:0-91353 GCA_036345935.2 Taenia hydatigena
ATTTGGTTCACACCCAACCGATATTTGAACCTGCGAAACGAAAACAGCAGGCATGGATTTGGGAAAGCCTTGATAAATAAGGAAATAATGCCCGAAACAGAGGTGCTGGTGTTAAATTCCCATGAGCATTCATAAGGCAGCGGTATCACGCGAAACAGTAAGGGATAGGTCACGCTATACAAGGAATAGTCATCATTTATCAAGAATAGTGCAGACTAGCGTCAGTGCCTGTAAATACCAAGGTACGGTGATCGACAAAGTTTCTTGTGAAAGGAGGCGTCAACCTAGTCAGCGATTAGGCACTTTAAAGGTGTAGACGTCTATCGGTCAGTGGCTACCCCAAAATGTTGGTTTTTAGCTCACCCACACAGTGGTAATTCCTGAGACCCTTTGTTTGTTAAGCAAACTTCGCAATTTTCAGTGTATGCTTGACACAACTACTCAGTACCTTCAGGTGCACTTGTCTTACTTCATGAAGACAAACGCTGAATTCGTAGGCTGTGAAAAATACTACACATCCTAAACCTGTCTATGACCTAAGACGAAGTTGTAAATGGGAGTGAAAATCGCGGGAGTTACTACGAGAAAAAAATGGTACACGTCGAGGGCCCACATAAGGAGTAGGACAAGGAACAACCATTACAAACAAAGCGTGCATTATCTGCTTATCAATTTCTCCACTTTGGGAATGGCAAGCCCTTATAGGCCCAAGGCAAAGGTAGCACGGAAATAAGGAATGCGCAACAGAACGTCGGTCTAGATTGACAAAAATCGCCTAATTTCGGCTACCAAAGCTAAAGATCGATCAGATCTTGAACCTACGGATAAATCAATGACAAGCTTGGGAGTAGGGAAAACAAAACCGCGTTGGAAATTCTTGCCTAACGAAATAACTAAAATAAATTGCTGCTTTTCCCTGCATACCTTCACAAAAGCGGAATTTCGCGCCAACGAAGTAAAACTCTTAAGGATCAACGAGCAAATTTATCATCACCTGCGTAAGCCCGCTCAATTCTCACGTTCCTCTGTTTGCAAAAAAAAGCACATACAAATGAGCAACATTCCAAAATTTACTAATGGTGGGGAATTCACAGGAACATACAACACTGTGGAGACATCATCACAGCTTCAGGGTGAGATGTAGGCATCAGGAACGGTAAGGAATCAGAATTTACAGAGTTTTGTGCTGTTCCATACTAAAGTGCTGCCAGGAGACGCAATTAACTATTTTAGGGTCCCCATTCCCTCCTGGCACATGATCTTCATGGACTTCACGATGGTTGCGGTGTTTCCACATGGACAAAGAGCACTCGAACCCCTCTTTGAATAGCGGACTTCTCGTCCGCGGAACGGAAACAGCAAGCATGGATTGGGGAAAGCCTCAATCAATACGAGGGAAATAAGGTCCAAACAGAGGCGCCAGTTTTATACATTTGCATGAAAAACTATGATGCAATGGTATCACGTGAAGTAGTAAGATCTGGCTCGCGTTACACAGGAAACAGACATCATTTATCAAGAATGACGCAGACCAGCATCAGTGCCTATGCATAACAAAGTGCGATGATGAACCAAGTTTCTTGTGAAAGGAGGCGTCTGCAATCGTGAAAAACCTTAACAACAGGAGGCATCAACCTAATCAACAATTAGACACCTGAGCGGTGTAGACGTCGATTGGCCGGTAGCGGTAATGCCAATGTTGGTTTTCAGCCCACCACACAGCGGTGATCACCGAGACCCTTTATTTTTTATTTAAACTTGCTAATTCCCAGCATCGGCTTGCCACAGTGCAGCTTGATGCAAGATTGTGCAGGAGACGAATGCATTCAGGCCAGTGATTCCGGCAAATTAAGCCCAAAATTGTCCTCTAATTTCGAAGGTGATGTAGGGTGGGGGATGGAGGGAAAGGGGAATTACCTTTATGACTAACCTGTCATGCATGTCAGGATCAGCCTCTGTGTAGCACACACTGAGCTCATTCAGCTCAACCACACCAAAACGTCCCTCCACCTCCACCCAACCACTAAATCCACCTCACAACTACTCAGTGCCTACTATTAAAGCAATCCCTCTTCCACTGTGCCCAACTAAAGGCACATCAAAGGCTGGTTGTTTAAAAAAACCGGAATTGATGTGATAGGCATGGAGCTGTCTCTTGCATACGTCGCACTACAATTGCGCTGCGGGCTGGTCGTCGTCGGCTTGAGTTTAGCCAAGATCAAATGTTGACCACAAACGCTCATCTTACTGCTCTAGATGGAGACAAACGCTGGCGACCGTGGGACGGATTCACAGGTCGTGAAAAATACTACACATACTACATCTGTCCACGATCTAGGAGGCCATTCTCTCGTAAAAAGAAGTTGCAAGTAGGAGTGAAAATCACAGGGACCACCATGAGAAAAAAATAGTACACATCGAAGAGTCGCTCGGGGAATGGGACAAGGAATAACAATTACAAATAAGGCGCATAAGACCTGCTCGAAAGTACCCCCCTCTTCTTAAGAATGGCAAGCAATTAGAAGCACAAGGCAAAGGCAGCACAGCAAAAAAGAATTCACAACAGGAGGTGAAGCTGGATTGACAAAAACTGCTTAATTTTCGGAGGTTAAAAGCTAAAAAGAGCTAAAGAAGAAAATTTGAACCTGTTAATGGGTTAATTAAGAGCTTGGAGATGGGAAAAAGGAAGCTACGCTAAAAGTGATTGCCGAACCAAATGACAGAAATAAAATGCCTGGTTGTTCCTTCTATATCCTCAGAAAGGTAAAATTTTATACGAACGAAAAAAGTTCGTAGCGATCAAATGAAGCAATGCAAGAAGGCGGTCCAGCACAACCATTGTAAAACTTACAAGTTCATAAATGAAGTCAACTTACTTAACATTACACACAATAGTTGAATCTGAGACACGAAAACCCTTGTGTTCTACCATGAGTCTGTAGATGGATTGATGTCTACTCTTCGCAAGCTAACAAGAGGCAACTACTGAGCACATTAAAGTAGAGGCCGCATCCACTCCAAAATAATAGCAGCAATATAAGTTTTTATTTCAGCAACGTAGTGTTTATCAACGTATTCATGCCCTCATGAGATGACTGATCTTGCAAGCATTCATCAGGATGACTTTGAGCCGGTCCAGTACATGAGTGCCTTCATTACAAATCGGTGTATACGTCGTTTTCATGGTGGCCACCCAGTGGACATTGTTTGCCCCTACAGTGGATGGGTGCCAAATTTGCCCTTATGTAGGGTTGAGGTGGTGTGATGTTTTACATTAAAAACGCAGGCATCCATCACTGCGATTAATGCGTGGATGCAGCCAACGTCCATCCTTGAGTTGGTTCACCTGGACAGTGAGGTGATCGTCTTAGCTATGTAAGCGTGTAATTTGCCAGATTCCCACCTTGCTTCAGATTGCTCTTAGGCATGTAGGAAACGGTATTTACGGCTCTGGTTGGATTCATTTTTGCTGTTACGTAGCATGCATACGTGACGTGTGCTTCTTAGCACAAAATCAAGGCTAGCAAGAAGGTTGTTTGCAATGTTAACAACAAAGCTGATAAAGACTGATTGCCTTTTGTGCTTCTGGAGTTAGGTTTGACCCATTGGATAAACCAGCACAAATGTAGTGTGATTATTTTCTTGATAATACAACCGTAGGCGTGTGTGCTGTGGTGAATTTTCCCATCAAACAGGCAGACTTTTCACAAACGCATGGTGCAGTGCTTCTGCTACTGCTCTTCTAGATGTTGCCATTGCCTTTCTTTGGTAAGGATTCACTAAAACTTGGAAGGGATTCGATAAATTTTTTTTTTACATGCAACCTCATCATCACAAAAAGCTTGTCGAGCATGCACAGACAAATGCATTGAAATTTTACTTTAAGAGGAAGTGCCAGGTCTAACCCTGCGATACGCGGGCTCACGGCCGCACAAATTTGTGACTGAACGTTACTTCGCTGGCCTGATTTAAGCGTTTCAATACTTTGTTTGATGTTTTGATTTGTATAATGGCATGCAAGCACAGGCGTTGAAGTGTGTTCCAAAGAGGATGGCAGAACCAGTGTTCAGCCCTTTGTTAAAGTCATGTGTTTTCCATTGACCGCTCATTTCTTGTTGGACATAAATTGCAGCATTTGAAGGATTTTTACTTAAATTTTGAGACTATGTTTATTTGCAGCGTTGTCTTCTGTAATGCTTCCATCTCTCTGCTAGAAAGTGTTGTATCCGATTGTCAACACTTTAAAACACTACTTTGGTAGTAGTAGTTTTGGTGGTACCTGTGCCACCACATGAGTGTCTGCATCGCCAACACTTGTTTCCTTTGTGAGTGATGCTATTTCCCCGTTGAGTGAAACCATCTACAGGTGTGCTCGAGTCACTGGCAGGAGGTTAGTGTTGGGTTCACGGATGGCGTGTGGACTAAAAGGATGCGAACTGCTACTAAATATTACCATTGTAGCGTCAACATTTTTTTCAAAGAAGGCTTATATGAGTTGTTGCATTCGTAAGCTTTCTCCTTCTTCCATGCGGCAATTCTGTTATCCTTTTTTCTTGAAGGTGTACAACCCGTATTCGTCAGAAAGAGGTGGTGAAGGCGGCACCCTTGATGAAGCTGGGCCAGCAATTGGATGGATAAATCGCCTTCATTTTGGTCGCCTGTGATCTTCTAATCCAGCGCCTCGGTGCTGACCCAACCACATGAGCTGGCGCATATGCCGATGGATCGATAAGACCATCTGGTGTGCAGTCGCTGTATTATCATCTTAATGGTCTATCGATCCATGGATCGATCGACAATGCAGCAGGACGAGTTGGACTGCAGAAAATTGCACGGGCAAAGAATTGAACTCAAAGGCACGAATCCATGCAAACGCGCCTTTGTTTCTGACGGAAATGCAATTCATTACTCTGATCCACAGCAAGTTCTTAAACCCTCTCCTTCTCCTCTTCCTCTACTTGTCATTCTCAACTCATTATATTCCCCGTCCCTGAGTCCCTTCTCACACCTAAGCTTTCGGGCCAGCTAGAGGGTTGCAAACGATGGGAATGAATTTGCAGCACCTTCAAAGGGCCGTTTGGGACTCCAAGTGCCTTGGCAACAATTCTCTAGCTAATCATAGGGATCAGATTCTTCTCTCAACGTCAATGATCAGCGTCACCTCTATCTGCAGTCGGTGGTTAGTTGCTCTTGTTGCCACCACACAAAGTAGCTTTTCTATGCTTACCAAAGATTGAATTTATCAACTTTTTGTTTGGCAAAAATAAACAAATAAAGAGTAGTTACTGTGTTTGTCACATAAGAACCCAATCATCCTGCTCGAAATTTGGCCTGATTGGGGAGGAAGTTGGACCTCTCTTAAACGATCAGGTGTGCGAAACTTACCCTCCTACAATCGGCAACAAGTTGAGTCTGCATTACATCTTCCAATGTCTTCGTTACGGACTCGCAACCCGGTTATCCATTCGTTGGTCCATTTTTTTCGACCTGTAAATATGTGCCTCCTCTGAGTTGTTAGTTAAAGGAATCCTTTTATGAAGCGCCCAGCGAAACCCTCAATCACTCGAACAAGACCTGCGTGCGGTGATTGAGTTAACAGACTGTGGATCACTTATTAACTTCTGAAGTCTGCAGTTCAAGAAATGCCTTGGCGCAATCGTAATGATACCAGCAGCAACCACCCAGCTGAGCACTTTGGGCTTTCACTAAAATGCACTTGAGATGTGCTTATTGACAACCAAATCACGTTATCCAAAGCCAGACGCTACAGGATCACTTGTCTACTCACACTATCACCGCTATACGAAGGCACAACGACATGAAATGCTCATTTTCTATTAGCAATGGCTGACGAACCCATGAAGTGAACCACAGGCTTTAAGCATTATTATTATTTCATTTGTGCGGAGGTCTCGTAGGTTCGACGATATGCGTGTAATACAAGAGGCAAGTTTGTTCTCCACGCCAAGTAAAAGAAAAGGGTAAACATGGAATACTTGGCCATTTAGCTTTAAGATTTTTTATTTTTGGATGAGAATCATTAGCATTCAACCACAACTACACAACCAGGGAGTGTAGTGCCGACGTACTAAAGAGGTGGTGAGAAGGTCTGCTGATATGCCTTAGAAACGATTTCTCTCACGATAACCACAGATGAAAGTTTTAACAACTTAGGAAACTGAATGGATGAGTTATGCAAATAACGAATGCATTACATACGCATCGCAATGTAGCTGAAGACTGCTTTAAGTGAAAAATGCCATCACTGATCCACGAGCGCCCTTTGTAATGATAAGGCTTTAACTATCCTTCTTCCTCTTGCACCTTCAAGAGACATGCCGTTAGGTGTAAAATTGATGAACATTTCATCTTCACTTGCAAAGCAACGGCGTAAGGTATTTGGCTTGGAAAACAGTTCGCTGAGTGGCAGGCAACGGGCAAATTAGGATGGAGCCAGGATGACGTCGTTTGATTAGATGGTTCTACTGATTAGCAGACCCCACGGATACACTTGATTTGGTATTCGAATCTGTTTTTCAAAGAAAGTCATAAACTTTAAGTTTATTTGTGACTTATCCCTTAGTAAAGCCAGATCGCGAAAAGAAGCTTCTTATTTTACGGGTCGCATTCTGTGTTGTCAATAATTAATTGAGAACTCTACGCTTAACTTCTTAAAAGCTTTGAATAAACTTTTTAGACGCAGTCGATGTCAGTGACCATAGTAACGGGTGGTTTATTCCTCGATCAACACATTTTTTGAAAATCCCTCTCATCTGCCTCTACAAAATGCGTGGTGAAAACAGCGAATAACGGCGTTACAAGCTTTGCGGCCTCCTCTTGTCCATCCTGCTGCCATCACTAGTGTAAAGTTAAAATTGTTCCTACGAATGGTTCTGCTTCTAGTAAACAAGTGGCAAAGTTGGCAATGAACTCAGTTTATTCGCTGGAAAGAAGCTTATCTTGCATGGTTTGGCCTGGCGTTCCACCTTTATATTAAGTAGCAGACGTTTCGGTTGTTGTTGTGACGCAAACATCTACTACTTCATATTCTTGTCCCAGCATTGCAATGATACGTGGTCTAGAGATGGTCGACATAGAAGATTTGGCGGATTTTGCGATTTCGTCCATTTATGCACAGATCAGACCTTCAAATTTTGGCATTTGACGAGATGGGTAGGATGATGTTAGACGGGCACACAGGGATCACCAACACGTGGAAATTAAATATTTCCTGTGAGACTTCGTCAGAATCCGTAGAGTCATTAACAGCAGGCAAAATTCATTTGTGTGACTTCATCTCCCTGCGTTGGCATACAAGTAAGTTTTTGCGCCCTCGCCGTGAATGGGAATGGAAAGAGCATCAGAGTGGCGTGCAAGGGCACAACACAATAAACTCATGTTCAATCACTTTCTCAAATGGGCGCAATCAAATTATGACTAAAAGAATCAGAATGGAATTTTTGACTGCGATCGCCTATGATTGTTCTCGTCGCAAATTTTTCCATTGTAGGCCTATTTGAATTGCAAAGAGCCTGTAATGACAATGAACATTGAGAGACCAGTTATACCACTGCGGTTTACTTTATCTCGTTTGGTCTCGCTGGTGATATCTTTTTTACCCTGATTCATCTTGCCTTACTCGCGATTGCTGTTCTGCAATTTTTTGTCTTACTCAATTTATCTCTCATTTCCTAGAAAAAGGTAACTGTGGGCAGGTTGGCTTGTAGGAGCCCTGAATGAGTCCTGCAACCCTGTGGATAGACACTGACCGGTTAATAATAATGCGACCCCTAAGAGAGATGTAGATTGACAATATTGATACCCGGTTATGGATCCCGTGTCCATGTGGATTAGTCTACATCGGCGTTGAGGCACGCAACTCCATTGCATGCGTCTTGCGCAATCCCCTACTTGAAGACCAAGTCTTGTGCAGCAGCTATTATACTTACTCGTTAGAGTAGCCATTACCCACACTTTGTACGAAAATGGATTCAGGAGCACACGAAAAGCCATCAGCACAGCTCTGCACTGACATGGCCCACTTCACCTCGACGTCCATGGGTGCCTAGTGCGGCCTAGCTAACCTTTCAGCATTAATGCATCTCATCTCCGGCAGCACCTGCATTCTTGCAGCCACAGCACTTTACAACTGCCCACCTTCCTTACTTTTAATCGGCAAACTGATTGATCTACCAGCGTAAAATGGATGTTTGCACCTCCCCCCGTAGCTTTACATTCGCTTGACTAAGGTGCGTTCTAACAAAGCTTTTCATTGCCCACAGGTCCGTCTCGGTCAGTCTCATATGCCTACCGCATGCTGCCCAAATTGACCGCCACACGTTTTGCAGGTCGAGAAAGGGCCGGGCGAACAGATGTATAGTCGAAAAAATCAACAGATAGGCGGGTATGTGGGTGGGTCAGCGGATGAAGAGATTAAGATAAACGCAGTGACGTAAGAAGTCATTGCACAACCGACACTAGCTTTACCGCCTCACCTAGACCCTACCTCTACATCTCTACCAAATGACCGAACAAGTGAACAAAAAGGAATAGCGACGCAAATAAATAATAAAATAATTCGCAAAGTAATCGTCTCGAAACAACACCCTTGATAGGTGTGATGGGAGAAAAGGATACCATGATCAGAAGGGAAGGCGGGGACAAGACGCTACTTGCAACGACTGTCCCATCCAGGTTCGCATCACTGCTATACATATACCACAGGAGAGGCAGCGTACCGCAAAAAAGCACTCGTGCGACAGACACAAAGCCAACTAATGCGCAGAACTAGGGTGCAAACTGGACCACACCGGGTCTTTGCCCATGTCTGCGTCGCATTAAAGGGTTCGAGGCCCGTGTGCACCAATTGCCCCTATACCCTGAGCATGTCAATGCCGGTGACACCCCCCTTCCTGCTTCCCCCTCCCCCCAAACTACCCAGTGCACCTACAGCTCCACTGCATCGGACACAAGCATGACAGCACTCAGTCAATCAACAGTATGTACGATAGACCTGCCATGTGTGCGCGTGTGCTTAAAGTAATGGAAAAAAGCATTGAACGTAAACAAGACAGCTAACACGGCGAAGCAACCTATTCCTTTCCACTGTGAACAACCTCCATCCTAAGCAATCTTAGCAACAATAATGCAATCACGATGAAGCAATGCATCCGGAAAAAAAATGAGTCATGAGGGTGTCAGAGAGGTGTTAATTTTAGCAGCTCCGACAGTCAAATGTTCTAATGCACATGAGGCGGCACGACCACTCACATCAGGCAGGACTGTATAAACGTTCCAACGCCACGCCTCAGACCCCTAAAGTACAGCTGGTGGAGATAAATTCGCGGATATGCCCATAGACAACGAATTAAGTAGATCGCCTCACCTTCGCCTGTCTATCTACCCAAACTTCTGCCAACCAAATAATCCTATTAACAGATAAGTGAAAAGAGCGTGAGTAACCAAAAAGACGAAGCCTAAAGCTTGCCGATCCATGTTTGCCTGTGCGTTGGGAGACGTCCACCAACCATTGGTCGTCAAGAATACCAATCTAACTAATTTAAAGGAGACGCCAAACCTGCAATTTTGCCTGTGTCCGCGATCCGTCAGCCAACTACCACCCTCAAGGAAAAAACAGCTAAAGCCAAAGCTGCTTACTACCACGACTAAGACAAGGGTGGCGAAGACCACACCGGACATAGTACACTGCTACAGCAGGAGTGAACAAACCGAGGTAATCAGTGGTTGCCTTCCAAGTCATTAACGTGACAATACACTTCTAATAACTATTCCACCCCCAAGTATTTCGGATGCAGGCATCTCAAGATGCTTCTGTTGGCAACAACAAATGTGCACTGTTCCGTGGTTTACACAAGGAACACTAAACAGCCAAACTCATGTCCCATTTCCTGCCTTTCTTCTCACTTACAAATAACATCAGCAGAAGGAACCGACGAAATTGCTTGACATTCAGTAAAATTTGAGCGCACGTAAAAATGGGCATTAAATTACGAGATGGTCCTCCTCAACTCCACAAAACAATGAGAAGAAGTAAAGCAGCAGCAAGCTTTCTAACCACAAGTACATTGGAACCTACTCACTTCATGCAACTGCACGTGGTGCCCATTTTACTGTTTCGACTTGGGCAGAAAACACTAAGTTGCAATGAAGCAAATTGCCGTATTCTACCTACCAGCATCCTGTACACTCAATATGGCAACTACGACTTCAGCGTGTTTTGTAATGAACACTAACAACTGGTTCCAATCAAAATTCTCAGAAAGTATATGTATATTTATTCAAACCCACTAAACTCGCGACCTTTCACGGTTAGGTTATAACAAAACGAGATTAATGGGCGAACGTACGCCATCCACTACTCTAAGCGAAAAGCGATAACAAGATGCGCAAAATGGATAAATGCTGCTAACGGCATGACCAGATGTCAGTGAGCACAAAAGTTTGAACTGTCAGCAATTAAAGCATACCACTGCTGGGTTAAGGCACCCAAACAAATGATGACAACAAACAAGTGGAACGAGTAGAAAATGGGAAAGAAGAGATACAGTTACTCCTATACCAGCGTTGGATTCCCATAAGATAAATAGTGACTGTGGCCGATGTAAGGGGCTACACCTCGCACTAAGGCGTTACACCTCATCAACGTGCATAAAAAGCAAGTGGTATGCATAAATAGAGACGTTACAAGTATAAATAAACATGCATTTATATGCATTCACAGCCATCACACTCGTTTACATGGCCATTTCGCCTACCACTTCACAGCGCAGGAGTCACGACGCGACACCACTTGCACCCTACTTCGCAGTCCTCCAAGAGTTTCAACAAAATTCCATCAGCGAACGTTGATTGTAAAAACGCCTTTCGACGGTGACACAGCCTCAAAGAAATACTTGTCCTTTGCAGACTTGAAGGAAACATGGATGATGTGCTGCTTCTTTTGTTCAGTCGTTCCCATTCTGTGCGATAAAATTCGCTGCTTGCATCCACCCATCACCTGCGCCACCAAATACTTCATTCGAGGAGCATCTTTGAATCTGCGGGAACAAACTGAAACTTAAAGAAACAACGCCAATCAGGGCGGCGGATTGATGCACTGAGCGACGACACAGTAGGCCGCACGCCGACGCCGCGGTCGCAGCAGAATCTTTACAACGTTGGTCTAGGCTTGTTCGGATCGCGTCTACTGAAGTTATGGTGGAGAAAATATTTAACTACCCCTTCGTAGGGCACTGCAGCCATATCTGCGTTTAATCAGCACGACAAATTCGACCGGTATGGTTATCGCATCAATTTGGAAAATGCAGCCGTCACATTGCATTTGTGAATCGACTTTGGAAAAGGATATACCACGAATCCATTGAGACGCAGCACAGATCACATCAACTTCTAGACAGCAATAGAGAGCAACGGAGAACTCCAACTTCAAATTCGGCATTTTTTCAGCAATTTCTTGCAGCACATTTGATGCCCCACCACAGACAAGTACATTCTTGTCATCTCTAAGGCTCGGACCGTCATTGACCTCACGTGAAGCCTAAAATGAAACAGATTTCTTCCTTCTTTAACTAATAGAGCTTATCCGACCAAAACAATGCCGCAATTAAAACAGGCAACGTGCCCACCGCATCGTAAGACAGCATGCCAAACACGACCGATGACATTGAAATTGTCAAGCTTGAGGGACCGCTATCGAGCAAATATCTTCCAATCTCAAGAATTTTCGGAATTGCGCAAAGCACACCATCAAGCTTGGCCTTCGAACAACTGCTAAAATTTGTCTTTGCGAGTGTACGCAAACAAAATGCAGTTCATATTCGAAAATTGATTAGTTGACAATTGATGTGCAGCTACAAAAATTGCATCCTATTATAAAAAGCTGTATTTATTCGGGAAAATGATATCAGAACATTATGCACCACATGTGGGAATCGAATCGCTATCCTCAAGCAGACTGGTTATTTTGTTATAAACTTATTAACGTAGGTGACAGCATCGATACAGTCCTATGGGTAGTGAAACGGTGGCCTCTGTCGACATAGTCATTGAACAATGGATAGAGATGTAGCACGCTTCCCGTTTGTCTCCTCGTCTTCTGCCCCAAAATCCTTTGGACAGATAAGTCAGAGCTAATGGACTTTATTGCAAACTTGGGTTGCTCGGGCCACTATCTCCCCTTTCTCCTCCGAGGAATTATGACAAAACCATCATCACTAGGTGTGCGATTGCCCCATTTCAACAATAAAGCATTGCACAAATCCTTCCTCTTACCGACCCCGTCTTTGGTACCGTCCTTGTCGAATGTCTTTCTTCCAGTCATTAAAGTTCAAAATTCATTTTCGCATCTCATTAGTGATGCACCTTCGCAGAGTCACAGATGCAATTTTAAGCGATTGATGGCTATCAACCTGGCAGTGAGATGTGGACAAAACAATTGGTAGGTGTTAGAACGTTTCCATATGGTGTGAACTATGAATGCTACAATGGACGGAAGCAAGTACAATAGTAATCGTGGGGCATCCTCGCTTCCTCCTCCTCATCCTCCTTCCTCTGATAATTAACAACCACACCCTAGCAAGAAGTCACCCCGCTCAACGCTCACATGTATGGACGTCGTGAAAAACCAATGCATAGCATGAAGGCTCTTTGTAATATAGCCTCAAATCAGCTTTGCCTCACGCCATACCGTTGTTGTTGTTGTTACTGCTAAAGGCCTCAAAATCTTACTACTAACTTGGGTTGGAAAAAATAAACAAACAGAACAAGCAAAAGTGGTGTAATTTTAAGCCTATGATAGGATCTCACCCAACTTGTGCAGCATACACTGTCCCATAGGGGAGTACTTACCAAGGTACCGTTCTCCTCTCCCTTCGCTCTCGCCCGCTCGCCCGCCTGCCTGGAGTTCATGCAGCCACACACACCGCAACCATTCTCCTATGATGTTGAGGCCCTCTTCCAAGCCCACTGCCGGCCTGCTTATGCCCTGCGTGGATAAGTAGTCCACACTACGGAGGGGCAAGAAAACTCTCAGTCGCATTCATCACACATCTAATAATTGCTTCGACACCTCAGCTGTCGCCGTCGACAACGACGAGTTCAAAGGCACTTGGTGTAGTCCCAGTGGCTTCCCATGGATCGGATTCTACGCCCACATTCCCCCATGCCATCGTTGCCACCGTCGACAACTATGATGCGTGTCATTGTTGGTAGGCAGTCCGTTGAGTCCGTAATTGACGATGACGACGACGACAACGTTGAGAAACGTCACGTAGTCAGCGTTGCAAACAATGGCGATGCAGCTAGTGTTGGTCAGAGGCCGACTATTACAACACATAAATACTGCACTTACAAGTTTTGCGTACAAAATTGACATCTTGTGCTGCTCACTCAACACCCCCATGCCTACCACATAATAATTCTCCAGATGAAGTGAAGAATCCCCTTCGTCGGCCACTTTAGCACCATGTAAAGCCAAGTGCTTGGTAAGTTCTCCTCCTCGCCTTCCCTCCCACCAAGTGGAGCCTCATTCACGACCAGAACATCATTCCCTTCTTATTCAAATAACATCCCACCTACCTACCTACTTCAATCAATCCCCTCTACTCCATTGTTCAGCACAGGGAACGAACGCAAAAAGCGTTGCCATCCAACAACCAACCGAAACACGTTTACGGAACTAAAAACGAGCCCTAGACGATCTCGACAATATCAATACGCGTAGATTTAAGTACAACAAAACAACTAGCAGACAGTAAGAAATGCACACACACACACCCGAATTCACGAAAAGAAGAGCACCTACAGTACGTTTGAAAAAAAAGCCCTGGGACACCTCTCCTTCTCGTCCTCCCCATCTTAACACAATCACTAGCGCAACTCATCAACGCGAAAAATAAGCCCGTCCCTCTGCACCCAGCTCATCAGTGTTACACTCCAGTTAGTCTATTGAGCATGCGCCCACGCCCTTCTCACCCTTCTCACACCTACCGCTGTGTCATCCAACACACACCGCTATCGTCCATGCCGACATCCACATTGCACAACAGAGGCGAGGACGCCTCCGCCAATGACTTCACGAGCTCGTACTGCCTACCATTCCACAGACTCATCAAATGTTGCCTCACCACCGCAGTAATTTTTTAGCATCCGAAAAGGAAAAAAGCAAACAATGGAAGAGTCGATGCGTGAATATCTAATCCACTGCAAAGCTAACGTCTCCGGACATAACTAATGATAGGAGAAAACACCTTAACGAGCAAACGTTTAAGACTGCTGCAAAATGCAATCTGCGTAGTGATAAGACTGCTCCCCACTAGTCACTCCTTCCTTTGCTTCTGTTGCGGCCACCTCGCCCAGACACCAACTCATGCCGTCAAAGCTAAGCCCACCATTAAGCCATCACCGACGCCCTCCACACAACACGTTTTGCAAAGATCACACCAGCACAAAAATAATCCTGATCTCCAAGTCAATGAGCAGTGAAGTCCCTAATTGTCTCACGCCCTCCATACATGCATGTGTGAGTGGGAGTGTAGCAGCTACATTTTGCTACGAATGAATCATTAAATAAAAGTGATTGTTTAGCGCACCACTTGTGTTAGGGGGCGGGTGGCTCAAGCTAGGTTGTGATAAGTCTAGGTCGATTTGAATAATAAATTTTAGTTACTAGGACAGGCTGAGACGGCATGTTTTAAAGGGTAAATGTGATGACGCCAATTAGGACTGTTTTTTTACATAATCACGAGTATTTTGGGCCAATAGGCTGCCCAAAATTTTACGTGTACCAACTTCCGTATGCCTAAGCAATTCAACGTAAGGGATTGCCACATTTTCGTTGATGCTGCAAGTTCGATGAATAAATTTTGCTGAATTTAGAAACACGCGTATGATTGGTGATGGATTTTACTCCAATAATGTGTATGAAACTTAATCACCTGGTCCTGTACATTAAATGCAACACATCACGTCTCGTTTAAAACAAAAAATAAATGCGCTTGAGGTTTATAATCTCTAGGGCACATTTTAACTGCGAATGCGTATTTTGTTAAGTAAAACAAGCCTTTAAGCTAATCAAATCGCTCATCATTTTGAGGTCATCAGCGGTAACTGCTTTCCATCTCGTTGGTAAATGGGGTCCTTTGATACACTAAAAAGTCATGATTTTGGCAGGAGAGGGCCGTATATTTTAAAAGACTTATCTTACTTACTAGGGATCGCTTGGTAAAAATGAGCTTGTGAAGCATAATTTCACTGGAACGTGTCGCGTCTGACTGGAGCATGATTTGCTAATCATGAGTCCTCTACCTAGCGATTCAGGGTTAGAATTCCGCCTTTGGCGTCACTTTACATGTAACTCAGGTAAGAATTAATTGCATCATATGCTTTCTTGCCATCTTCCTCGTGCATAAACTGGCAAAATCCATTTACTTGTCATTAAACTTTGCTGTTTATTCTTAAAATTTTAATTATTAATGCTCCCTAAAATTACTTAGTAAAACTAAATATCATAATTGCATATGCAAACTACGTATAACACTAAGTCAATTTAAGTTATTTAACAGCGATGTGGTTATAATTAGAAGTCTTGATAATAAGACGAGAAAAGGATTTATTTACGAAATAGCTGCTCACCGCGTTCCACCGCCATCGGAGAGGTCAGGATGCCATTAGCTTTTGTGTGGTAGCTTCGATCACAATCAGATTATGCAAGCAGCACATTAGCGAATTGACTAAAGTGCTCTGCATTCTAAGTACTTTTTACTTGGGTCTATAAGCGGTTTTAATTAGGCACCGGCTGTCAACTGTCTACGATGCCAAAAAAGTAGGTCTCCCCCGAAACCACAACATTTTGTGCCATGCAGCTGTGATAAGAGTGCGTAGTAACAAAAAGCCAGGGTGGACAGGCATTACGGTGTGTCATTTGTTGCTCATTTGAATCTGTAAGTATCTAGGATTAGGTTTCAAATGTTAGATTAGTTGCGGTCCAGTAAAGTTCAGTTCAATTTTAAGACCTTTGATGCTTAGGAATGAACGCAAGGTAATGCGAATGATTTCAATACGAAAACTAGGATAGCTTGAGTGCATAGCTGAGATCCATTTTCGTGGGTTTTCACCTCAGGTTATTCAATTCTGTACCCAGCTGTTCATTTCATCTCTACTAGCCACGTTTTTTCCCAAGTCATGTAGTAAAAATTTGGACCTGGCCGACAGTTAAGCAGACTATTTTGGCGAAGAAAGCCAAAATGATGCAACACATAGAGCTGCGCTATATTCCGATTATTTAGATCCAGATTCGATTGGAATTATAATCTAGCAGCTTAGACCATTTGGTGGTTACTTGCAGCAATTCTCCTATCAGATTGGAAAAAGAAAGGTTTGGTCGATGATTGAGCGCCTAGTTTGACACAGATGATTGGTAACGTACGCTCTAACGATTGGGTATCTCTGCTACCAGAAATTTTGCCCTGCCATTTATTGTCAAGATACCAACCGATGATGTAGCCAACAATGTCGCCTAGGGTTTGAGGCGGTGGATCATACTTCATGTGCACTGTGTAAGAGTCGACCGCTTTAAATTGCACACTCTCAGAAACGCTAAGATCTGCACAAATGGGAAGGCATCGGTTCGTCATTAGTGCTGAGAGGACCTTAAAGCTTCTTCTGTTCCATTATGCTCTACTCACACCCAATTAAATAAAAGTAGATATAAATTATTTAGGCAATAAAGCAATTGACAGAATGTTAGCTGCTAAATGCATGCAAGATGTTTATGGGTTAGTGGGCAGAGGGTAGACCTCCACGATTTATGTTTAGTTAGTGGCGGATTGAGCATCACGATAAAATTATTTAGCTATACAAATCCATATATTACGACTGCGAGTTAATGGCGGTTCCTATTTTAACGTGATCTAGAATCGCTAAACTGTTAAACGGGCAAAACATGAAAAGCGCAAAAGGAAAATGTCCCTGATGCCTGTGATGGTGGACAAGAGGTGTTCGGATGCTTGCAACATATAAGCTGGGGCGACTAATCATTAGTGTTGGTGCATCAGCATAGGCTTTAAGGTTAGGGCAGGAAGATATCATCTGCGACCATGGTTTGACAGGAAGGAGATAAATAAGGCTTAATAAAATCAACCCGGTTCTGTCAAACACCTTGGCATTAAACACGCCTTACGAAGCACCAGCACACTTTGTCTCCCTAAAATTTACCAAATTCAATTGGTTTTATCATGTTAAATTTACTTTATGCATAAATAAAAGCTGCATTTTGGTTCTTGATGACCAAACTAAACGGAACTCGAGTGCAACACTCTTTATGAAAACTGATTTATTTGATGCATGTTCCATGTAAAAGGGTACGAAGATGAACAAAATCCTATTCACCACAAAATTAAAGAACATTTGAAGACGCTATAGAAGTAAAGAGCCAAAGTGCGAAGGAAGGTAAGCATTAGGCATAATAACAAAATGAAGTCAGCCACACCATGTTGATTTGACTATGAAATCATGCATGGTGTTGTGGTGCAATGTATCAAGGTACAAATGAATAAGAGAAGCTAAGCCGTCTCTGGCGCACTTTAGCAGTTTCTGTGAAGAGAAATTTTCGCTGTCTTTATAGAATGCTCTCATATAGCGAATAGTTTCTTTCTTCACGTGTACTGAACAGTGTAAGGATAAGAAGACAACTTACCGATCGCCAATGCAACGACCCCACGCGTAGTGGAAGCTGCCAGCAGCATGAGACGGAGTTAAGAGGGCATTCTCTTATCAAAAATTTTTACATTAACAATCCGCACACGTGTACTTTTAAATTTGCTGTCAATTGTAGTTAGCCCATGGTCTGCAAGTTCTTGAACTACTAACCAAATTAAGCATTCACGCGCACACTATGAAATCTAATGTTATTGAATTGCTTGGGCGGTTGTGTTAAGGACACTGATAAGTGCGCCCACTGTTACAAAATAGCTTTTACCTTAACTTTCTGGAGGCTTTCGTTTTTATGTGAAGTTGTGGCGTTGTAACTAGTCAGTGCGCACAGTCTTACGTGAAATTTCACGCAGACATTATAACCAATGCAGTAGAGGGGACTACGGTGACTGAGTCAGCAAATGCATATTCGCCAGCTGTAGTGAATGAAGAATTAGATGTCAAACCTTCGACATGATCGTTCGGGACTGGTTACAAATTCTCTCTGCAGAAAACTCTTTCGAGACCATTCGATGCAGAACACGCTGCTCTAGGCACTGCTGACTCCTCCACATTAGCTAACTCGTAAGGGTGCATAACAAGGCAATTAGGACCATCACATTACTTGCGTATGTTCCACCTTCTGAGACTGATTTAATGGCAGGAGGTAATAAGAATGATCCCCCAAAATTTCAACGATACTGAAAACCACGCACTGATGTCATTGATCAAACTAGTTAAGTGAAGTGTTCCCCTTGCCAGACGAGTATTATTAAAGCTACGCAGCAAACAGATTTATCGTTAATTGTTTTGACTTGATAAATTCATCTACTTTGGGGTGATGTGGGTGTATTGGGAAACACTGTGCAATAAAGACAAGGAAATTTGGCCCACGACTATACGGAAATACCAACAAATCATCAAAAATGCACTGCACTTACGTTCAATGGGCAAACGTGTATGCGAATACAATATTAACGACTTAGTGCTAATTGTTGAGGCTGCTGCTATTCTATCTTTATGCCGTTAGATGAGGTGGAAAAATGCACAGGCCTACTTGAACTATCTCTCTTGACCCAAGCTCTTCCGCACGATAGTGGATTTGGCCTGCTTTGCTCCTCCCATCTTCTCCTCTATCTCTGGGGATTCCGTAAAGAGAAAGGGTGACAAATCCAAGTAGTGGCTGTTCATGGAGGGATAAGAAGTAGCTTTCCTTGTAATTAAGACGCCCACTGACTGATGATATGCGTGGAACCATCCATAATGCGTGAAAGCAATTGTGTCAGTAGATGATCTATCCACAATAAAACTTTTTACTCGCTCCAAGAAAATCCAGTGACCATCTGTCCAAAACATTTCTTTACATTGCTAAGTGCGTAAAGCATTACGCCATGCTTGGTTGACTTCGACTTAAGGTTTTGGAACCACTTTAAATAACTGCTTTGTTTTGGCTTTAATTTAAGGCATTTCCAAAGTCTGGATGAAGTAGACGCCAATTCCCGTGTAAAACATGCAGCAATTGAGCGTGTCTTGGAGACACTGGTAAAGGCATCAGTAGCTCTGTGTCACTTAATGGTTACTTTTAAAGATTCGTAGATTCCACTGTCGACTCTAAACACGAAAGTTCCTAAGTCAGCATCTATATATTGACGTACCTATGCTGGAGGCAGTCATTGATGCAGACATCACTGCCAGTCGTAATAGGCGTGCTTAAAGCGGCTTGTCAGAATGAATTTGTGGCACGATTTTACGGGTGATGTGCCCCACTTGTAATCGAACTCTTTTAAATCATGCTTCCTTATTTCATTTTCATTTACTACAGTCAGCGGTTCGATAAATATTGCGGATGGACCTGGTTACACGAAATGAAAAGGACACGAACATGAAGGTCTTTGTGCAAAAGATAAGGCATTACGTCGCTTAACTTAGAAGCACGCTAGATGAGATTAGCCTCTTTTAGTCGTTTAATATCTGCAAACGCTAATAATCGTGTTCGTTTGACATAATGAACCCGGTTTT
Source organism: Taenia hydatigena (assembly GCA_036345935.2). NCBI lineage: Eukaryota > Metazoa > Platyhelminthes > Cestoda > Cyclophyllidea > Taeniidae > Taenia > Taenia hydatigena. The sequence goes on from JADWOT020001844.1 coordinate 19,729, forward strand.
CTCAATTTTTCTTGCTTCTCAAGAAAGGGAATTCGAATTTTTTGACAATTTTTTGTTTGATAGGTGGTTAGATTGCAATGTCAATTTAACTGTGCCAAGAATTAAAACGAGTTGATGCGTTTTAAATGGACATTTATCCAGAGTATTTGGGTGGTAAATAAAATTTAGTAGACTGTTTTGTCATGTTAAGATGCACTAAGCCATTTTATTGAAGTGACACAGAATTCGAGGCGTTGTCTTTTCTAATATGGCGGATGGGTAGGAAAGGGTTTTATGCCCCTAACATTTGTAAATCGCAAACCGTTCAGATCGTCATTCCCTAAAAGTCTGCCCATTTCACGATTTGTTGCGTTAAGAGCCGACGAATCGACAAATTCCGCTGATTTAGCACTTATTGCCGTCCTTCACTGACCAAATTAGTAGTGGTGTCCAAATTTCGCATAAAATACAGCCGCCAAAAAAATGATTCAGAAATAGTTGGTGCATGGTGCGCAACTCCCCGTAAGGCTGCGTTGAATCCAATGCAATCACATAAGGTCATAGACATGCAACACAGCAGGGGTATCGGAAATTCAGTAATCAACTTTGGTGAGGTCGAAAGTCAAAGTTGACACCCGTGCAAACGCAAAGAGGTGACATCCAAGATCTCGTGCTAGAGTACCAAAAACCTAAGAAATCATTTTACTTTAAAAGCTGTAGCAACAGATTACTTACCCTCAGGCGAAAATGCTACTTTACAAGGTTGGTGGGGATTTAGAAGGATGAAACTTAATCAGCGGTCTGCTGAGTAGCACCAAATTGTGCAGCACATCGGTTCAGATCAATTTCTAAGAAACAAAAATGTTTAGAAAGGCACACAAGTAGGTGTTACTCTAGTCGTTAAGAGCAGTAGCTTACAAAAGTTCCGCCTCTAACTGCAGCTTAGCTCTTAATATTTACCTTCCCACAACATGGCCATTTCCGGCACGTATCGCGACCTGGGCACCCACGGATCTGTCACAGCTAACAAATCCTGCGATCAGCAGAGAATATGGATATTTCAAGGGCATTTAATCCAATACATTAGGGCATTTCCTCTGGTTCGTTACTAAGCTATCAATTGGCCAAACAGCAAGCAAGACTAAGTGAGTCCATCGTAACATACTCTAGTGGGAAATGATAGATAAACGAGTTGAAGCCTTTGGAACTCCTTGTTATTGCCTCACGGCTAACGAGTGTACGGAGAAGATGAGGACCTAAACTTAGAAGCAAAAGGAAACAGCGTATCCGGAATTTATTTCTAAACGGACAAACAAAATGGGAATATGACATAAATTCACTCAGTCAAATTGAGAAGAGCTGATCGCGATTTTTGAACAGTCAAAAGTAAAGTAGGATGACGAATGACCAGAAGGTTGGAATTTCTAAAGTAAAAAACATCAGGTGGTTTAAATTTACTCAAGTGAAATTGGAGATTCTCATTTACGTTGCCAAAACACTGCTTTTGTTGCAGCATGAGTTCCTGGCAGTTGAACGGCGCCATCATAAACGCCAAGACTTGTACAGCGCAATCCAAGTGAAAGGCTCCTGCAGACGGTGATAATTGTAAGAATGTGGTGGACTGTATCACCAAGGCGTCACTTCTCACTGCCTCTTAAAAGGGCCGAAAATGTTGGCATCATGAGAGCATCGACGATGATCGGCAAGCACGGGTGTAGAACTAAAAGTGCAGTGAGCACGAGGGCTACACGAGACAATTAGAGACAAGGCGATTGGTATATAAGCGGGCACACCTCGGAGCGCAAGTCAGTATCAAGGAAAGCAGAGACAAAGAAATGGTGTGGGGAGGTTGGCCATGCTCGTATCCGTGGAAGTGGGCACCGTGGGGAGAGTTTGAGAAGGGCTCGCAATGGGGACAGAAGTGGGCATTGTGGTCTGTGCAGAAGCCGCACTGCTGGTCGCCGTGTGAGTGGTCGTGGGAGAAGAAGCCGCAATGGTGGTCGCCGTGTGGCCAGCCGTGGGGGTGGTCGCAGCAATGGTGGTAAACAGCAACCACCACCGAGGTTGTGCCTACACCGACACTTGTGAAGGTGCCTCCACTTGCCATGGAGGCGAATGAGCTAGTCGGCGGTGTACATGCCCTCCTCTACTTCTCTCTTGCTCTGAACGCTCAACTAATGCTATTATTCCTGTTTATCACTTAAAACTGCTTAATAAATGATTAGACATCTTTGCTTCAGCTTACACAGAGCTTCCCTTTGGCATTTCCTTGTTGGGTATGTGGAACGCATTGGCAAATTAAATCGGAGGTAATTTTCTCTCCTATTATTGCACTAGACTGTTTCAGGGTTTCGATTATTTTGTGCTTACTCGTTTTAAGGTTGTATGTGCCAGACTTCGGATCTCTTCTGCTCTAGTGTTAAAAGCGTCATGGGTGCTCATCTAGAATGAGTTGCGAAAACTAAAACATGCCTTACTCTTATTGTTTAGCTTTGAAGTGTTGTAAGTAGAGTTGAAACTCTTGCGGTCGGACAAAATACATAGGAGGCTATGCTAGGATATTTGGCTTAGAAATTTGAATGCGTTTACTTATTTCTGGTTGCCTTAAGCGGGATTTTCTAATCGGCCGTAAGTACTTGAAATTGTGCTGCAATGCAGTCGTGACACTGTTGAAGACTTGTCATAGTTAACAACGATGATTGTTTTGAATTGCAGCCCAATAATTTGCTGTCGCTTGCGGCTGGAGAAAAAATTTGTAAGCGGATGGGTTAGTGCCTCCACTTAACGGCTACGTCACTACTAATCCCAAATTCGATTTGTAACGTAGCCTTATCCGGAGGTATAAATGTGGAATAGCTTACTACGATCCACCAGCAAATAATGAAACCCGTAATGCTTATAATTTTCCAAGTGCTTTCTTTCTCTACCACTACCACTTCTACCAGTAATGACTATGACTAGCACATTCCTTCGCTAAGCCTTATAAGCGCATTCGTTGATGGCATTAACCAGTGGCTCGAGAATAAACTAGAGGACATACCTTATTAAAATAAGCACGAGCAATTAATGGGTTCCTGATGTATCTGATACCCCTGAAAGGCTATATTCTTAAACAGGAGTTGGGATGGATATCCATCCATCTGTTCAACTGTTGTGAAACTGCACAACAATCGTGCAGATCCACCCTTTTTTAACTGCCTACTCAAGACACTAGTATGTCGCTAATGGCTATCCCATCTGAAAACTATTCTTCACACTTTATCGCTGAGTGCAGTGACTTTGCCTTCAAAATGGCAGAACCCTCATGTAACTGTAGGCGGCTGCGTCGGGCCCTTTTAAGAGGCAGTGAGAAGTGACGCCTTGGTGATACAGTCCACCACATTCTTACAATTATCACCGTCTGCAGGAGCCTTTCACTTGGATTGCGCTGTACAAGTCTTGGCGTTTATGATGGCGCCGTTCAACTGCCAGGAACTCATGCTGCAACAAAAGCAGTGTTTTGGCAACGTAAATGAGAATCTCCAATTTCACTTGAGTAAATTTAAACCACCTGATGTTTTTTACTTTAGAAATTCCAACCTTCTGGTCATTCGTCATCCTACTTTACTTTTGACTGTTCAAAAATCGCGATCAGCTCTTCTCAATTTGACTGAGTGAATTTATGTCATATTCCCATTTTGTTTGTCCGTTTAGAAATAAATTCCGGATACGCTGTTTCCTTTTGCTTCTAAGTTTAGGTCCTCATCTTCTCCGTACACTCGTTAGCCGTGAGGCAATAACAAGGAGTTCCAAAGGCTTCAACTCGTTTATCTATCATTTCCCACTAGAGTATGTTACGATGGACTCACTTAGTCTTGCTTGCTGTTTGGCCAATTGATAGCTTAGTAACGAACCAGAGGAAATGCCCTAATGTATTGGATTAAATGCCCTTGAAATATCCATATTCTCTGCTGATCGCAGGATTTGTTAGCTGTGACAGATCCGTGGGTGCCCAGGTCGCGATACGTGCCGGAAATGGCCATGTTGTGGGAAGGTAAATATTAAGAGCTAAGCTGCAGTTAGAGGCGGAACTTTTGTAAGCTACTGCTCTTAACGACTAGAGTAACACCTACTTGTGTGCCTTTCTAAACATTTTTGTTTCTTAGAAATTGATCTGAACCGATGTGCTGCACAATTTGGTGCTACTCAGCAGACCGCTGATTAAGTTTCATCCTTCTAAATCCCCACCAACCTTGTAAAGTAGCATTTTCGCCTGAGGGTAAGTAATCTGTTGCTACAGCTTTTAAAGTAAAATGATTTCTTAGGTTTTTGGTACTCTAGCACGAGATCTTGGATGTCACCTCTTTGCGTTTGCACGGGTGTCAACTTTGACTTTCGACCTCACCAAAGTTGATTACTGAATTTCCGATACCCCTGCTGTGTTGCATGTCTATGACCTTATGTGATTGCATTGGATTCAACGCAGCCTTACGGGGAGTTGCGCACCATGCACCAACTATTTCTGAATCATTTTTTTGGCGGCTGTATTTTATGCGAAATTTGGACACCACTACTAAGTTGGTCAGTGAAGGACGGCAATAAGTGCTAAATCAGCGGAATTTGTCGATTCGTCGGCCCTTAACGCAACAAATCGTGAAATGGGCAGACTTTTAGGGAATGACGATCTGAACGGTTTGCGATTTACAAATGTTAGGGGCATAAAACCCTTTCCTACCCATCCGCCATATTAGAAAAGACAACGCCTCGAATTCTGTGTCACTTCAATAAAATGGCTTAGTGCATCTTAACATGACAAAACAGTCTACTAAATTTTATTTACCACCCAAATACTCTGGATAAATGTCCATTTAAAACGCATCAACTCGTTTTAATTCTTGGCACATTTAAATTGACACTGCAATCTAAACACCTATCAAATAACAAAATTGTCAAGAAAAATTCCCTTTCTTGAGTAGCGCTTAGTCTGTACCATACGGTTTCTCTGCATTGCATGATGCTTGAATTCTGGTCTGTTCGTGTTCTTCTAAAAATGATGGAAAGCAAACATTGAAGTAAAGAATTCTACCAATCTAATGTCTACTCATATTTGGGGTGTTGGATTTCCATTCCTCGAGTCAAGGTGAGGAAACAAGAAATCTCGCTAACGTAATAATTTGGGCCGGGAAGCACATAGATCAACTGCTGGGTAAACTGTCCCTGTTTTTTTGCCTATTGAGGATCGTATCTGCAGTAAAAATTGCCACTTAATTTATCGAGTGGTGAGTTATTTAGGGAAAGGGTCAACTAACAAGCATAAGCAGATCCAGCATTTTTAGATGATAAGTGTTGCGTGTCCCAAGCAGTAAATGATTTCCACATCGTTGCTTTCTACTTTGTGACCGCAGCATGCTTTCTGGGATGAACCCTTAAGTAAAGTTCATATTTGGGTAATGAGGCTACATTGAGCATATGCCAAGGCCTGATTACTGCAAGAAACGTTCAGGTGAAACCTTAATTTTGCACGCACAAATGCAATGGCAGGTCCCTGAGGTGAGCTGCTGCTCTTGTGCATCTTTGATTATGGATAGACATGGTTTCCATATCATTAACCGAGATGGTAGAGTAGAATAACTGTAGTACTTTATTAACGGTGCTTAATTAAGGTGTTTGGTAGCAATAAATAGCCTAAACGGTTCAAAGACGGTAATGCGTCCATCGTTACGTATTCAAGTCTTGATATTTCGTGTCTACCCTTCTAAGTCATTTCAGGACAACCAGCGTGCTGGGTCGTTTTCTAGAGGCTCAGTTCAACATAAAACCTGTGATTCTACAACGTCATAGACCTCTACCTGTCCTCTTTAAGCTCCTGTAATTAAGCATTAGGCCAGCCTTACTCGCCTAGTGATCAAGGGCTGGTAGTTGAGCAGCTTAAAGGGTTTGGTTGCAGTACTGAGTTATCAAGAAATCCTACTTTCAATTAGCACATGCAATAAAGACTACGCAGATCCAATAGTAGTTTAGCTAAGGCGGCATTCAAACGACGAAAACAAGTGTCGCACAGCATCTCATTGTTAACATCAAAGTAGGGCTAGCTATATAAAGTGGATGCACTCGTACAAATCAGCATTTCCATCACAACTTTGCATTCCATTAAGTCACATTTTGAAATGTAAGCACGATTGTTTTGGAAGGCAGTTGCTACATACAAAAATTTGATTTTCTTTCCTCAGCCAAAGCACTTTTCTTCGACTTGAATATTTTACCCCTTTGCCAATGAAAGCCTCACAGAAGTTAGAAACTGCATCGTTTATGAAAGCTTCAGCGTTCATCGCACCACGTTTATGATTGCCTAGCTCAGCGCTTCCTTTTATGGCTCGTTGAGGTCCTCTCAGACTCACTTTACTTTAAAAGATAAAATGTGATTCTGCCAATGATGTCTCTCTTATGCTACTTGCATTAATCCTAATTTAATTAATACGCTAAATGCGAATTTCATTTTTTGTATTAATACAACGAAAAGGTTACTGATGGCAGCAGTGCAGTGATCCTGATTGGCGTCTAGTTAAGACAACGAGCCAATTTCTCAGAATCACTTTTAAAATATAAAACGAACTGCGCCTCGCATTCACCTCTATGCTTTGTTTTAACGAAAAATGCCAACTTTGCCTCCTCAATGTTATCTGCAAAGCTTACAGCGCTTTGATGGAATGGGAAGACACAACGAAACTCTTCAAATTGATGGGGCCTTACAGGAATCAGTTATACAGTCCACCTCCACCAGCCCTTACTCTTGCCTGCAAAGGAAAAAGAATTAAAATAAGATCAAGCTAGCTATGGCACATCTTTCATTAGCACGATTACATTTCCCTGTCTCCTGGGTCTAAATATTTTATGCCACTGTTACCTTAGTCCAGACAGCTTGAGAAAAGTCCAATTTCGCAACGCCTCATTGCTTACTGTATGCTGGTAGCAGGGAAGTGCTTGTGAATGTTGTGACCTTGATTACATCGCAAGCAACCTCCGGACTGTCAAATCGACATTTAAGTAACTACCTTTGTTCATAGCAACTATTCGGTCATAAATCCATAAGCACAAACTAATAAATTTGAGACTAATTGACTGTCGCCCTTTGTCGCCTTTAAGACGGCAAAATGAAACCCTTATGAGCTGTGAATACCGTTATTCATCCGAGACCCTAGCGGTGAATATGGCAATAGCATTCGTAGTGCGTAGACGGTGACAAATTATGATATTTTTAGCAGCGGGCTTGAGGGGAAGACCACTTCTTATCAGGTGCAGCCATTCAATGCGCATGTGCTTTGTACGACGTTTGTGTAGATGCGGCAAACAGAAATTTAGTAGAGGTGTATATATGCTTAACGATGGTTCCATTGTTGCTCAGGATCAGTGAGATTTCAAATGCTCACAATTACCGTCCAGACGATTCGAAGTATGGTCGTGTCCACAGGCATGCTCTCATGCGTCCTCGTGGTCTGTGAGCATCTGTTTAAGCCGTAAGTGTGGCTGGTGAAATGAAAACAACATTTCTCGCGTATTTTTGCCAACAGTCTGCCCCTCTACTGCAATCTTCTTACAGGATATCCGCCTTTAAATTTATCTTACGATTAAAGCACTGATGGGCATTTACTTAATGCTCTGTTTTCTCATCGCTTTTTAATTTTGTATTCACAGTTTTAATTTTAGCACGGATTTGCATGCTGTCTTAAGGTTCACCTAAATGCGCTAGTCCCTCGTATGCACAACAGTGATTTCGCATGTTTTATTTAAGGTTCCTTACTAAAATTTGTTTTCACGGCATCGTGTGATGTTTGAAGACTCGACGGTCAATTTTAGTCTAAAGACAAACAAATAGAAAGCAAGGCTGTGGTACTAGAGATTCTATAGATGAAATGTTTGCGCATGTGGCTGATTTTGCATTTTCCTTTTCCGAAATAATTTGAGGAAACAAGAAGTCTCGTCAAGGCAGGAATCCAATTAGGCCCCACTTGGATCAACTGCTAGTGGAAAGGTCATCATTCTACTTGCCTGCTAAGTACGCGTTTATACAGCAAAATTTGCTAGCCAGTTGACCAAGCGGTGGATTAATTACGCAAAATCCTGTCATTTAAAGATTTTATTTTCCCATACGCTACTATTAAACTTAAGTAGAGTCAGTGTTTTAGATGATCGAATTAGAATCTCTTTAACTGCAAATGGCTTCCACGTCATTGCCCTTTGCCCTGTAGCTTCAGCTTTATTTCCGGATAAATTTCTACCTAAAACTTAGTACTAGGGCTGTGGGGTTGAAGAGGTTCAGCTACTGTGTGAGCATTTTACTCCGTTGCCCATGAAAGACCTCATAAAAGTTAAAAGAGGGCTGTATGCAAGGGATGAGCAATCATCGCTCTTAAGCGTGCAAGGAATTCAGCAATCATTGCATTTAAGATTGCCATGCTTGGCACTCCCCTGTTGCAGCTCATTGACGTCATCTAAGACATCCTGATTCAAAAAGTAAAGAAATATTTGTAATTCTACGACCTATTCAATATTTATGCATGCTTGATCTGTTGAAGTTCTATTCCAGCAATTCCAACTTGCTTAACAATGATTTTTTTACAAAAATGGATTCTGCTAGTTGGTCCGCTTTCCAGGATTTGATTGAGCTAATTTAAGCAGGTGACGGTAAATGAGTTTATTGTGTTGTGCTCCTTCATGCATATCTGTTGCCCTTTCCGTTCTTCTTCGCAATGAGAGCGCAGGAAGTCACTCAACTGCTAAGCAGATTGATAAAGTCACACGCAAGAATTTTACCAAATGTTGGTGGCTCAGCAAAAATGCTTGTGATGTCTTGCAGAGAACAGTTAATTGCAAAGGGAATTCATGTCAGACAGCGTTTACTCTTGTCTACAAAGGAAAAGGAATTGAATAAAATTAAACAAACCACGGCACACCTCTGATCGACATGACTGTTCTTCCCTGAATAGTTTGTTTAATTGGCACTTTAGTCCAGACAACTTAAGATCAAGTCCGAATTCGTAAAGCCTCATTACTTATTGTATAGTGATGACAGTGACATGCTTGTGAATGTTGTGACTTCAATAACTGCATGTATTTGAGATCCGTTCCCATTTTCTTAATCCTCTTCGCTTTACCTCTAAATGGTCAATTCCACACTTAAATCACTACCCTTATTTATGATGCATCCATCCAGTCATTCATCCATCACTAAACATTCATACGCATCCAAACACGTCAGTTTGTCTATTTTATGGAAAGAAGTCATAGCATCGCTCCCATATTTACTCATACCATATTAATCTGTCCCTCCTGGCGATATCGCATCTGTTTCATTTACATTCAACCAAACGTCCATTTTTTTAAACAATTAGCCTTCATCGTATAACTTGCAGTGACCGCGCATGAAGGCTTTTAAAAGAGAAGAAGGTGAAAACGGAATGCAGTGAAGGCTGCGTTGGTGCCAATGCATTCGCGCTTTTAGAATGCCATTCGCTGAGATGGAGTTTGTGTTAGTCGTGCTCGCCCCGATTCCAGAGCGCAAACAGGGTTGCAGCACCGCTAACGGTGGTTGATCAAACAGCAGTCGGTGTTGACCGAATCGCAACTCTGGTGAACTCTGCTGACATTCAATCTAATGCTGAATATGAGTCCACTCAGAGTATTTAATCACTTTGCTTTTGGTTGCTTAGGAAATCTCTACTCCTTCGATCATGGCGACCATTTCCACGCGCAAAATTTCGCACTTAGGTGATGAAATGAAGTTTCCCAAGCAGTCGCTGCCCATGCATCGACGCTTGCCGGAATCGGTGAGTGCAGTTCGCCTTGTGTGCATGTAGACAAGAATCCGATGACTTCTACAAATTTGTGGTCATTATCTCATTACCTCCTTACGGCTCTCACTCAAAGCCAAGTTTGTGACGCGCAGATTTAGTAATCCAACTTGTCTAAGTGCGCATTATATCATGTCTTTTTATAGGCGAAGCACTACATTTTTAAGAGCGTCCCAAAAGCAAAACCAAAGGAAGAATGGAAGGACTAAAACTGTCGCAGGAATGATTTCTCACTTCACTCTCCTTTAGGACCTCGTTTGACAAGTCGTCAACCTGTCGACTGGTGCCAATCATGAAGGCTAGTCTGTGAAAAGAAGGATCGTTAATCACCACGCAGCGAACCTCATCACCGGCAGCATCGGTCATGTCTGACATCATACAACTTATCCTTTATCTCAGATGCAATGAAGACGAATATCTCGGCGAATTTGGTCTTCTTGGGAGGTCCTGCTCAACGTATTTCGAGAGTTGGGACCTCCCAAAAAGACAGACTTCACTGAAGCACTCGGCTGCATTACATCTGGGATAAAAGATAAGTTGGTAATCACGACGAGAGCAGATGTGTGCAGTCTGGGCATTTTCGTGACCTGCATTATGTATGCACACACGTCGGTTGATGGCTAGCTGTTCTCCAAACGTGTCCACGCATCCACGCAACTTATTCGAAGCCTGTGTCACACAGTTAAAGCAGACGCTTGAACATTGATGGCATGAAGCACCTTAAATTCTCCAAAGTGATCAAATGTAAGAAAATGGTGGCTTGCAAGTTGAAACCTCCTTATTAGCCCTTTGATTTAGAGATCCCCGCAGCTAAGAAAATGTCTAACTTCGACCCTTTTAACCTTCTGCTGGCCACTGTTGCTTACGATGTACACGTACCACTGATAGACGAACGCTTTCGAGACATTCGTGACAGGCACTCACTTGCGATTTGTAGTCCTCTTGGTGTCTACTGCTCTTTTTTCTTGCATGTGCATGTGAGCTCCTCATCAGGTCGAAATATACGCCCTTCTTTGACTAAGATTCTCCACTTCTTATTGCATAGGGATTGTCTGGACGGCAAAGTTTCAATGCTCCTAGTTCAGAATGCGAAATATGTCAGGAATTTAATGCAAATTTAGACAAAACTAAGATCAACTCGTGGCATTTCTTGCTCTGGCAGTGGCGTCATTCATCTGCCGTGGTGACTTATAATGACAGGGCCATCACTGACATCGAGCAGCCCATCGCATGATGCAAATAAAGGCAGCTAAGCCTTAAAAATGAGCCCTCAAAATGGTATCAATCTTAATGTTGTATTCTGTTGCATAGTACCGACTTCTGTAGCAGCCATTTATTGCTGCTTTTGTCACCACTCGTCTGAGGACTTAAGCGATCATTTAACTACCTCTTCTGTGGAGGGGATTTGGGAGGCAAAATCAAGTTTTCTCTGCAGAAGATGGATTTGTGACGGATATATGCGAGAGTCCTCTTAATTGAGGTGTGACTTGAATCTTTAACGCAGAATTGAAGTAAGTGATTAATGACTCCAGCTGTTGCCAAAGTACTGCAGGAGAAGACGTGTTTGTATCTTGAGAGAAAAAATGAAGGGATTGAGGTGCGCTTAAGAAACGTAGTTTTGTTCCGATTGTCCGGTTGTGGTTTATTTCACATTTGGTCAGTGCAGCCATTCTACTGTCTGTGCCCTAACAGTGTATTCAAAATGCTTACGAATGGAGAGAGCCGGAAGGTGCCATCACACCTACAGATGCGAGGTCCACTTGTCGCTTCTTGAAGAACGGCAGCAACAAAGGCTTCCTGGCATCCATGCTAGTCCATGTCATCGTGCATTGGCTGCACATTTCCCAACAAATCATGCAGTGTGGAACATAAAAGGAACCTTAGACGAATGTCCTTGAGTGGTTCCTGCCGTATGTTCAGGCTCCAAATAAATTGCTTCCTAACTTGGTTCGACTTAAATGACCTTCTGGTATTCATTTTGATTTCTGATCGTATTGAAGTTTTGGAATATGTATTAAACATAAACTCATAGGAAACATAAGAGATCTGCTACTTGATGGCACGCTAAGACTTTCAATTATTTGAGGTCACGAAGCGAATCATAGTGTACGACTTTGATTTTAGCTGTGTGAAAACGGTGATGTAGCGTTTATGAAGCAAGAAGAAGACGGAGAATCTGAATTACCTTTTACGATGGACGAAATCGCGGCTGCATTGCCATGAACTAAAATGACCATCTGGTTGAACTCATAGGTCATCGGGATAGTATTTATGCCTACTTCGGCTTGGATGCATTTTCAAAATCTAGCGTCTTAGCAGAAGAGCATTGAGTACTAACAAAACCTTGCCATTAGTATATTAATCAGCTTAGTGATAACGGCGTGACCAAAGGTGACACCAAACATAACAACGAAAAAGTAAATTTGTTTGCCCAGCGCTCAACGCTGTGCATTTAATTCTGCTTGAGTGACAAAAGGACCACAGTCTACACCTTTGACACTTTAAAAACAGCCTTTGACATCGAAAAGGATCGTGATTTCATCATCATTTGTGGGCTGGGTAATAATTACTTTCGAATTACCAATACCTCTTGTCACCAAATACATCACCTCAAATGCAATTGAAAAACCACTACACATGTAGTACCCACGGCTGTCTCGGTGGTACCCGGACATCTAGCATTAGATAGAACAGCCTTGATAAAGGGAGGGTCAGAGCATGATTTCGATTCCTTGCGCAGTTTGTGCTCCGAAATTCCTAGGAATGACTTATTATTGGTTGCAAAGTTATCTACTTCTGCCATAAGTTTGCTTAGATGGACCATGTGTCAAGTATGCAAGCGGCCATTCCACAAATCCTTCCCTCTGTTTCGCCTAATTTTCGCAATTGGTGCCCTCTTAATTGCAACGAATTTGACCACATCAGTGGCCATTTTAAACAAAAATAGCTCTCAACTCAAAAGTAACTTCGTGTGTTGCATTTGCAGCTTATTATTAAATATTGGTTTTCCAAATTGCACGATGTTCGCGGCCTCGTCTTCTCATCTAACTCTAAATACAAACAAACAAAAAGTAAGATTAGTAAAATAGAAGGACACAAGGTTTACTCATGTGGATGATTCTGTAGTTCCCTTCCACGAATAAAATTTAGAAAACAGGAAATCTCTCCAAGGTAGGATTCTGGCTGTGTCGCACTCCGATCAACTGACAGTTGATCTGTCACCTCTGCTCGCCTGCTGACCAATCGTATCTGCAATAACGGTGGATGATTCAGGGAAAGGGTCAATATTGCCTTGCAATTTTATTTTATCAAGATTCTACTTACAAACTCAAGTAGTTCTAGTATTTTCGAATAACTACCGGCTAGCTCTACGAAGTCTGTACTACAACAGGCATTCTGCATGGAATTATCTTTACATTTAAGGCAAGGTGAAAGCTCAGGCCAGCCTCAATCTTTCACTACTTTGCCGAACTTCACGACACCGAACCCACTCCCATTTGACACGTCGTCAAAGTCACGTGAAGAGCTGCCACAACCACAAGTGCAGCAACCGTTCCTGGCACCAAGCATGAATCACCAACTTCCAGCATGCGTGACCTCAATTCCAAATCATCTTCTCCAGCAGCTTGCTGCCAGCATGTCTATGCCTGATTCAAACAATTGTTACACCGCCGACTGCAAAACAGCCTCACGTACGCCAGACATTAGCTGAGGCACAAGGACAAGGCAGACGCAGGGTTCCCTTTACCGCGTACCAAATTGGTGGTGATATGTTGTTGGGGCACAAGCAGTCATTTTGGGCTCCAACGGTGTCGCTTAAAAATCAGCGAAAGATCAAAAGCACGATGGTGAAGATGAGAATATCAAGGAATTAGTAAAACTAAAAAACGCGTTTTTGGCTTCTTCTTTTATAAAGCGTCTGTCGACTGATTTTGTCTGTCTTTCATTCAGTAGCTATGATGTAGGCTTTTTGTTGTTCTAACCGTTTCGTAGTTCCCATAGTGTGCTTTGATAGAAGCCACTTTGTGCGCCTTATTTTTTAAAAAATAAACAAATAAACTGTTGTCTTGTAAAGATGTTCTCGTAAAAGCTATGCGTGGAGTTGGAAGCCACCAAAATGAATCATTATAGAGGTGATAGTCCACACAGGTCGGTGCATCACATACATGAGCGATAACAACGCTTAACCTATCGAAACGGCCGGCGGTAATGTCAATCAGAGTTAGGTCTATGTTTCATTTCATTTTCAAGATTCACAAATCAGTTCACTTCCCAAAATTCCCTTTGCATGGACGGGTATCTTAGGAGCAATGTCTGCATTTCCTCCACGCAGTTCACAGCCTACTAGCCCTCCAAAGCCTGTATTGCCACAGACGTCCTGCATCGACTTGTCTTCGTCTCCAAAGCAAGGCAGAAGCTCAGACCAACCTCAAGCTACCACTACGTCATCGATCATCTCAATATTGATCTCACTACCAATTGACATCTTGTCAAAGTTAAATCAAAAGCTGCTACAACCCCAAGTGCAAAGACCGTCCACACCGCCAAGCATGCAACAACACCTTCCGACAAAAATAGCTGGGTGGGAGGCAAAGACGGGACGTTTGCAGAGAAGAAATGAAAGAAGGGATAAGAATAGGTCATTGTAGGATGCCTTTCCACGGCGCTATGACACTGAGTTCCTTGTTCTTCTCCCTTTTTTCCATGTGTACCTAAATCCCTATACTTGCCCATTTACCTAGCTATGTATTCGAGTGAAGTATGTGGGGATTGACTTTGCGGAAGGAATCAGAGTTTCCATCAATCGGCACACTTAATGACACAACCCGTAGGCACAGTGAGATTTAGTTAGGTCTAGTTTATCTTGTGCTAGTGGGTAGACTTGCTATTCGTTGTGGTTGTAGGAGTGGTTACGTCTACAATTCAATAAATTCTTATCAGCGCATTTTATAGTATTGTAAACTGCTTCCTGGGTTTCACGTAAATATCTGCAGTAGACTCCATGGCAGAGAATATCATGAATGAAGCTGCGGACTCATTGCTTACAGTTAATAGTTTAGCTATCGACAAAACGAGCAGAAAAGACTCACATTCTTCCACACTTGGTGTAGTTGCTCGCACTTTATCACTGCAGATTCTACGCCCAAGGTCTTTCAACTCCGTTCCCACAATGCGTACACAAACAATGACAAGAATGCTTTACTTTGGTTTCAAATTCGAGATGGTGTAATTTTCATATTCGGTGTAGTAGGTACCACTGATCAGAGCATTTTCAACTTCCCAGGGGACACTGTGGCCAGTGACGCCCACGTTGGCACGAGGTGATGGCTTCCAACTCACGCGCACCCTATAAGGATCGATCGCTTCAATTGCAACGTTCTGGGGAGCCTTAGGGTCTGCAGAAATGGAAACGCAGATATATTTTTGAGCCAGCGTTAAGAAAATGATTAGTATTTATTTGTCCTAGTACGATCCCACATGTTTCTACGTGAAATGAGGAAGAAGCAAAATGCATAAAAGGTGACAAGAAGTGATTTTGGAGAACTGCATGCATTACTCTAATTGTTGGCAGATCGAGTAAAGCGCTAGGAGTTATGAGACAATGCAAGCAAACGAAGGAGTCTATTCAGTGGCACTAGGTCAATTTGACTGTGTCAAGATGGAACGTGAAGTGGTGTGACTCAGTACAACTGGGCTACAACATATAATCAGTTCTGGCGCACCTAAGCTATTTTCCTAGTGAGGAACACTTTTATGCCTGCCGCTTATACCAATTTAATGCTAATTAAAATATTTACTCTCATTTGCCAAATGCCTACATCCACGTGTCAATGTAAGTGAAGCATGCGTAGGTATCTCATCTGCTGCCAGTTTGAAATCGCCATGCAAGAATAAAGTTGCTAGCAGTATGAAGCAGAGCAGAAGAGACATATTTTACACGTGTGCCTGTAAGCATGCAGTGAGGAGATGTAAGCCAATGGAATGGCCCACTCCTGACCTACGAAGCAAATGGCGCATTCACACGCAAACCGTGAAACCACACACGGTATTGGGTCGTTTAAGTGATTGTGTGGGTGTTCTATGCTGTGGACGCCTGCTGGAGCAAAGTAGCCTTCACGCTATTGAGTGGACTAATACTATGTGAATCCATGCATGAATAACGGTGTGCTTGCATTCACCAACAGTGAGGTAGTGTGCCAAATGATACAACTCAATTACTAGGCCTTGTGCAGTCGGCTACATTTTAGAACCCCTTCGCCGATGCATTAAATATTGCGAATGAGAATGTGGCGCATCGTCGTGCAGTGGCGAGGTGCCTTTGGCACCATACTAATTGCTACTTGGATCTTCTGTACAGTATTGAGCAAAAAGTTTCACCACATCAATGCACAGTGAGTGCACTGCATCCATCGAAGTCTCCTTTCAGATGAAGTTACAATTCGATTGTTCGACACTTGCCAAAATTGGAATCGCATCACAATTTGTCAGTCATGAAACACAGTAAACGAAGATTTTGGGAAGGAGTTGCAATATGCGGGTACAATGACAAGACTAATAACCAACACCAAATGAGTCATGCACCGTGGGTTGGTCACATTATAACTTGGTGACTTCACCTATTGAAAATCAGTGATGAAGGCAGACCACAAGTCGCCAACTAAATCTATGCATACATTAACTTAGAAAATAAATGCAGACATGGAATGAGTAGTGATGGAGACTGTTGTGAAAGCATAGCGGTCAATGGGTGAACGTGTGAGAAGCCAACGTGGACTAATGGGTATACGTGGGCCTAGTGCGGGCGTGTGCACCCAGGCTATGTGATGTGTGCACGCAGCACGATGAAGCGGCGATTGTTGATTGGCGTGTTTGACTCTCTCTATTCATGGTGCCTAAGAAGTCATGGAAGTGACACTTGTTCACTCAAATCTTTTCGCATCAAAGTAACTATTCGTTCTTCATCGTCTTTATTCATCCATTTTCTCCATTTTCGCTTCCATTCTCTTCCCTATCCTTCCACCATCTTATCATATGGCCATCAGTCCACCATCCTCCGCAACCTTTCTCCCCTTGTCTCTCTTTCTTTTATCCTCAGTCGGACCAATATTCCATCTAACTTATCATTCAACCCATTCCCATGCATCGAGCCGCCAATCGTTTCCTTTTATTCTCCTTTCACTGAAACGATTCCCGTCAACTCTTATTATCATGGAACCGCCTGTTGTGCTGTTAAGTCACTCCTTTAGGCAACATTCCACCCTACCTTTGATCCACTTGTTAGTCGTTTTCTTCAATTGCACCACCCACAGCAATCTTCTCTCACCATCGGTAATATTCCCTTTGCACACGTAAATACTGGCACAACGTAACTCAATTTTGCCAAGAAAATTGGAAAATGAAGTCTGCACCGTATTCTATTCACAAGATGTCCATTCAGAGTCCCAAAACTGGGTATTAGATATTTGACTTGCATTCCAGCTCACATTAAATCCGTATTTCTTGATCCAGCTATCGGTCGCATACCTATCTTACCTACATCCACCCATGCGCCAGCACTTTACTCATCCTTCCTTTCATCCGTGTACTCAATAATTCGTCCACCCATTCATCAATACATTCCTCCCATTTGGGATTAAAATATCACGCAACTACCACTTTTTATGCCACCATTTACTTGATCACAGGTATTCCTCCTGCCAAACTCTACTGCAACGTCTAAAACACCCACGCACAACATGTGGCCAGATGTGCAACAATCGGTGAAATACTACGCTCGCCATCAAACTGGGCCCTTTTTTCTGATGAGCAATGATCTCAAATGCCAAGAGGATTAATAAGAAGTGGGCAAGTGAAGAGTATGCACCGTCCCGCTGCTGCCCTACCTGCTACTTAGCAGTGCGTTTAAATGACAGACCAGCCGAGTAGGCTGAAGCATATATGCACATGGGGAACATAGAAGAAGACGAAGAGGGTGACAAAGGAGGCAACATGGAAGAAAGACACATGCACTTGGAATGCATAGGAGATAATCAAAAGAAGAGCAGAAAGGACAAGACAATGGATGTGGACTAGTGTGTGGAAGGTCGGGTGAGGAAAAAGAGGGAGCAGAGGAGGCAAGAGGAAGTGAAGACACTGGCTGTTGAGAATGTCTACATCATGGCCTACCATGAAGTCAATAGTGTTAACCACAAGTGTCAGTCATGCGTCTCTCCGCGGTGTCCTGCAGGTCTACTTTGAACAAACTCAGTTGTTGCCAAGGCAAAGAGAGCACAGATGTGATGCAGGCCCTTTATTTTCTATCTGTCTTGACAAAGGTTGGTCACTTTACGTTAGTAGATGCGTGTGCGAAAGAACAAGCAGAGTCGATAGTGAGAGAAGATTGCTGTGGATGATGTAAGACTGGAACCAAGTTACTGGCGCATGCGTCGGCAGCATCGCAAAACTGATGGAAAAGTTAGGAAAGGGGTACAAATCGGGTTTGATGATGGAGAGAGTGATGGAGGAAGAAATTAGTGGACAGATGAGTGGTGATGGGATGCATGCTAGGGTGAATGCAATAAGGGAAAGTTAGGGGACAGAGGAGAGGAGGAGGGATATTAATTTAACTAAAACCTATGGATGGCCTAACCACACATTGCGCATCCATTGGTAATGTCCCATTTGCATCACAAGCACTTAGCCCCGAGAGATCACGCCACTCCTCCGTCCGACACACTTCCTCATCTTGCCGGTTTCACAAGCAGTGACTTTCTTCCCCACCCCGCCAATTCACCCAAGCGCGCGTCAGTCTGATTGAACTATTTGATTTTAGCGGCAAACTAAATGAACGTTGCTTCTTTAAAGGACGAGGTGGCGAGCGAGTAGTCTAATCATGTAGAGAACGGCAGCATAACAGATGTTCCTTTCACCGGCCTCGTTCGAGTAAGCAAGACGGATGCGTAAGGGATCTCTATGTATGCATGTGTGCTTACCTGACAGCTGACTGAGTAATGGTGGCAGCAGATGATGCTATTCTGGTGAGCTTGAGGTGAGTTGATTAGCTTTAAACCCACGGCGACTGCTACTCCACCTGCCAGTGACAATGACCGATCGAAGTTTTCAGAAGACGAGTCAGGTGAGGGGCTCAAAAGAGAATTTGTTGCAAAAATTGTTAAAAACGCACTTCTAAGTAGCGGCCTATTACACTACATGAGGTCCTTTCTGTAGGAGGAGAGTTAAGAGCAAAAAACCGTTCCCCACCACGATTGAGTCCTTAGCACGATCTGCCCGACAAGCTGTCACGTGATGTAGGTGGACTGTGCAGTTCATTGTCGGATCATAAAGACACGCTAGTGATCAGTAACTTACGATGCGCAAATAGATAGTGGGCTTCTCCTTTCGCTATCATTTCCCATACTCCTACTCTCATGCGTTGACAACAATGATCATTAAGAAAGTCAATTTCAAGACTGGAAAATGAAGGTTTGGTGGAATAAACAATATAATGCGTTGCGACTTGTCACTTGAACACGTGAAGGGGTCTATGATTGAGTAGCTTGAGTAGAGCCACCGACGTCTGTCGCCTTCTTCGGTCTTCGCAGCGTGCTACTGAAGTCATTGAGTAGACACCGCATGCCGAGTTTCGATATTTTGCATGCGTTCTGTTTAAGTGCTTTCAGTGTTTTTGCTTCCGCTGTTTGTGCTATTAGTCATCAGTGGGTGCCACTGATATCAACGCTAGATGTTTCCTTTTTATCACCTCTTTGTTGCCAATCGAGTTACAAAGGCGGGACATCGAGGGAATGGAGAACGCAATGTGTATCTATCTCCGTTTGACTGGCTTTGACATTACACCGCTTGCCACCACTTTTGAAGTTCACCTGTGTGTGCGCGATAGTGGATTGAGATGCAGAACGAAAATTGGATTGAAAATAGAGCACTTTAGACACCCTCAAGCATAGTTTAGATGGCGGCTTCGGTTTTTCGTTCTTGCCGTTCAATAAATTGTTATTTTTTCAAAAAATGTTTCTGCACTGTTACAACTTTTGTCAATGGCAAATGCGTTGCACAAAAGCAGGTGGTAGCAATATAAATAATTGTTTTTGGTGGATTGAAATCGTATCTTACTGTGTAGCGAAGATTGTCAGTTATATATTTGCCTGTCTCGACTCATGTCATCCCACTTTGCCAAAATTTTAATTGCAGTGCAGTTCAGTAATCATTAAATTGCAGCAATGGAGGCTCCTTCTGTTTCGCAGTCTTTGTGTTGTTATTGGGCACAAAATGCGAGTACCGTCAGACTTGGCAGCCCTAGTCTTGAGAGCTTCTTTCCTGAACATCCGATTTTGCCTACCAGAAAGCTCAATTAAAATGAGTAGACACGTGGGGCCGATTCGCTTAGCTCTGCCTGTTAGTGGCAGCACGAGTGACGCCTAGAAGTGCAATGAGACGTGTCGGTGGCCATCAGAGTTAAAGCCTCGAGGAGCGTAGTCTGATGGTCACAGCACTAACCCCGCTGAGATCAAGGCGCTCACATGCTCAACCTGCTTCAAAGATCCTTTCACTTACAGTAGATTACTACAAAGTAGTCGCCGCATCTTCCATTGCAGGCATTTTAAAGCTGTTTTGTGAGCAGTTTGCATATGTTTGAATGAGAAATAATGGATGTCGCATCAACTTGATGTCAAAATGGATCTTTAGTGTAGTGAACACCAAAAATTTGCAAGTTCTTTCGACAGGCGCAAAATTCATCTTCCTTAATGGATTTGCCTAGGTGAATTGTTATCGTAAATGTTAGCGTTTCAATTGTAGACTCAACGTTTGTTTAGCTGCACCAACCTGCTTTGGATTTCAGTGCGCAAATTGCCTATGACAATTGAAGGAGGGAGAATCCAAGAGAAACAAGAGCAAAGTGACCTCAGTTAATGGAATGCAAAATGTCATCGCGTTTTCATTTACTCTTGCTGCAGACACTAGCTTCACCATGCTAATCAAGTTAGATTATTTTCGTGTAAAGCTATAGTATAAATCATTTGGCACTGCGATATGCATTGGAATGACTCATTATCTGGTATTCAAATTAAGGAGAAAGTGAGGAACTTGAGTGATCAAACCTCTATTCAGTGTGAAGATTTTTGTATTTTGGGTGGAATTCTGGACGACTGCTTCACGCGTCACGGACACTGAGCATAGACAGGTTGGCCACATTCATAAATCTGCATAAAATACTTCTACCATCGCATCCACGGCGAGTTCCTATTTAACCCATTGGACTAGGCATGTTCCTCATGTCGAGACTAATTTGCAGCGATTTCTGCTAAGCCATAAAACACGGTGACGTACTTGCATTAGTGAAAACCTTTGTAGGTAACTGAAATGACTTCTCTGTCACCCCTGTCATCGTGACGATCGATGCCTTAATTGACCTCGTCCATAACACGTAACGCATTTAGTACTATGGTATGCATTTCTTGCCTATATCTATCCATTCATCCATTCACCCTCCTTTTTTTCATCCTTCTACTTACTAACTCACCTACTCACTCATCTTCCCGTTCCCCTCACCCGCCATTCAAAAGTCTTTCCTTCGCCACCGCTTCTTCTATGCCACTATTTACTTGAGCGAAGGCTTTCGTCTGTTGATCTCTGCTGCACTATCTAAGACTATCACATGGAATACACGGTTTGACATACAACGTTAAACGCCCTGTTGAAGCAATTCGAATTAATAACTTAAAGTACTGTGCAGTGATTAGTCAACGTGACTGGATATGGAGGACTTAATACAAATTCATAACAGTAGCCGCAGTTTAAATTAGGCACTCATCCCAGTAGGTGATTGCATAAATGCTCATAATCACTACTTTTGTGTGGGTAGACTGATTTCGTTCTTCGTCGCCCCAACTAATTTTGTTTGCAAATCATTTTGCATTTGATAGGTAGCACAGTGTCAGGATTATTTCACAGGCAATGTTGCAAACGGCGTTCATCACCTTGACACATCTTCCATGGAGAGCAATGAGATGGAGAAGAGTTTTCACGACTAACGACTTTACTCGGTGAAAGTAAAAGCAGTCGCCATTCATTCGCGTCAGCTATTAACATTCACGTGCCCAAAAAAGACTTCAAAATGACAGGTCGATGTTACCTCTTGATCATTTAATTAGGGTTTGAGTTTCGTCTCGCTTGATAACATATGCCTTACCCAAGGGAGAGCGATCCACCAAAGTAGGCTGCTGAATGTCTTCAATGTTGTCTTGATTAACTTTACTGGTGCGACCATGCAGTGCTGCATGATTGCGATTGATTAAAGCCACTTCTGCACTCAAGTTACAACCCAATGTGACCTCAGATCCCATGCCCCAAAAATGTTTGTCTCGTAGGGGATTAATGTTGACACTGCAGTTACAGCGATGAATTTTTCAGTTTTAAAGACCTCATCGACTCCTATGAAAAGAGCATTTCATGTTTTAATCCTCTGCATTCGAACGATGGATCAGTTGAGAGAGGGAACAATTACTGAGGGCATGCAAAACGTGTTCTATACTCTGTGTCTGGGTTCATCCTACCCTTCCGAGAAAATAAACACAAAATAATGAAGGACTGTGACGTTTGTTCGATCAACGAAACTTCACTGCTTAGCCCGACCTATTCCTCTCTCTGTGTTGCGACTTCGTTTAGTAGGACCCATCTCGGTTGGCACCAATTTTTACGGATGTTTTGGGTAGGAGAAAGTTCAATCGAAGCAGCACTGTGCTACGCGTTGGAAATGAGTTTCGTGTCAAAATGTGAGAAAGGTGCTTCAACACATTAAAGGTGTTGGACCTAAAGTACTGATTGAGCAATTTTGTTGATGCAACAGGGATCTTGGAAAGTGAACGCAGCTGTGAACCCTGAAAGTGACATGAACCATATGTATAACTCTGATGGACATCACAGCTGACCACTTCGACGAACTAAGTGTTGTCATCGCTTGCGCATGTGGTACATCAAACTGCGTGGACTCTCACCTCCAAAACAACTCATTTTAGTGACCTCCAACTTCGAAAATAGCTCATCACGAGAACATCCTTAAAAGACGTCAATTTATTCTTGAAAGATTGAGGTGCACAAAGTGGCTGCTATCAAAACATGCCATGAAGACCACATAACACTTAGAACAGCAAAACACCAACATCACAGCCACTAAATGAAAGACAGCCAAGGTCAGTCCGCAGACGCTTCATAGAAAAAGCCAATAACATGGTTTGTTAGTTCTTCCAATTTCTTGATTTGCTCGGCTTCAGCATCCTGCTTTTGGTCTGTTTCAGATCCAAGCTGATTTTCGGGAGACTCTGCCAGCGTCGTAAATTGTTGCTTGTGCTCCTGTTGTGATTGAGAGTCAGTTGATTGGACGCTTCTCGCCATATTACGAACATTTGGCTGTGCTAGATGCAGCTCATTGTCAAAGATTCTCCCACCGATTCTCTTTCTTTTGTATCGCTGGTTCTGGAACCTCATCTTGATCTAACAGAAAAGTCAAAGTTATGACAGGTTTGGACGACTCAATGGTAGACAACCTATCGCTACACACTAATAGCTCTCTATTAAACAAGGTCATTTAACACCTTAATGCTTGACCAACCTGAGTATCCGTCATGTTGATACGATGTGCCAGTTCTTCGCGCTTACTCATTTTTAGGTATTTTTCTTGATAAAGCATTTAACCAACACACCGATTTGGTTCGGTCTTCCTTGTTTCTGCGCCTCAGATACTATCTGGCGCACCTGAGAATGCTCTGCGGTTGGCGTTGTAAAGAAGTTTCCTGAATCATGCATAGGTACGGGAGCACCGATTCGGTGAATAAAAGAGTAATTAGGAAGTGATGAGATATTTGTATGAAGTCGTTGGCACGTATGTTGCAGTAGGAACGGTCGCTGTGCCTGTGGTTGCAGCAGCTGCTGACGTAACATTGAAGAAGTGTCAAGTACGAGTGGGTTCGTTTATAGGAAGATCAGCGACATAGTGTGCCTCCACCTGGCAATTAAAAACAAAACCTTGAGAAAAAAAGTGCGCACACAAGGTGGCACATAAGGAGCGATAAAATAAGTTGATAAATAATACCGTTTGCTTGCAATGTTGCCAGATGTTGGGGTTGTTCGGGCTTGAGTAGGTCCACAAGCCTTGTCACTGCAAAGCTAAGCATGATGAAATTGTGGCCACACAGTTCTGTACTGTTCAGTCGACTGGTTTTCTTACTGTACTTATAGACTGTGAGGGTCAATGAAATTTGAATTTAAGGGTCAGACTAATAAGATTCGGGAGTACCAATCGCGGCAACCCAACTAGCCTCGACGACGTCATGTCATGCTCAACTGTCGAACATGAGTCTGACTCATGAGGGTAGCAACTAATCGTTGCACGACTTGAATTTATGTAACCACAGCAGTATCCACAACTTATGCCTAGAAATTCGTCTACGGCTCTGAGAGATCATCTATCACAAAATTCAAGGCCTGACCAATGATGATGATTTTCACAGCCAGTTATCAAACTATCCATTCTAAAACTTCTGCACACTCCAACGTGAGAAATCGGGTCTCTCTGCGACATTGCCATCCTGTGACACGCAGAATCGGACACCTCCGAGTTCATGGCACAGCGATCAGTGCCATGCGAATCATAGCAACAAATAGGTAGAGGTATCTGCATTACTTGGTGGCCATAGAGCGCAATGCGTGCCATTCCATGTTTCATGGCCTCAAAGGGTGAGAAGACTAACTGTTTGATGAAAAATAAGACACGCCTATTTGAAACCCACCCAATTAGCATTGAACCTAATGCAAATCAAATGATGAGAATACGAGGCCAATATTTTTTCAGGGTACGCGACAATCAATGTTAATCTATACCCCTCCCCCTTCCATAATTTTGGTGACAACTAGACAGAGAGGGGGACTGAGGGACCCGGCACATGAGGCTACCCTCACTGCCACACTCCACTGAATCTCGTCAGTTCGTTATCAATGTGACAGTCGCTGGTTTTTAAAGCAACAAATTTCGTTTAATTCAGTTACATACATTCAATTAAAAAAGTTGTGCTTCAGGAATGGATTTGAGTCGCAAGCGTTTATTCAGTGAGCCAAGCACATGCACATGATGAAGTGCTTCTTATTCATGGTAGAAATTCGTAGCACAGTCACAAAAAAGACAAGAATGGGGTTGTAAGTGCTGCTACTTAGCAGGAAGCTACTAGAAAAGAAGAATGAACCGGTTGCATGAAGGCACAAAAGGGAAAATTCGAGCTACACCAAGGAAGGCAGAAAAGTGATTACAGGTGAGGATAGAACGGAAGCGTGTGGAGTGACCTATCTGATGGTCAACCTATCTCTAGGTCGTTTGTAAAAAATGCAGGTTCAGAATGTTCTCGCAGCCAAATGCTAATATCCTCGTTTCCTACTCCTTTGCACGAGGCATAATAAAAGAACCATTCCATCTCTGTTTTGCCATTGATATCTTGGGCGATCATCTACTGACTGTGCTTTAATAACAACGAGCGACAACGATGCAAGATCAAGCGAAAGATGGAACGATCCACCATTGACCATTGCTCTGGCAGGATTGCAATGGTTTGTTACCAATCACTAAAAGGGATGTGAATGGTTAGACTTGCTTACTTTCATTGCTTGGAGCTCGAATTGCGAATTTGTTGAGGTCTCATATAACACAGCAGTCTATTCCATTTAGCAATTACTCATGACAGTTCCCTTATCACATCGTAATAGTGCTGTTTGGCCGATGATAAGAGCACCTAGGTTGACACAGATAATTAATAGTGCACGAATACGCACCCTCAGACAATTGAGCATCGGACTAATCAGAATTGATCCAAATTGTAAACCATATGCATGCCTCGTTCTATAGATGCTTTCAACATGGGTGAATAGTGGAATTCTTTTCGCTTCCTTTTAGTCCGAAATCGACCAGAAATGGAACTCAGCATTCTGCCTCCTTTTTCGCTTCCTTGAAGTAGTTCCTGTTTAAACATCAAGCAATTTTGGCGCGGCTGAGATGCAAGGAGCTCGCTTTGGAAGAAAGCTGCCATAAAACAAATATATGTAATTTTGATTCAGGATTGGTCACTATCAAGACGTAGCGTGATGATTCCACATCGACAAAGGTACAAATCTTTGTTTGTTTTTATTTATATTGATACAAAATTGCTCAAGTTTGAAAATCAGTAGGTGGTTTTCTTCTGCGAGAAGTTGTAGCAGTTCTCGCTTTAAAATCGAACAACGTAGGTGTGGCTGATGTGTAGAGTGTTTGTTATGGCAAGGAAAACTAAGACACAACGGGTTTAAGGACGCGCCCTCTTCTATCCATTTTATTCAGGAGTTGCCAAGAATTAAGATCTAGCAGCTCATTTCCTTCCATAAATTCCTGCAGTATTTCTCGTGACCAAATTGCAAATCCTCTATTTTGGCAAAGAAAGCCAAAACATCCTCCCCACGACGGATTAACCCTTCGGCTCTTCCCTGTTTTCGCACTAGCTGAGACCAATTTTGGCACTTGCCGGTCTTTTAGGTGGAGTCGATGTGTGAGGTAGAGATTAAGGATGTATGCATGGCCAGCTTTGAGGCCATCCTCGAGTCGACCAGCATGGCCGCTTTTAGGATCTAAGTGATGATGGATGCTCTCAGGCGACGTGTCATGAATGCCGAGAAGGTCACAGCTGCAATAGTTACCACCACAGTGGCTGACAATGGCAGCGGTAGGATAAACGAGACCAAAAATTGGAAAGCCCACAAGTATCCGGAACTTAAATCCACCACATTTGACCTAAAGACAGGGTTGACGAAGGGTGCAGAGTCAATTGCGGATTTGATGAAGTAAAATTGCCGGTTGAAGAGGATTGCGATAGGGCGTCAGGGGCACGCAAGAAGATTCCTAGAAAGGTTACAGGGGTTAAGACAGCAGATTCTGGCAAAAAAATGCAAAGATTAGTAGAGTGCAGATGTTGGCTCTTTTTGACCATATAAAGACTGCTTTAGCTGCTCGAGGAGGCGCTGAGCCATTGCGAGTTTTTACCTAACTAGGGCTCCATCTGTGTGCCATCTCACGCAGGCATCCCTGGTCTTCATCTAAGCATCCATTTATTCAGGACTCATAGCTTACCTCCCTCGAAACCATGAATCCATTTACTCGTCCAGTAATGCCTATACTGTACATTCGTGCCATCTGTTTGCTCGTTCATCGCCATCATCTCCAATTACTCATTTATTTAGGATATATTCCCCTTTAACACCACACCTGACATCGCACGTCTGCTTGAAGCTGTTTTCTTCACCTGGCGGAAAGGCTTTTCAAATCTGGTAAAAAGGTTGTTATATCCAAAAGAGGGAAGAAAGGAAGTGAAGTCAATGTTGAAGCAGGTCCTAGGATAAAAGATGATGCCTCTTTAGTGGCGAGTCGTCGAGGAGTAAAGAGAAGTCAGGTCCTCTAATGCCAATGGTATTGTAAAAGGTGACGTTGATAGGAGGAGTGTTAATTTATCCATGGATGATGCTACAATCCCGCTAAAATCTGGTTCTGCTGTCTTAACACGCGCTTCCCTCGAACATAGACACTCAAACAGCCAATAGGTTTGTTAGAACGAAGTCTGCAGCCAGCGTCAACGAAGTGAGTGCATTGTTGACGAAAGCCGAGTCAAAGGAGCGCGAACTCTCCACCACTATGAACTCTGACCGTATTGTGTCTGCAGAAACGGAAAGTAATGTAGGATCGTACGGATTACGCAAAAGCTCTTAAAATGGCTCGTCACTGGGTTGTTTTAGCCCACTGATTAGTGAAAATCTGGAAGCCTTTTCTCAGCCTACATCGTCTTTTATTTCTCTTCCCCTCATTTCCATCGAGGTGTTTAATCTATTTCCTTTGACCATGTACTTTTCGAGAAGAACACTGATCTCCAATATGGTATGAGATGCAACGTAGTTTTCTCACCTTCTATGTCAAACCACGACCGCATGCACAAATGCTTCTTTTTCTTGTGGTATCAGTAACAGAAGAAACTCAGATACACCTTCCTTTATCTCTGCAGGCATGGCAAATGACGGCCATTCATCTATTATCACCACTTGGCCTCCATACCTGATTTCATTTTCCATCCTGCTTCTTTTTTACTGCTCTCCTTTTAGACGTGACGGTCACGCAACGATGGGCGAAGAGGGAGTAGATAGAAGGTCTACTGCCTTCATTTCTCTTTGAGCCACGTGCTTTTATACCTTGTGATTTTCGTGTGCTTCTATCCCTCTGTACAAGTGTGTGCGTGCCTGCGCATGTGCCTAGACCTTTAGCACGTAGCTAAACCTATTGCTTGTGCCTCATTGCAGCTTTTCACAGTTTTATGAGTGAATGGAAGAGGATGTAAGAACTTATGCATTTTTTGTGAAGGTTGTCGATTTTGATCCTAGGATTTGTGGTTATTTTTGCTATGGGTTCTGGCACCTGATTGGATTTTCTTTGCATGCGTTTACTTCTAGCTACGCTTACATTTACAAATGTTCCTAATTCTCACAGCAACTTCAACCCATTTTTGCTGGGCTGATTTTGACTTGTAATGAAACAGGCCTCACGTCAACTTGGCCGTTCCACTACAGATGGGTTAGCAAGTGGCTAAAAAGAAGGATTCAATGGAGCACCTTTGAGTGGACGAGGTCGAGTGCTCCAAAAAATAACTAAAGCATTGCTCTTCTAAGTTAAACACTTTCGGAGAGCTGGCTTACTGTCCATCAGCTCCACGTATCAAAGAGCTCAGGACATATTTGTAGTTAACCTTCTTCTGTAGCCCTAAACATCAAATGTGGCATGACAGTGCCATCGGGAGTGGGTTGTGTGATACCATTACCTGCTCGGGGAGTGACGAACCATCCGTATGATTGCTAAGCTTTCGCTGTGTGCTATAAAGTCGTAATGTGAAAAATTCTTCATTGAGGGAAGAATCTGTTGGAGACCAAAAAATTCATTCACTGTGGGCACCTGTGACGAGCGCCTGACGAAAGTATGAGTGAAGACTATAACAAGGTGAAAGTAATGGTAAGCCGAACAAAGATATTTAAATCAAGTGGATGGTAAATTTGTCCATGTACATTCTATTAAAGTTGAGTATGGATGCGCAATGTATGAAGTTGGGCTGGCAAAGCGTAATCACTGTAGCTTGAGGCGTGATTGAGTGTAACAGAAATCGCATCTGTCAGGGCACACTGGACGAACTTAGGAATGGGCAGAGTTGATGCTGGCGGTGTACTTACTGCACACTCGAGTGATATGATCATTTTCAACTTTGGTGTGTTCTTTCTGAGCCTTCGTGGAAGAAGGGTGCAAGTTGGCACGCAGATCACTAGGAAGTTGGTCCAGTCATGGCCCACTGACCCCTCGATTCATCTTTTGATCAGCCACAATGCTTTCATGTTTGACCGTTACGCTCATGGCACAGCGATATTTTCCGCACACTGCATTGTGGTTTAAAATGTGTGCTGAACAAAGATATGGGGCCTCGCCACTCCAACAGCTAAAGTAAGTGTTTTACCAAAAAGTCATTGACGTCTTATTCAGTAGACCCTACAGTTAAGATGCCGTTGTCGAATCGCATTGTTCAACGGTCATACCGTATAAAAATGTTCGATTCATTCAGAAGGCAGCAAACAATCTTACGCTACGAAGTGATGGTGCGGAGTACTTGGCAAGTCTTCATGAAGTCAAGCCTACATTAGTGCATTTGAGTCTTCTTCATAATTGTCATTTGTTATGTATAAATGAACTCATTCAAACTGGAACCCGTTTGGGTGGTGGTCTTTCCATAGATAAACTAAAAATGCAAAGTAGACTGGGAATGATAGTGCCAAAACTGCATCGAAGCGAAGGAACAACAGTCACCTAAGTAGCCATGGAGCGACCGGCTACCCACGTAGGCGCTAAAGAACAAGATCAAGGAGCTAAATGAGTAGATATTGAAAGTGTAAAGATGTGGACGAACTGATCCATTAAAAAGTGGATGATGGATGGATGTGTAGGTTGGTAAACGGGATACTTGATGATTGATCTGTGATTCGGTTTACTCACTGGAATTTCGGTTAATCAAATAAATTCGGTACATTTGTTTAGTGTTTCACTTAAACGTTGGCCCAAGGGAAACCTACGAAAAAGAAAGCATTCAAGTAGCGGAAAATGAATAACTGTGGATGACTAGGATGTAAGAAGAAGGCACTTTAGTCAGTTAAATGAATAGCTACTAAGGGGAGGTGAAAGCACCAGTTTTATGTTGATAGATTACTCAAGTTGCTAGCATTTGTGTCGGTTGATGTGGCTTGTTTGAGTCGAACAGATGCAACAATGAGGTGGTAACCAATTTGTCAGTGCCTTCGGAGGCTAGGCTGCAAGTGCATATGTAAAAAAAATGCAAGAATTTGTCATGTGGTTGACTGCTTGAATTCTGCCGTTGAAAAGAAGAAAACTGGCATTTTATTGTTCTCTTACGGTGACAAAGCTCTTACACAACACCTGGTTCGTAAGTGTGGAACCCAAATCACACCCGACTGTCCTGCTTGAATCGACTTCCTCTTGATGGCAAATAATTTAAAGCCAAAGCTCTTTGTGCTCTAGCGAAGTGTCGAGGTGAGTGCAACGCCTCGAGAATCTCCATAAAACAAAGGGTAAGGGACGCATTGCTAAAATGCAGAGAAGCTCAAGATGGGAGGGTCTAACAGCACGTCATAGAGGTTCATTCCGCCAAAGTGCTTAACGTTGGAATTGCTTGTGAAAAGACCTCAACAAGGCCGCAAATCCAAATCTAATCAATGAAAGGAAGCAATCTAACTATTCACATGCCATCAGTGATCGGTATGTCACTATTGCAATCCTGTTGAAGCAATGGTCAATCGTGGGTCTCTCCATCTTTCACTTGATCATACGTCGTAGCCACCCGTTGTTATTGGTGCGCAGCCAGCAAATGCCCATTCCAGTAAGTATGGTTCCTTTATTGTGGCCCGTGTAAAGGCGTATGAAACGGGGATATTAGCTGTTAATTACAAGAGCATCCTGAGCCTGTATTTTTACAAATGACCTGCCATTGCACAACTCTCATTGGAGAGAAGTGGCTATTTATAATGTGGAATTAGTTTAGCATGAGGAAGAGAATGGAGTGGCATGGAGTTCCTTTGATAGCATGTCGATCGCCTCTCAAATGCCTCACCTCTGCTTTAATGCCTCAAGACATTTGCTGCTGAGGAGTTAAAGACACGTTTACGATCCAGCCAAATGGAGTACGTAGGAATGACTACGAACTGGAACCATCACTACTTGTTCCAATTTGGCAACCACCTAGTCGCACAGCTACTCAAGTAATACAGTAAGGAGGTTAAGACGCCAATGTTCATTGAAAAAAGGCCATCTTTCTAGCATCCTCTGTCATTCCCTACCTCCCTCTCTGTCTCCCTCACCCTCCTTCTGTCGCTCATTTCTGTGGTTTTGGTATGCAGGTAAATGTGCGCGAAGTGCGACTAATGTCTACCCATAAACGATAAAATGTGACCAAAGCATAAGTTGGCAGTCTATGCCACCTTGCGTGATCTAGCTCAGGCTTTTCTGCCTTTGTCATCTCGATCCACACCTTCCACCAAATTCGGACACAATCATTTGCTGGCTGGTCTTCTTTCCAAAACACATCTATTCACGCAGCACAACTTAATTCAAATGGAAGCATTTAACTCGATCAAATAAAATTTCATTCATTAACAACCAACTACGAACTGACGTAATTTGGTTGGGCATGGCGACAAGAATGGCTTTGCATGCCGATGACCTCATTCCGCCTTCCTGTCCAGTTGTCACCAGACTTCGATGAGGAGGGGGGGAAAGGGGGTAGAGCTTAACGCCGATTATCGTGTTCTCAGATGTATTATTAGCCTCGTGTGCCAGATTCTATGTTAATTATGTGAGTTCTGGATTAACGTGTTTGATTTTTGATCACACAGTTAGATCTCCACCCCTTGAGATCATGCAGCACATGGAGGGACACGCATTGCGGTCTATGTCCATCGAATAACACAGACACATCTACCTGTTGTGGGTATTTTCTCATGTATATCATCAAAAAACTTGGCACCGAATTCACCGGTCAGGTAGGTCAACGCCTACAATGTCGTTATTTTTGCGTACTCTTCTTCACTAAAATGTTGTATTTGTTGTTGCGATTCGCATGACTCTGGCCGCTTGCCATAACCTCGGAGGTATCCGATTCTGCATGCTACAGGGTGGCAATGCCGCAGACAGACCTCATTTCGAACGTTTGAGCATGCAGAAGTCTCAGAATGGATAGTTTGATAACTGGCTGTAAAAATCGCCATCTTTGCTCAGGCCTCGAGTTTGGTCATAGATGATCGCTAAGTGCTGTAGACGACTAATCAGGCTAAAGTCGTGGATACCGTTGTGCTAACATGAATACAAGTCGTGCGACGATTAGCTGTCACCCCCCATGAGTCAGACTCATGTCAAACGATTGAGCATGACATGACCTCGTCGAGAGTTGTTGTTTTGTCACGATTGACGTGTGGGAGCTCTATCTACAGCACTGAGTGGAATCCTTCCTTACCGGACACTGTTTCCGTAAGCAGTACGAAGAGGAGTTGAATGCAAAGTAGTGGCGAGAGATGCTTTCACACCCACATTGGCAAATGTCGCATTTCGAAGTAACTCTCTTTCTTTATCCTTTTACGATAGTATTAAAGAGCTTGCATTTCATTCAACTTTGCTCCTTGCCTTCTCCTTTTCCCTACCTAATATTTTATCCTTCCTCTATTCTACGCCTCTCATCTGGAAAAACACACTCCATTACCTAATTTTGGCAGAAGGTATCTCTCTTTCTGAAGATCAAGTTGGAACTTGGGGTTGGTTTCAGGGCTCGGTGGTAGGGTGTCAGGAGTACCAACTGGGGAGGTTAATGTGAGTTCTAGGATGGGTTTCGGTATACATTTGCACTAATAAAAATAGATTTTTAAACCTTCTTGCCCTCCTTGTCTCAATGTCGCAAAAGGGCGATTCGATTTGAGTTCATATTTTAACAAAAAATTTGTTTACCCGTTCAAGCGACAGGTTGATTGATTTACATCTTTCCATCTCATTCATCAATGCGCACAGTTGCTGGTGACCCACTCATCAAACTTTACTCGTTTCGGCTTCTAGGCGGCTTTATTAAGAGGACAGAAGGAAGTACAACTTACAGTCAGACGATGAGACGAGAGTAGGTAGATCCTAAGTAAAAGCAAATTAAGCGTCAAAATACAGAGTCCCTAGAACAAAATTTTAGAAAATCGCGCAATCCATCCCCCTTCAAAACAATCGACACGACTAAAGACTTACATATCCTATTGGTCAAACCCGCATTAGAGATTTTATTGACTCCCGTAGTCTATAAATATGGCAAGTAATTAAGTCAAGAGCGCAGATTTGCATGATCACGAGTTCATAATGTCCAACTCTACAGACAGAAGCATTTTGGACCACCTCAGTCCAGAACAAATCCAAATTCTGGCAACACTGCTGGCAAATGGTATTGTCTATCAAGTTATTTTACCACTCTTTATTTTTTCCTTTGTTTGCATACCTTCGTATATCTAGCTTTTGTGCCGTCCATTGGTCACCATAAGTTGAAGCTGGATTCATTTGTTGTCCCTTGCAGCTGCCCATTTCCACAGCCACAGTGGCATACCTGGCGCACTTACTGTAGATAAAGCTCTACATCATTTTTCTCAATTTCACATCGGTCAGAGCTGACATAGGAAAGCTTTTGTACAATATTTTTCATCGGTGCCATTACTATTTTCAACCATCGCAAAGACGTCCCAACGATCACGCAGAGTTAAGGTCAATCAGGACCCAATTTCATGCACAAAATAGCACACTCGATATGAATAAACCCCTGACTTAATTGAAGTGGAGCTAACATTTAGTTATATTCGGAAGTTCGTGTTCTCATCCCAGTCGTTTTGCTTTGACAGGTGAACCAAATACGGAATGTCCACTCGTACCTGGGGGAGAGACAAACTCACGTCCCCAACAATTAGCCTCATCGACTTCGTTACCAACCTCACAACAGCAAGTGGAACACAAAACACCCTCCACGTCACAAGAGGTGGGAGAGACAGTCTCGAGTCTGGCCATACCTCCAGCGTTTTCGAGACCCAATTATCCCCTAGTGTGTTTGTCAAAGATCAAAGATAAAGACGAGCGAACCCAGCTGAATTCGCCACCACCAAAGCGGCTGAAACTTGACGAGGCTACTTCTAACGGATCGGATATCTTAGGAGCAATGTCTGCATTTCCCCTACGCAGTCCGCAGCCTACCAGTCCTCCAAAGCCTGTATTACCACAGACGTCCCGCATCGACCAACCTCAAGCTACCGCCTTGTTACTAAGCATCTCAACATTGATCACACTACTAATTGACATCTTGTCAAAGCTGAGTCAACAGCTGCTACAACCCCAAGTGCAAGGACCGTCCACACCGCCAAGCATGCAACAACACCTTCCGACAAACGTCTTCTCAATTCCAGACTACTCTCTCCTCAAACATCTTGCTGCCACTGCATCTATGCCTGATGCAGCAAACTCCTCTACAACACCAGCCGCGGAACAGCCTCAGGTACGCCAGACACTATCTGAGGCACAACGACTTAGTAAACGCAGGGTTCTCTTCACGCCCTTCCAAATTAATGAGATGATGAGGCACTTTAAGGAGAACAACTACATCAGCAGGAGTGAATGCGAAGATCTGGCGCGGCGCATTAACCTGACGAAAACTCAGGTTGGTCAAGCATTAAGGTGTTAAGTGAACTTGTATAATAGACAACTTTTATTGTGTAGTGATTGCCTACGATTCGGTCGACTGTACTCGCCATAGTTTTGACTTTTCTCTTAGGTTAAGACATGGTTCCAAAACCAACGTTACATAACAAAAAAGGCCGGCGGAAAAATTTTTGGCAATGAGGCACCTGTTGCACAGCCTATGGTTCGTGGCACGGACAGAAGTGCCTCATCAACGGACTCGTACGACAGTAGCCTCCGTGAAAGCTTAGGAACTACTGAGAGCTCTCCATCACAACGGGAGTCCCAACAGACGGTAGTCCAATCGGAACAAGCCCTTTCAGGAGAAGATGGTGATAGGCTGTTGAGGCAAATTCAGCTACTTAGGGCTCTGGCGGAGTGGTTCGAAAATCAGCATGCTACTGATACAGACCAAAATTAGCATGGTGAAGACGAAATTATAAGGAAGTGTGTAGAGTTGGCAAAAACAGTCATTCGCTTTCTCTGTGAAGCGTCTGCAAACTGTCCTTATCTGCCTTTCATGAAGTGGTTGTGATGATGATGTTTTGCTATTCTAACTTTATGTCCATATGGCATGTCATGATGGCAACCATCTTGTAGGCCTCAATTTTTATAAATAAAACAAAAAAATAGATATTTTTTGAAACATCCTCTTGGGTTGCTATGCTTGAGGTTGGGAGTCGCTAAAATGAATTGATTCGTAGGCACAGCAAGTCCACCGTTTGAATTCTAAGTAGAAATAATTTAAACTAACACATTTTAAAGCTGCAGAGTACGTTGAAAATGGCCTTTGGTTGGGAGATGGCGTCTAGAGCAGCTGTTACTACCCAGTCGATGCGAAGGGTCAATTAGTTATTTTTGACACAAAGACGATCAAACAACTTGACTGTGATTCATTTCCATCTGCTCCACAGCTCAGGTCAAACCTTTAAAGGTATCAGGTCTGGTGTAGGGCACAGTACAACATCATGCGCAGATGTTTATTTCGATGACCAGGTTGTAGCCAATCAAAGGTCTAATGTTTGACAGGTTTGCTGTTATCCTCTACTTCTTTTCCTTCTTCTTCTTCTTCTTCTTCTTCCAACAGCGCAATGCGCTGCCCCACTTCCACTGTTCTAGAAGTTAAGGCTTACCCAGGTCAAATACATCACATACGGAAGCGAAGATGACGCCCAACCCATCAAAGTGGTCCGAGGTAATGTCTATTAGAGTTAGATCTGTGTTCCACTCCACTTTTGGGGTACACAGATGAGTTTGCTTCTAACAAAAACA
Organism: Taenia hydatigena; assembly: GCA_036345935.2. Classification (NCBI taxonomy): domain Eukaryota; kingdom Metazoa; phylum Platyhelminthes; class Cestoda; order Cyclophyllidea; family Taeniidae; genus Taenia; species Taenia hydatigena. Next base: position 55,642 of record JADWOT020001844.1, read on the forward strand.
CTCATGACTTGGTGTTAACCAAACTAAACGAAGTTGCAAGAGAAGTAGAGAAAGACCGAGATAAAACGGAAAATTTCTGCCAAGATGGCAAAGACATGGTCCTTTACAATTCTAGGTTCGTCTTCTCAAAAGGGTAAAACGAATCCAGATGCAGATCGTAGGACATGTCTTACATGTTCTTAATACCTATGAGGCAAACGCTCTTAAGGTAGCTGGAGTACAAAAGTGGCCTCAATCAATCACCACCATGCAGCATTGCATAGTCCCTTTCGTAGAGTTAATCAAGACCACATTGAATAGACAGACGACAGCCCACTCCAACGGATCGCCTCCCATGGGTCAAACACACGTTACCTCAGGTCAGCGGTCCCAGGGGGAGCAAAAATACAATACATGCTCATTCCCTAACCCAGTACTGTTGTCAAGCTGGATGCAACTCAAGACCCAGTAAAATATTTACGAGAGAACAACAATGTGTCATTTCGGTAATTTTTTTGGAACAAACGTGAATGTTAATGGCTCGCGCAATCGTTTCGTGAATGTTTTTACTTTCAGCACCAACCAATTTACGATGGCTGACTGTGTGCATCGAAAGTGCGGGGGGGTCTCTAAGCCGTTCCGGTGAACTCTAATTCAATGTCTACACAAATAATACACTTCCTATCTTTGTTTCCTACCATTGTTGTCGTCAGTGTCGCGAAATAGGGTAGTGGGGACGATATCTGCCCGGTGCATTGCAAGCCACTAATTGGGTTAGTAAAAAAATGAAAAAAGAAATGGAAAATGAACGCACTTGACGTCACACTAGGTTGATGGGTCAGAACCGGCGAAAAGCTTGCATCACTTCCGCTACAACACTGGTGATTGAGTTATCATGCGGTCGGCAATTGAGGTGCCGTCAGCATAAAGACGCACAGTCAAACCAGCCAATCAAAGAAACGCTGAGGTACAAAAGAACAGTAGGAAAAAGTCCAGAGCAGTAGTTGTTTCATTCTAAATTCTTCTACCATTTTCGTCGCTCCTACTGACTTTTGTACTATAGTTCCTGGATGAGGAATAAACCTCTGAGTAGTGCTAGTAAATCCTCTCTCCTTAGCTGCTCTGCACTTCGGCAATGCAGCTTATGTCCTCCGTCTTAAGGAATGTCTTTAGGTGCAACACTTGCTTCAACACTTCTCCGAAGCACGTGCAGCTTTGGCTTTATGTTAATTGTCTTCACAAGGAAGTCACTTGAAGCTAGACAGCCGGGTATGAGTTGGGTCGCCCCACTTACTACTCTGCTAGTATGTAAAAGCTTTGCCACCTAAGGAGAACATTACACTGCCCATTATTTATTATCAAACGGCCGAATTTAGGCAATTAACCACATGGCAGACCCTTGCAGTCATTTACATAGACACTTGAAATCTGGCCTTCGAGAGCACTGCTAAACTAGTCGCCACCCATTGTTGCATTGTTTCGACTTCTTTGCAGTCCCATTTCACCAAGGCGATACCATATTTGACAAACTGCTTTTCGTCCACCCGCCCCTTCTTTTTCGCACCCCTTTCCATCCACACATTGTGCGAGGCAAGTCATAGGACACTGTGAGGTAATGCAGCATAAAATAATGCATTCATTTTTGTTCCTCAAATGACGCCACTTGCAGCATCAACAAAAGTGTGGCAAATTCTTATATTGAAGTAGTTTGGTGCACGTAAAGGAGTACAAGAGGGTTTTGCTTAGCTTAGTCCTTGACTGTAACTGCAATGTATTATTAAGATCAACTTAGACTTACCATATTCAAAGCACTCACTCTCCTCTCAACACAACAGTTGTGCGTTAAACGATTTTAATTTATTGATTCGTTCGCAGCAAAGTGTAGCTGCTGCACTCATACCACTATCTTGAGGCACTTCTGGCATGGCACAAAGTCATAAGGGAACAAAAGAGGCGCTAGGCGGCTCTAAGTACGGTCACAGGGCTATGCCAGAGCAGCAGCACAATTTACATTCGATCCCCATACACCAACAGCTCAGTCTCTGGAACCATAAAGCAGCCTTAGTTTGCTTTGCAAGACGGTTCTTTGGCTTGAGGTATGTTATTTTCTTGCTTCTTAAAGAAGGGTACGCTCCATCATCCATGTCACAGGTGATGATGCCTTATCCGAAACGCAGTGGTGGACCATCTCATCTCACACACCTCGTCCACGTCGATCGACATCCATCGTTTCGGAAAAGATATTAGAATACCCAAGTGTTAGCATCTTCATGGTCTCTTTTACCATCTTGATAACAACCCTTACAGCTAATGGAATGGGGAGGAAGTGCGGTTAAGTTGACATCAAAAATTGTCTTGGATCCAGTTCCGCATGTATTCAATGATCTTAGCTATTTTATCTTCCACTTATGCGTTTTATGCTCCAGGGGTAAGCAAAGTAAACATTTTTACTGGAAGGCAATGTCCAAGTGAATCGAGGTTGCAAGAAGTGGAAGTCGATTTGCTTTTTGGAGGGCAATAACCTTTTCTCAGTCGCTTGGCTGACGTATGCTGACTGTTTTCACTTGAAAAGTGCATTGAAACCAATTCTTATTGTCATCCATTCGTTATCATTCACTGAAGTTGTAATTTACGCACTATATAATACGAGTTTATGCCTGATAATTTTGCAAGTAATTGCTGCAATGCAATTTTAAGCAAGTGTATTACGAAATCAAAAGATGCACTCATGCACACACGATGCTGCCTTACTGCTCGCCACTGCTTTGGACGTGATTGGCTTTAATAAGCTAAGTATGCGCTCGTTGCGCCACGCTAATTGGGCGCAGTAGATGTAATGGGGTTGTGTTGTCTTACATGCTTTCAATACTCACTTCCTCTCTTAACTTATCTATCATTTGACTGCAGAACGTCGAGCACGAAATGCTTTCATTTGAGTAGATAAGACCTCTAAAACCGAAAACTACAACATTTTATGTGCACTGCGCTCTAATTGTTTCTTGTTTTGCAAAAGACCAATTTGTTTTAACGTAGAGTTAGAGCACGCATCAGAAAAGCCCCTTTGTTAACTGAAAAGTGTTCTTTAGGAGAGAACCGTTGATTTATCATACCATCATTCTTCCCTGCACCACACTTGCCATGCCGCACCTACTTGTCACTTCTCAAATATGCTCCAAACCCTCAAATAAGTGGCAGCATCAGAAATGCTGGTGCAAAACAACTTGGCCAATATTTATGTCCCTCTTTAGAAGCACTGTAGCACGGTTCGCATAAGTACGTTTGACTAGATCTGACTAATTTGGAGTGGGTCAGAATAGACAAAATTGGCAACCCAGGCTAGATTATGACAAGCTTGAATACGGCTTCTTGTGTGTTTTTAGCTAAGTCAGCCCCAACACTCCCATTTAGCCCAACTAATCAACTCGGCACAACTCCATGCAACGCTAATTGAGGTCTTTCCTTTCTTGCAGACTATGAGTAAGCATGATGGCATCTTGGAGATGGGTGGAGAGGAGCTCTCTTATCTAAGCCTCCTTTCTCATGCCTTACTTGAACGAATCTTCGACGAGCGTCCCCTCTGCAGCCTACTAGCCGCAATATGTTCACAGGTATTGCGGCTCGCATTATGCCACACTATCCTTGTTATTCTCATCGACTCATTAGTTCCTTATCTTTATTTTTTTCGTCTTGATGCCACAAAAACAGCCAGTTCCTCTGCATTTTTACGCTTCTTTCACCTTTCCGTTCTACCTCAGTGTCTGTTGGCACCCTCTTTGTAGGTTCCCTTTCATCTCTCCACTGGTTTCAAAACTAATTGTGGCATGATCAAATAATGCACAGATTCATAACCTGAATCAGACTAGCACAGGCTACACTGGATATGACTTAGTCATGCTCTATCCGAATACCAAATCATGTTTTAGCATGGCTTAGCTTGGATTACCATTAATTTTCCCTTTCTGTCCTTTTTTCCTTCCCTATTTTGTCCTACACCACTTCGCCAGCTTATTCTCTACTAGCATGCGGCAATGCACACAATCCACTAACTGATGGCTGAGTGGCCATCTTTTTCCTCCCGCATGGTCGTTAGAGGGGTTAAAAGACCACTCATGATGAAGCAGCTGCTACGAGTCAACGAGGGGACGGGAAGTTAAAGCATCTCCTCCCGATGACATGAGGAGTGACTACCCGTGACAGAGGAAGAGAGATGCCCTCCCACCTCAGCATGCGTGGAGTGTAGAGTGTGGTTCTATGTGAGAGTAGAAGGAGCAGAGGGTTTCAACTAATAGCGCACCGGTATTTTTTGTGTGTGGATGGTTTTGAAGTTGTGTTAATAATGAAGGTGAATCCACTCTTCATCACACACATACACAAGCGCACATGGTTGGGCGCAGGCAGCATAAACTGGGCCAGATGGTGAAGTTTAATTAAATTAAGCGAAAAAAGAATCGGATTAAATACAATTTATGTTACCACAAATTGGTGCATGTGCTGAAGAGTCTTTATGACAGTGCATGAAAGATTCGGCAATCCTATTTCTGGAGGCCAAATAAGGGGGATGAGGAAGGAAGCATGAAGAGGCGTTTGCTTTGCGCACATCCACAATGAGGCGAAGTTGATTTTGTTGGTGAAAGGGGGTTGAATAGAAAGAGAAAAACAAGGCAGCAGCAGCAGTAGAAATGCGTTTCTTGTGAGGCGATGCACGCTGGAACAGGCATCTTGAAGTGTATGTACCAGCTATTTATTTATTAAAAGGCGTCAACTTAATCACGTGAGGCGGTTGGAGTTATGGCATGATAATCATCAAATCTGCCTTTGGTGATTGTCTTCTCCTTTCCTACTACGCTCAATAGGCTCCTGAATGGTGCACCTTGCATCATGCCCCATCGTGTGCATTCCGTGCATTCAACACAACCAAAGAATGGGGAGTGAGTGCTCCCTGTGTTGCATTTCCTTGCCTTCGTTTTCCATTTGAGTAGCACGAGAACGTTTTGCTCCCTTGGTTCCCTTACGCCTCACTCACCTTTACCTGCTTCGAAATCAGCATCAATTCTCCCCTCTCTTCGATGAAGGTGCAATACGTTCACCTATGACAGATGATAGCCACGAATAATCGGATTGAAAATGCACACATGCCTGCCCAGACCATCATTACTGCCACCAACACAAGAAGGTTGCTTTCGATTGACAAGCAGCGTGTATTCCAGATGCAGCTCCTAGTACCGCATCGGTGATGCTGACGTTCTTGCTACCGGATTCTGAATTAGAATGCCCTTACTACTGAATCGATGCCTAGTAGCAGTTGTGTGGCAGAGTCAGTAATTGATTTGGCATTCACTAGAGCAGCGTTGTTGGTAGGAGAATGCTGCGTAATGAGGAAGGGCAGCCATTTATCTGACGCTGATAATCAGCAAATAAAGAAAGATACATGTGTCAATTTTAAACATTTTAGGTTGCCTAGCGTGCAGCATTATTAGTTCTGTTGACCGTGGTGGCCAGAGCCCAAAATGCAATGTGGGCAGAAGAGACCATCCCGTCACCATCGCAAAACCACGAGACGATGGTGGATTTTTCCAACTGACACATCAAACCTTTCGTAGAATCCGCTCACTTAAACAATGTGCAGAACAGGGGCATGTGGATCACTATCATCATTATGTACACATTTTGTTGTATTCCTTACGAACCTCTGCAATATCTGCTTCGACGCAGCGTCAGAAACACTTAAACTCTTAGAAGGGGTGAGCAATGGACATTCACGTGATAATTCGCCTAGACATAGAGATGGTTAATCAGTTATTGCAATCAAATTAAGTCCCACATAGATACGTACACGCCGTCTCAAACATCTTACGTCACTGAAGGTGAAAACTGTGCCTGTGAGTTAGATTACCTAAGGGAAGAGAAACCATGCGGACGCACGATTGCCTTGTCGTCGGGTAGACACAACGCAGGGGTGGGGTGCCCTGGCTTTACTAACCACTGAAATATGCTTGATGAGCTAGGCGCCAAACAAAGCCTCTGTATTGCACAGTTCGTGGACTGGAGAGCGTCACGAAGTCTTCTGCCTCGACAAACTGTGCGTGCATATCTCACACGAATGAAGCAACAAATGGTAGCATAGAGACACAGAGTACCGCTTCATGGGACAAGTACAATGCTGTGCCCGTAGCACCTTAGCAGTTTGCAATAAGAGGTCCACGTAGAGGGTGGATGCAGATGCTTTGCTCGCTCCTCCTCGCTAACACTTTGATGACTACCACACCAACTAGTAGAGTTCAACAAATACAAACCAGCACCAAGGTGAGCCGAATCTCAAACAAACAGAACTCAAGCATCCATCATGTCAAATTAAGGCTCTGCAAAAATATCTACCAAATAAAGGACTGTCATAATCACCCATTTCGAAAGGAAGTGAGGTGAACTGCAATGTGGGTTTGTATTCGAAAACAAATTGCACAGCACTAATAATGATAAAAGCTGGATAAAGTGAGAGGAAGAAGATGGCCCTCTTTACAAGTTGCTACTTGGAAAACCTTATCTAAGTGAATGCTCAATGCATGTTGAACATATCATATTTGTCACTGTTTCCCTTAAGATCATGAGATAACAATTATGGCAGACAACGAATTGGAAAGCAGCAGTTGAGATCAAAGCTGGACGTACGGAGTGGAAAAGAGCACAGCGACATGCAGGTGCCATCGAGGGATCGCAATTGAATATAAACTATTCGTTGCGTTGACGATGTCAATAAAGACAAGATTGAATCCGATCGGCGATTCCCTCGACCTAACCCACGCAAACGAGTATTCTTGGATCATTTGACACCACGGTGGAGAATTATGCAGATAGTTTAGAGAGAGGCGTCATGTTATGCAACAAGGAAGCCCATCTATGCAACTCTAGTTGGGTTAGAGAATGCAAGCACTACTGCCCACAGCCTTCTTACCTCTGCTCAGCCACAGGCACACCCACGTGAGGTCTCACGTTGCAGTCGTGAGTGTTTGTTAAATCGCTTCTTTTGCTCCGGCCTATGTCGCCACAACCAAGTGTTTCGATGCTCCTCCGTTGCAATCCTCGTTGACGTATTCGTGCAATGATCAAAGGGAGGAATTCGCATGCCTGTGCGTTCGCCCTGACATTGCAGACGAACGAGACTTAGCAAAGACGTAACTTTGGAGGTTAACCATCGGTGAGCCTCAGTGATTAGTAGGTTTTTAGTGCGAACAGGCTAAGATGATAATTTAAATTTCTACCCTCATTTCACTTGAGTACGCATCGTTGCAAATCGGTTACTGAAGCATAGTTAGCAGCTGTACACCCAAAGCATCCAGATTAAGTGTGGTTGAAATGCGACAGACGCCAGGTGTGCTTAATTTACCTTGTTCTGTGTGAAGGGATAGGGAATGAGAAGATTCGTCGCAGCTGCTAGCGCATTCTGGATCTCACAATTTTGAAGTCTATATTCCTTAGTAAACACATTATACCTCCCGTCCCTTCTGCTATAAAACATTCATCGTTTTCTGTGACCCCGACCAAAAACCGGTAGTACAAACAAAGTACTACAGTAACGATAGTGTATTGAATGAATGGTATTCTAGTGACGATGGATTTCGATTAATGAGGCCTAATATGCTGAATCGATTAAAAATTTACCAAACACCTAGCTCACCTTCACTATCTTCTTCTTCATCTTGCGAATGTCGTTGTCGACTCTAACTTCGTTCGATGAAAGCCATCGGTTAATCTCATCATTATCACCATCTAATGAAGCATTTGATCGGTGAGCACGGAGGCGGTATTGAACATCACGACCTACAGAACGTGCCTTTGTCATTGCGTTAGATGGTTTCGATAGCTAATTTACGTGTCATGAATGAAATCATTTGAGACCGATCATCAGGACTCTTGATACAGTGGCGGAGGTGACAGCAAAGAAGATGCGTCTTTTGTTGGCTAATATTCTCACTAGTACCAAAAGCCTTGAACAGGCCCACGAAGGTTTTAGCAGCATAGCATAACGACAAGGATTCCTATGAAACACTTTTCAGCGTGAGAAACACGCCTCACCCGAAAGCTTTAATGAAATTTCTCCGTGGGAACATCAGTGAGTTGGTTGCGTGAAGATTTGAGAATTCAGCTAAACTGCTTACACTCAGTACCAATAACGACGTGATGATTGCCCTGTTGATTCAACTGGACAAAAGTATTAATGTGCTCTAGCCTTTCATGTGTTACCCACATGCGAGGGAGATATGTAGAAAAGGAGAAGGTGATTCACCGGATAGCCGAATCAAATTTTTGTTTACAAAATGCAACTATGGTCTCAAGAGGTAGTCGATAGTGAGTTCAACGTCCAACACGTTACAGCACGCCCTACCAACAGTTTGTTGACATAGAGGAGGTAAATAATATGTAATGAGTCAAATCCGTTGTTTTGGACTGAAGAGGAAAGATCGTTGGTCAGAACTTTGAGTTCTATAAGGGCTCCCACAATCACGAAGAATAGCAGATCGACTTACAATTCTGCGATTCCCATGATTGGGCCATCTGCGTCGAATCCAGCAGGCTCTACTTCCACACCCAAAACCACCGCCACCAGAGGATTTGCCTCTGCTGCTTTGGCCACTGCAACTGTGCTACTACCCATGGCTTTGGTGCCTGCATGAGACTCTATTCCTAATTCTGTCAAAATCGACAAGTGTTATAACTTGTCCGAGTCTAGAAACTCAGCGCTTGAGTTTGCCAACCACACTGTTTATTTTTATTTAAGCAGTTTGCCTTTACCTTTTGCTAGCATGGACGATTGACGTAAGCAATTGTAGAATGATAAATAAAATGGGCACTTAGCATTTTGACCTGTTGCAAGTTGGTGATGAGTCCAGATCTCAAATCACTAGCTGTATCTACAAACAAGTGAAATTGGAAGAGAAATTCAGAAATGGGATGAAGTAGGCGCAAATTGATGGGTGCTGTTTAGAAGGCATAGAGAGGTTATTAGGTGAATGTGTGAGAAGCCAACGGGTACTGGTAAGTGTAGGTGAGCTTATTGTGTGCGTTTGTACGCAGACTATGTGATGTGTGTACGCAGCACAGTGAAACAGCAATTTTTAGTTGACACGCTTGAATGCCTCTATTCTCAACGCCCAGAAGGCAAGAAGCTGTCACCAATCAGCTCAAAAATTCACCCGTCTCCATCCTTCCATTCTCTTCTCCATCTTTCCACTATTCCAGAACACGTCCATCGGTTCTCTTTCTCTCTCAATCCCTCTCTCCCCACCTCTATTTCCTTTACCCATGCAACCTAACATCCCATTTAACATATCATTCCTCAAATCCCATGCATCGAGCCACCAGTTACTTCTCTCTCCTCATATATCATCCAAATGAGTATAATTCACTCCTTCCATTATAAAAACACTTGTTTTGCGCTTATTGCTATGTGACACGCATCAATTTGCCCTGAATTATTTTCTTTTGTCAGTACTTTTCCATTAGTCTTTCACCACTCACGGCAATCATCTCTCACCATCAGTAACATTCCCTACGCACACGCAACTATCGGCATGATGTGACTCACTTTTGCCAAGTTAGTTGGAAAATGTTGCTGGCACCATATTTTATTTATAATATATATATCCATCCATAATCCCGAAACCGAGAAATATATATTTGCCTTGAATTGCAGCATACATTGAGCCCTTGTTCCTTGATCCAGCCATTGATTGCTTGCATATCTTACCTGCACCCACTTATCTATCTACCCACCTTTTATCCATTCTTCCTTTCATCCATCCACCCATTAACCATCCACCCTAAATCTATCCTTTTCTTCCATTCACATTCAAATGTCTCTCCTCTACCACTTCTTTTATGCCACCATTTGCTTGAGGACAAGTTTACCTTCTGCTAAGCTCTACTGCAACGTCCACAACATTCACACGCAACATATGGCCGGGTGTGCAACATTCAACGACAGGCTACATTCACCATCAGAAGGGACCCGTTTATTGATAGACATTTTCTGCAAAATGCCAAGAGGATTAACCGGAAGTTGGATGGTGAAGAATAAGTACTATTTTGACCCTGTTAAACGGCAGAGCATTGAAGTAGGCGGAAGCAAATATGCACGCGGTGGACTTGAAAGAAGGCGAAGAAGGTGATAAAGGAAGTAACGTGGGAGAGGGACTCTTGCGATTGGAATACATGGGCGATAACAAGGCTAAGAGTAGAGAAGGTGAAATAAAGTAGGAACACCAGTGCTTAGAAGGTGAGAGAAGATGAGAGGAAAAGTGAAGAAGGCAAGAGGAAGTGGAGACACTGGCTGCTGGAAATGTCCGCATCAAAACCCACCATCGAACCAATGGTATTGACAACATTTGGCAGTCATCAGCCTCTCTGCGGTGTCCTGCAGGCCCACTTTTACCACACTCAGTGGTTGGCAAGACAAAGAGAGTACAGACGTGGTGTAGTTTCTCCATTTTCCCTCTGTCCTAACAAACTTTGTTCACACATGTGTGTGTGTGTACCTGATAGCTGACTGAATAATGGTGACAGCGGATGATGCCATTCTGGCGCGCTTGCGGTGAGTTGATTGGCTTTAAAACCACGGCGACTGCTAGTCCACCTGCCAGTGGCAATGATTAATCGTGTTTTGAGAAGGCAAATTGAGTGAGAGGCTTAAAAGAGAATTTTGTCAAAAAAATGTTAAAAAATGCACTTCTAAATAGTAGTGGCTTACTCCACTGCAAGAGGTCTTTTCTGTAGGGGGAAGTTAGGAGCACAAAATCCGCCCCCCACCACGATTGAGTCTTTAGCACGATCTGCCCGATAAGTTGTCACATGATGTAGGTGGGCTGTGAAGCTCATTATCAGATTATAAGAACATGGCTAGCGGTCAATAACTTAAGGTGTGCACATCGATGGTGAGCTCCTCCTCTCGCCATCATTTCCCTTACCCCTTCCCTCATGCGTTGGCAACAATGATCAATAAGAAAGTCAGTTTTAAGACTGGAAAATGAAGGTTTGGTAGAAGAAACGGTCTACTGTGTTGCGACTTGTCATTTGAACACGTGAAGTGGCTTATGATTGAGTAGCTTGAGTAGAGCCACCGACGCCTGTCGCCTTCTTCGGTCTTCGCAGGTGTTACTGAAGTCATTGAGTAGACACTGCATGCCCAGTTCCGATTATGATTGCATGTTCACAATCGCATCAAAATTATAAGAAAGCAATGGACCTAACTTTTCCTTACTGCATGATATTAGAAGCTTAAATGCGGTGCCAGATGCAGCTATGGAAGATGTGTTCCTTGACAAACTCATGCCGCAAAGCAACATGCCACAGGGCAGCAGGATGAACGCTGTGATTAAGTTTTTGGCGCTCAAAGTCTTGTTGGTGTTGCCTAACTCACAACACCCGGCCAAAATTGCTTATAACAATGACTCTTCTTTGTAAAGCAAAAGTCACACTCACATATAGGCCTCCTCTATTGATGGAAGCATCCTGGTCTGACACCCATTCCGTCAATAATTTGCATGCGAATGACTGTAAAAAGGCTTTACAACTTCCCTTAATTATGCTACTAAACGATGTTTTGCAGTCATGAATGCGGATTTAGATGAACTAACTCTAGTTTACAAAAGATTGGCTTCAGCTTCTAAATACACTCGTGACACAGTCTTCAGCGGTCGTATCAGCGCCTCTCCGTGAGATTGTACTCCGCACTCAGTGTGTCCCATACAATTCCTTCTGCTTTGACGGTTAAATTCTGTGCGAATTAAAAATATTTTTGTTAGTAAAGTACCATTTTATCTTGTTCCACACCCTAACGTTAATTACTGTCCAAGCATGCAAAAGATCCGTATGTAGCATGAAAGGTAGCCATCTCAGCTTATGAATTCACCAATAATTCACGGCAATGTCTAGTAATGTTTTATGGAACAATGGCTGATAACTGACCTAAACATGACAAAAACTCCTGCATTTGCTTGCTCCTAAGCTGCACTTAAAGTAGTGGTCTTGTTATGAGCAAAAGGGTAGAACTTGAAGAAGAGATTGATGATGGGTGAGAGTACTGAGCATTCTTTTGGTAGTGCAGAATGCGAGAGTTGATTTTGGATAATCACCGACTGCACGGGGCGAATCCGATGCTATAAACTGCCATCGCGTACAGGTTTCCATCGTCTGCAACTTGCGTTCGTCGTCCTTTGATGTCCAGTACTCCAAAATTGTGGAATATAATCCTAAAAAAGCATAAAAAGAGGATTTAAATGATCTTAGCTGTTGTAATAGCGAAACGGTGCTACCTTTGTGCACTTTTCTAAATATTGAGAAGCGGTTTTGATGCGCCCAATTTCTGATGTGACATTGGATACAGAGGTTAAGTCAGTAGGGCGCAGGTTGCGCACATTCAGCCCACCTCATTTTGGCTCTCGAGTTGGAATTGCACATGGCTCTAATTGTGCAGTCCACCTTCTACCTTCCTAGTTATTTTAATCCTCCAAAACTCCCGCCTTTTGCATTTTATTCTAAAATTACCTATAGGCTTTGAAAAAAAAACATTTTATTGTGTATCGTCATAGTAAGTGAAATGCTTAAGGCTTTTTTTCTCCCAAAAGGACACAAGTGTTGGCTTTTTTAATGGACGAGAGGTGGATGCCCTGCATGAAGCGACTTGCATACAACAGAAATAGGTCCTATTTGCCTTCCAGAATAAAAGCTGTAAAATGTCTTTTTTCCAGGAAAAATACCATATTTAACTTATTTGAAACGAGAAGCGGAGTTTGTGCCAATTAATGCGTCTTTTCTCATTACTTTTGATAGACCGATTACACACTTTGATGCGATTTCCAACAAATTTTGTGGCGTTTATCAGTGGAGAATCAGAGACACTTTTAAATATGTTGTCTTCATTCATTTAGCATCCACTGTAGATTTACTATATACCCGGATCGTCGCACGCTACTCACGATTGTTGAAATTCTTGGAAGTGGGACTGCAAAACGAATGGCTCATTCGCTATGCATAATACTGCTTAAGATTGGCTACATACTACTCATATTCTGTAATAAGCAATCTCACACCGTGTACTTATGTGTTGTAGCTTAAAATCATTTGAGGTTACTTAAATATGCCTAATTGGTAATATGCAACAGAAATGATAAGTGGTCGCCCTAGTGAATGAGGAAAATTAAGTAATAACCGTAATAAACCAAGGTCCGGACACGGATGGAAATGATATGTCTGAGGTGGGAGACCATGCCCGACCTTTAGGGATCAACCAGCACGTATGTTCTCCTGTTGTGTCCCCCATTAAAAATCTCACTGAATCCATCTCGTGTTTGTTTGCTTGTCTTCTTTGTGGTGTCATGAGCGGCACACAAAGGGTAAGAAATGTCATGCTGCCAATCCATGCAGGACCCTCGAACGACCACAATCGCCATTACTTTTGGATTCTTACAGTTAAACATTATTTTACTGGTTTGTATGCACATTTTCGGGTGTATATTGACGTTTAACTTGATTGCGCTGCCTTTAAGCTGCTGTAGACATTCACGATAACTATCGAAAACGCTAGCTCATAAAACATAACAAAGTTATCACAACTCATTGTAGGGATCGTTGATAGCTCAACAGCAGTAGCAAACAACGGCAAACCCCATGCCCCAGCAATCTTAACAAACCCTGATACCCACTTGCGTCCCATCTGCCGCATGCCACCCCGGCCCTTAGCCTACTCAGGTGCGCTAGTAAGCTCTACACGTACCAATGTCCTGACGCATTAGGCTCAGCGCTTCTCCTTTCCAGCTCCGATCTAGCACCTCTGGTATGATTAGGTTGGCTAGGCGAAGATATCACTTGTTGGCTGGCGTCATGAAGAACTACAGGAGGACATGGTTACATTGATACAAAATTCATTTCCTGTTTAAGGGCCAATGGCATCCGCTCAGCTAAAAACTTCATATGCCTGACCGCTCCTGGCCTGGAAATCACATTCAAGCAAACATGCATCATATAGCCCCCTTATCTCTTCAATCACCAATCCAGTGTATTTCTTCCCATGAGTGCTGCCGATTGCTTCTCTTTCCAATGGTCTTCTTCCTCCTTGATATGCAAAATTCGTCTTTCCACCGGCAGGAGGCATGCTTTTGTACGAGCACACTTTCTGGTGACTAGCCGTGACTGATTAGGCAGTTTGTTGGTAAAATGGCGTATATCACCAAAAATGCATCCTTCCTCGAAGGATGACGGAAGCTGTGATGTACTCCAGGCAATGAATCAAGCAACCCTCTTGTTTGCCTAATTGTAGCAGATAATGTGACACCCGTTCGAAGCGCTCAGAACTTGCAATTGAGCAAAAAGTACGCGTTGATATCAGCTTCATATTGCTGTTAAATTCCATAATTTCAATCATTTCTTGTTTAGTCACGTCATTAATGGTGAGGCTTGGTATTCCTCAAATAAAAGTATTGCCAGTGGCATGGAAGATATGAAAGATGCATTTATTTGGTTACAAATTGAACCCTGTTGGATTAAATGTAAATTTGCATTTTGACTAGTTTACATCCAAGCCTGCATAAATTAGCGATTCGTCAAAATGCACACAGCAATCATTTTAGGGTGCAACAATCTGTTTTTTAAAAATTTAATGCGTCTTGTTTTTGCTACCAGCAAGCTAGTAAAATGCTAAGTGACTGATTTCTAATAAGTGCATTGAGGAACAAATGAATTCGAATGAATAATGTAGTGAGGGACTGTGGGCGTACCTTCGTCCCATTGGCAGGGACTACTCCACCATTTGCCAAAAGCCACGCACCTGTAACGTTTAATAAATATTTCGGCGGTAGCTGTTAAGGTGGACATTATTGGAGCCCAATTGCGAAGGAAGTAATAGTGAAACGCTGTGGCCAACCAGCGCGATTAGGAATAGCTTAGACACAGTGTTCATCTCGGGCTCGATGTGATCAAAATGCATTTCATTGTAAGTTATTCAAAATCGTTTACTCGTAAATGTAGAGCAGCGCTCTTACACAAGTCTTTTTGTACTTGTGATCCAGTGGGTATGAGACACCGGATGGCTTCCCAACAACTTGGAAACCTCACAACTTAGGGCTTGTTTCGTTTTTAAAGAGAAAATCATTAAGTGACTTCTTTTCTCTTGGTGTTGATACTCTTTTAGAAATGGAAGAGGGACGAACAGAAAATGAGGCAGCATATGAGGACATGAAGTGGAGACATACCTGGGCAATGAGCTGCACACAGTAGTGCCACACTCACCTCTAGCATGATTTGTGTCCATTTCCTGGATGCTGTCTCTAGATTTATACGCCTCTTACACCGACCTCGTGAGGTTGATTGGATCTGCGATTGTAACGCAGTTACTACGACCATACAGTCACCATGTTTCAGCGAAGGAGCAGTTTTGTGAGTACGAAAGCCATAAGCGCTTTGCTCATGCACTGCATCCAAGCAATTTGGATAGATTTAGCTTAGTTTCTGTAACGTACTGATAGGGTAGCGTTGCCTCATTCTATTAATTTATGACTTATTGTGATCCCATGACACCCATAAGTTAAACGGCTATTGCATAAACGATGTGCTGATCAGGAGGAGACATGCACTAAATTAGAACAATTTTTGAGGAGAGGTATTTTTAATGAAATAATCTCACATATAATTGAGCACTATTTGTTAACGTTGCTTCTATTCTTGTACGATCTGGCTTCAAGCAATTCTATTTCCACCCATTTAAAGCACTGGCCATTACAATTCTCACTCATTCCAGTAAATTCGCTGAGGAAACTGGAATGTAGGAGAACGCCAGATGATGAGATTACATATACCACCCACGATAGGCCAGTGAATTTACGGCCTCGGTTTGACCATATCCGTGCGCGATTACCTAATCATTGTAAAGGCGATGTGAATAGAGGGCTTTATTCTATACAACTACAAATATTACCTTCATTTGTGTTTTTTAAATTTGAAAATTCCGCGAACGATTAGTAGTAGGTGCTAAAGTGTGGGCTTCTCTTGCTCCCAATTCATTTTCTAGAGTGCTCAAAGTTTGCAATCCCAAGATTGTGTTTAATCACAACTAGAAATTTGTTAGGCTGTAGCCTAACCCATGTACGCCATGAACAGATAAAATAGTCTCGGCCTTTTAAGAAAATAGGTCGTTGAGGTGAAGGTGCGTTTGTGTATTCGTACGCTAGCTTTGAAGAAATGCGTAGATAGTGAAAATGTCTGAATATTAAAGCATATTCACTCAACCCAAAATCAGTAAAGTTAACAGAACATAGTTACTCTATCTCCAAAAGTAACATAATTTTTAGACCTCGAAAAACTGTTTAAGTCTCAGTTTCAACAGTGTTCCGGAGTAGTAGTCCTCTTTATCCGAAGCCATTTCTCATTCAAAGCGCCCGGATTTGTTGGAGACCGTCGCTTGGAGATATCACCGGTAAAGGGGAAGCACATAGCAGTGTAGACCGATGTATAAAATGATTTATTTTATAGCAAAGACCCTTTGATATGTATGACCACTTCCAAAAAAGCTTGGCCACCCACCGTGTCGATTGATACTAACCTGGTCCAATGCGATTCCCTTCAAACCATCAGTATTGGAATTTCCATCCCTTCGGTTAACCTTTCACAAAAACATACAAGGCGAGACAGTCACCGGTCATGGGATCATCTACTCCATCCCAGCCAATAAGGCCCGTTCATTACTTTGGCCTAATACATTACGTCTCTTTTTCCTTCTCTCCCATTTAAAAATGCCAGGACTAGTCTATTTACATTTGGCAACACTTCACAAACGAGTTGATGCAAGATTAGGTGTGCGGGGGTCTCGTGCTTTCTGTTTCTTCTCGAGAGTGTGCAATGGCTGCCACGTGAAGATGGAGCTTCTTCACATCTGTAGGCTGTGCCTAAATGCAACAGCAATGGAAGGGCGATATGGCATTTTTACCCGGTACATATGTACCACAAACATCGGCAATTGTGATGTGACGGCGTAAGTTGAGCTGTGCGTTTCCACACAATGACTTACTAGAAAAGTGTAGGCACATGAAAAATTTGTAAATATTAATGCGAACCACCAAAACTTTGTTGCTAAAGTCCACACAAATAGCACCTCATGCCTATGGATACAATAAAATTCATGTGTCTTAAAAGGTCTGCTTAAATTAGTCTTCATGGCTAAAGTTCAAAGCATACAAAACTAAAATATATTGATCATTCCGCACACACCTCATTAAGTTCCGCACTGCCCATCAGCATATTCTGGGTACGATTGTCACTGCATTTAGAAACAGTTCTCATTGACTAAGTACGTACCCGAAGCATCGATGTGATGGTGTAGACTTTTGAAGGGACGAATCCCATCCTGGAAGCTGAAGTACTTTGCGATGCAAACAAACTGGAAACCACTTATTTTTGTTGAATAAGGGTAGTGATTTGAAGGCAGAATTTCAGCCTGCGTGTTGGGAGGATGCTGCTCATGCCATAACTGCTTCAAATTAGCTATCGACAGTCATATTTATACCTTTCCATACCCCAAACAAACTTAACAATCACAGATAAAACGCAGTCATCAGCGGCGCTACAATTTTGAGTGACATACTTCATTTTGGTAAAACCGCGAGCAGCAGCATTCAATTCCTGCATGTTAAAACGAGGGGATATGAAAGCGCGCAATTTAAGAGTCAACGCCAATTTGCACACTAAACACGCCGAACCCATTCGTCTCATAGCCAACTTTATTAACAAGTCCTTATCCCTTATACCCGCAACAACTCTTTGTGCCAATGAAATCACCACTAAAGCGACCCTTTGCCGCGAGTGGTGTTATGAGGATTTTTGACGCCGTATTTTGTACTATTGATAATTTAGTGCCAGTGAATCATTTACGGCCACAATTTAATTTGGCTTTAATTTATGTTGACAAAGCTCAAAGTATAAGATGTGAACAAAAGGCTTTACTTTCTCCATGCACAATTGAATTGAAGGGTAGCAGCATACTGCACTGTGCTCACACTTTCTACGGGGCAAAACTGATTGAACCTTCCTTCTGAACTCCTCCGTCACTCATGCACGTCAAGACGACTTCCTACCTTGCTGTTTGTGGGCATTAGTGCAGGTTTGATCTGATGCAATAAACTTTACACACTTGCCTTAAGTCACGTTCCCGCATTTTGTAACGTTGACTGCTCAAATCACATATCCTCCCCCGGGCCCCATTCGTCCATTCTTTCCTTTGTTGTCCCACTCACATGCCCCAATTACGATAGTGGTGGCCACTTTCTATGACTGAACACCTCATAACATGCGTGATTTCTGGATGTTTTAATGGTGGTGAGAACATGGTCGCATTTACGGCGAAGTCAGAGGTGAAGTGTTTTGTCTTAGTGATCTCACCCGGTGTTTTACCCATCGAGCTTCTTCAGATTGTATCACAACCTCTACTTCCTTTCCTTTTTAGTGATCACAGTTTTAAAAGAAATTTCTGATAAGTCTGTGATTTGTCTAACCCCTACCCTTGGCCCAAAACCAACAGCTCGAGCTTTTGAACTATTTTTCGTGATTGATTAGTCTATTTGCTGTGGAAGAGTGATGAACTTTTAGCAATGATGCTGAGTGCGTGCCTAATTGAAGGTGGATGGCGGCAAACAATTTCCCACATTTTTCCTTCGCGCCATTTTGAAAAGTAGTCCAAATGAAGTCAGTGCCGGTAGTCTACATGTTCAGAACTTCCATTGCAAGTAATTTCTCTCTCAAGAAGATCCCAATAATTAAGCTTACCTCTGCGCCTTTTAACATTTTCTTTCACCTCATGCGCCAGTAGAAAGATCTCAAGTTCTAAAAATCTGTTTAAACCAACGATTTGCATCTCATTTCGATTAACCACAACCTGCGTGGTGTAAAGATGGCTAGAAGAGTGGTCTACAACGCAAGCAGATTGATGGAAGTGGATGAAAGCATAGCAGTGTGTTGTGCTGAATTTCATCCGACTATTCACAGTTGGGTCTGAAGCTACTTGATGAAAAAAGGTTATTCGAGTTGCATCCAAAGATGTCCTACGTAGATGGTAGAAGTATATTCCCCCCATAAATAGTCTTTTCTATGTAGCGCTAGGTTTGTTAGCTAAGCCGAAATGACCTCTGTCACTGCACAGTGTCGTGCGCAATCTCATCCTAGCCTACGCCCCCTTACTCTATAGTAACCACTGTTGACTCCTATAGGCACAGGCATAGAAAGTGTTAAAAAAGTAGTTCATTGTGGGTATTTGGACAACTTCTTATCAAAGGCATTTTAACATGTGCTAGGATAAGTGTAAGTCGTCTCAAGCAAGCTCTCACTACCATGCTTTTCCAAGTAACAAATGGAGCTCGTTGCAAGCAATTCACCTCCATCCTAGCTTAAAACTGAACACTTTCCTTTGCAGTTATCCAAACTTTTAACAATACCTTCACCAATCAGTGCACTATTTATTCGTGAATCCAATTTTAGTCTTTCTCTTACCTATTTATTTATTCATCCTTCCCACATACTTCAATTCAACTGTCGCCAAGTCTGAGTTCCGCTCTCTACCGTATAATCAGATTGACTAAAGTTTACAACAATGAAATTGATAAAGAATGAGTGTATATTCGGATCTAAGAGCATGGATCGAGGTGATCCAAATTATTAGCTTCAATTGGCGTCAAAGACTATGTGGTGAAGAATGCTTGTCAGGCAGATACTTGTTATGGGCACGTTCAACAGTCCTCCTTGCAGCTGCTGCATTGGGCGTCGCACTTGAAATCGTTAGAACCAAGGTCCCGATCGTCATACCATTCTTTCATTTGCCTTCACTTGACCTGTAGCTCATCCAATGGTAGGCTTCAAACCAAGGCTACTAGCCACGCCAAAATGCGACACAGATGACTAACCGCAAGAAGTGCTGGCTGTTTCAGAAACCAAAGCCCCTTACTAAATGACATAGCAGCAATGTGGCGGAATACGATTCTAGTGTACTTTTTTATTAACTTCAGGAGAACGGGATTTAGGTTCTCACGGGGAATATTGGCGGGATCAGGCTATGAAAGTCTATAAAGGAGCACACTGTCCTTGTCAAACATGACAATTCTACAATGAAATTAGAGACCGCCTTTGTCCTTTATGTGCGGTAGTCACTGAGTCCGTGGTTTCGGGTGTCTTAACTACCCAACATTTCTGCCATACCAGTCATCTGTAGGCTGCGGTTTTCGAGGTAGGGTCTGCAACTGCACACGTTTTCTATCGCCATGCCATGGTATCGCAAACTCTGTCCTTGCGCAGAAGAATATCCAGGAAGCGTGTAGTAGTGAGGCTCGTGGCTGGCAGACCTGCGACGGTGGAAACTGCGACTGCTGGAGTAAATGAAAGGATACAGTGTGAATGAAGTTAGGGTTCCATCAATGTTAACAACTGCTCAGAATGAAATGTCAATATGCAGCTGAGGCGACTGGCGACTCCGTCAGCATGGCATAAGCCGATCCCAAAGGTCTCCTCCCTAATTTATTGTCACTGATGTGCCTTTCCTCACCGCAGTCGCACTCACATTCTCCTGCTATCTCGTCATCAGATGGCAAGGCCTCCAGTTCTCTTTGTCCAACATCGGACCTTTGCATTCAACACACATTCACACCTCCGCACTACTCTGCGATCCTCTCCATGTAAATGATGCTGCACAGAACACAAGGACATTCCCGCTATTTGCAACTCGTATGCAGCGTTCCACCTGTTTATGTCTGAAGGCGTCCGGATTTCCAACAAGTACGAATGAACAAACTAGAGCACCATGTTGGCTGATCGGCTACTGCTCCAAACGGTTCGGGATGCTGCGGTGACTAGGTTTGTTCACTTACGCCTATTTATAGTGCTTCTCTGTCGACGACTTTAGGGTGGTGATCTGCAGACCCAGAGCAGATGTCGACTTTAACGAGCAAATGAGGTGGCAAAAACAGGAGTCCGGATCTGGATGCCGTTAGAAGATAAGTTTTAAAGCAAAACTCACACAAAATTGTGAAACTAAAAATTTGCGTTAAACTTATAAATTTGATATGCAGCTGGGCATAAAATGCTTAGCAGAAATTATTTTTGGATGTTGAGGGCACCTCTGCCTAGTGATACATTTTTTCACCAACTCCTATCATTCTCCGGAGGTCTACGAAGTACAGAGGATGACCAAACACAGAAGACTCCGTAAGTAATCACAGAAAGTATCAGGGGTTGAATGGGAATGTTGAATGGCAGTGTCGAGAGGGATTGAATCACAAAGCATTTGAAAAACATTTGTGATGGCAGTTCAAATCCAATGCCATTAGGTGATGTCATTGTTCACATTGGACAATGATCCATTCAAAAAGGCACGGTCTAATCGGAATTGAAGTCCAAAGTGTCGTCGTCATCGTCCACGTTGAATGCTTCTGCCAATACAATCCCCTCGTTTTCCTCTTCCTTCGCAAGATCGCTGTAGACTTCTCATAACCCTTCCTCTTCCCCTTTTGGTTATTTGAGCCAGAAAAAAAATTTGTCTTGCGGATAGAAAATGTAGTAAGAGCATATCGCCCACTCATTACCGTTGTACTTAAGTTAAAATAGATGAGCAAATAAAGACCACTTTTGCGTGCGGACGTTTCTCATCGTCTTGGAATGGAAAGGAAGTAAATTGGTAGCTTGGTGCTGCAATCACATTCTGCAATTATAATGGACTCATCTCAGTTGTTAAAGCATTTGTCATCTCTGGCTTGACATCCATTGATGAAGCGGCACCAGGAAGTAATCAAGCAGACTTTTTATCAATGTGGTAAAGTGGGGGTTGCCATTTGGGCTGTGGAAATCCTGCTGAACGTCATACGAATAACTCAAAAAACTAGGATCGCTTCATTTTTTAACCAGTTTGTTGGCAAGGTGGCAAAGTTAATCTAGCTAAAGAAGAATTTCCGTGCTCATCAGATAGAAATTACTTTATAATTTATGTGTACTTTTAAAAGGATAAACAAGTCAGGAAGCAATCAAAAGGGAAATTTCGCACACGACACTGAGCCGATACGCTCGTTCTTTCTGACAGGTTCAGTAGTTTTGCAGGGCACACGCTTACAATGATTGTTGGGCAAGGGTTCTACAAAATCTGAAAATGGCCCAAAACGCGCAAAACGCTGCGTTGTTGCCCACTACAGACTCGAAGGTGATTGGCCTAAATGAGCCAAGCACGCACTCGTTGCGTCGCGCTGATTGGACGCAGTAGAAGTCGGCATGGTTGTACAGTTAACGGTCTGGCGGAGGTTGACCAATCATTGCCTTTTGACTTAGGATCTCGTCCAAATGTGTAAGTCCAGTTCAAAATATTCTTGCCACATAGATGCAAAGTGAAAGGATATTCTGCTTTGCTTTACGCAGGGGTCAGCTTTAGCACACTGGGTAGCAGATTAGCAAAATTAGTCCATTCCGATAAATAGCCTTTTATAAAAGCGAAATTGAAGGAGGACAGGGAGCAATCATTTTAATGCAAATAAAACCAGAGATCTTTCAGTGTAGAATTATATTGCTTAAGGCAAAATGCAAACCTGTGATGCGTGACGACTTTACGAATGTCCAAAATGCTAAAGTACGTACTCGTAGATCCCAGTGGGCAACAGCTTGCACACCCCTACGCCCAAATATGAGACCCCGAATGGTGCCATTCTTGATGATCCTCCACAGTCTGCAAACATGACCTACATAGACCCACTAATATACTTGAAGAAGACAAACTATTGTTACATTGCTTGCGCTCTAGGAGCAGGTAACTCAAACTCCATTACCGTCATTTTCGTCTCACTTCGAGCATGGATTTCTGTACACCGCTTGAACCCAAGCTACCATCAGGTGACATATGGTGAAGGAATACAGATGAATGAACAAACGCAGTACTTAGATCTTTTCCAAACGTGTGGGCTGCTAGAAGGTGGGTTTTGCGGGAAGAGGTCTTGCGCTGCCACGCAACAAGATTTCTCAGCTTCTTTAAACGGTATTGACAAGTTGTATTGCATCAGCAACTGTATGGCTTTCTGAAGGGACTTGTAGGAAACATTTTCCGTCCACGATTGGAAAAAATAGAAAGTGTAGATCTTTTTTAATGCAGTGGCCGAATACTTTGTGAGTTTGACCACCGAACACTGTAACGTCAAACTACTTCCCCTCGCGAATCTTTGTGATCCATTTAACAGAAGAAAAGGGAATGCTGATAGACTCGAAAGTACATTTATTTTGGTGAGCTCGTGTAGATGGCACTTAATTGGCTACCTTTGACAATTCTCCTAATTGATGTAGGTGTTATCAGTTATCTCGTCATCATAGTTGTTTGTTGCTGAGAGTCCTTAACACTCCAACCTCCAATTTTCATGGCGTTAAGAATAGAGAAATACAAGTTGATGCGTCCACCATCAGAACGCTACTTATTGAGTTGCTTCTCGACCACAGTCTTGCCTAATCGCCGTATTGAAGGGGTGATAAGGAACTTTTGCCTCTTGAAAACCAAGTTAAATGCTCTCAGTACAGAAGAAAGGACTCAAATCCCAACCACTACGTTTTGCTGAGCGGATGTTTCTTGACGTGAAAATGGTTAACTTGCAAATGAGGCAGAGGAGAGTAGAAAGTGTCGATTATGAGTAAGTAATGTGTGTTTCTCATGATGGCAAGTGTTGATGGGGCTCATAATTGTGTGATGTGAAGCACGAAACTTGAGTAGGGCATTATTCTTTTGGCGAGTCAAAAAACCAAAGCGATGGTGACACCGTGGACGACAAATACAAGGGCTCTGGATCGACTGTTCTTGCATTCGCAACAGCAGTGTTTAAGCCTACTACCACCTACGTCACTGCTCCTGACATCTTCTTCAAGTGCGTTTATCGCCAGTGAATGAAGAAGGAACGTGGGTGAATAAAATATTGTTGACCACAGGTTCTCCTTCCAACTGAAGGCTCGTTGATGCATCCACTTTGTATGATGCAGTGATCGCGATCTGACTAGGAGTCCATTTCCACCAATTGCACATTTGACTAGTGACATGGTTCTTTCCTGTAGTTCATGATCATTTAAAGTGTTCATTAAAGTCGGTTTACCAAGTATCTGCCATTATATGCATACTGTTATTGTGCGGATTTTTGGGGGACCTAGGCACTATCACTAGGTTTACAGGCACCGAGGCGTTGTCACCCTACTGCCCAATGATGACGAAGATGTGGGACAAGAGGACAGTCCCCGTTGCTGATCTTGTGCAAGCAAAGTCATTTATAAAGGTAGTGGTACTGGCTTAGAAAAGCGGTTGACCCATTGTAATTTTTTTCCTCTCCTTCCATCTACGTGTGCATTCACCTCATTTCCTCTTACCTGTGAGGCTACTCTTTCCCAAAAAATCAAATGATAATGAAAAGTTATCAGCGCCTTATTTTTCGTTTACCTTAGCTCCTCTCATTACACCTCGTCCCACTCTCGAGAGCTTTAAAGCTTTCAAGCCCCCTTTGATCCACTACTGAATGCTTCACCCATGTTCTACCACATGTATTCATGCAATCCGCGATATGCACGGATTTAATTGAGAGCTTGCCCTAAACATCAAATTGCAGCATTTTTATGATGGCCACAAGCGCCAAACAGTCTTGCAATCCCAAGTGCGTCAATTTAGTATTTTGGCACAATTTTGCGATTGAATGTGTAGTACACCCACTGCGGGTGTCGGGAAGTCTACAGCTTCGTAGGACCTACCACATAGGTGAGAGGGAACACAACAATGGAACAGTCACTGACTAACATGCGACTGTCTTCTAAGGATACACTCAACTTAAATGAGTGTTCCGTCGCCTTTTCCACAGGAATTCCTCGAGAGTTGGATGCCTTCATTAATCGACAACTGCATCCTCACCCCTTGTGACCACATGTGGCCACATTATCATCGGTGGTGACTTGACATTTCCGAGCTGTGGGCGTCGTGCTCTACTTGTATGCATGTGGAGATGTTGAAGAGGATATGGAGACGTCAACCAAGTGCTGCAACTTAGGAAGGTTAAAATTGTGTTGCTGCAGGTGCATCGAAGTTACGATAGAACAGAGAGAAGATGGTGAAGGATATCGTGTTTCTGCAATGGACAGAGGTGAGGGGTGAGAGGTGGTCATTTTTGAAAGGTACTTCCATTTATCATGCCTTGAGCCCAAAGAGTAAAATCATATGCCTCTATACAACCTTTATTTATCCTCACTTGTTGATAGGTTCGATTCATGAATGCTTAATGCTGTTGGAGTTGCTCCTCTGACATACACAGGCTCTCGTGAACCTTGTCGCAATCATTAACGAATTACTAACACGGAATTCGTGCATTTCGAGCAGTGAGTGAAGAGCGTTGGATGTCAATGCATTTTGAGATGGTTGCATCGCTCATGAAAACCGTGTCAACATTTGCCTGATCTAAGGTCACCTACGTGACCTCACTCTTTGTAGACCGTTGGTCCGAGACCCTTCGGTACACGTGATGAAGCCTATGCTGACCTAGTGGGGGAAGGGGAGCAACGTGACTGTTTCGGCATAACGATGATGTGATTCACTGAAACAACTGGCAGCGCATGAGCCACACCACGGAATGCGTTCTATGCCGAAAGCTCATTGACGTAGTGCACATACCTCCGATATTTTTGCTTTTTTTTCTTTTGGGCAGTATGCTAGCAGGTGTCAAGCAACGTGACAATTGGCAACAACAGTGATGCACACCATTCATAATTTGTGTCTACTACGCCAACCACACTGTGAATCCTCTTACACGTGGAATACCAAAAGTGGTGGGACAGATCGTCTTTACCATTGTCCAGCCATAAGAAAATGGTAACACTTGACACATGTCGATCAGTTGATGATTTTTACACCCATGGGTTGAATGCCACAAAGTGAGAAGATGCAATACCTGCTCCTAAGGCAAATTAAGAAAATTCTGCTTCCATCTCTCCCAATCAGGGTGTCATATGAAACTAGAATCAAGATGACTGCTAACGCAATTAACAGGACACCAACACGGTTCCAGCACAATGAATGCACCAGTTGTCGCCCCAGTCTACACATCGCTTTGAGGCTCTCGAAGCTGTGGCCAAATTAGTGTCCTGTAAAATTGATATTTGACATTCATTTAGTGTCCATTTTGAAGAGGCGTTCCAATCATCCATGCGTGAGACTTGACGACTCACCTCCATTCTTTCGTCACCTCCGAATTTGACACACCGTCGTGAATGAGTTTCAAATGCAGCAGGCCAATAAAAAGTGAGATCTGATTCGATTGGCTCAAGCGAATGTACTTTTAGCAGCTGTGCCAGCCTCTGAGGTCAGTCGACAGACATGCGCGTCAGCTTTGAGTAAGTCAAAGATATGGAGTCTGGTAAGTTTAATGCAGTGAAGTTTATATCTCGTGTTTCCTACACATTTGTCTATGAGATGGTCTACACAAGCAGATGTGGCGGAATCGCGATGACCATGACCTGCGCATTGAAGCGGTTCTACCTGCGAAACAGCTCTGCTTTTCGGTGTGCTCTTCGAGAGCACCACATTGTGGTAAGACTTGCCATACAGGAAAGGCAGTCGCCATTTTTAGCTACTCTGGAAATGTGAATAACGATTATTGAAGTCCAAGTATGATGTACTTAATGATTTGATGGCACTGAATTCGTGTTTCGACTTGCATTTGCATTCATAACTGCCGTTGATGCTTTGCACATTCGATGCCGAATTACTTGATAGTTTCGGTGCCCTCTTCAGAGCACACTAGAGGGGATGCTATATAGTCTAATGTTTAGTGCACACATTGTGTTCTACATGTTTGTTGAGCTGCTGTTGATGGAAACATCGTGTTGTCTCCTCTTGTGTTTTGACCTGTTGCACGTTTTCTATTCGCGAATTACCACTTTAAAACGCGTAGGCTATAAACGGTTTTGATGTAGCCAAGATTGCTTTTACTTGCCATATCATTTCAAAGGTACAGATTCGAGCAAAGAAGCGCCTAGCATGCGATATCGCACTGTCAAACGATAATTAATATAAGCTATACCTGAATGGATCAGAGGCATTGCTATTACGCTTCTTTTGGCAGCAAAAGTCGAATAACATGGAAATAGAAAATTTACTAGATGTGGTGACAAAATTCGTTCCAAAAAAGGTTTATAAGACTTAACCGTTTTGTTCTGTCTGTTAAATGCAACACATCACGTATTTTTGAGATCGAAATGCGCATGTTGCTTGCAATTTTCAAGGCACACGTCAAATGCCGATTGCATGTTTTGTTAAGTGCAAAAGGTCTTTAAGTTAGTTAAATCGCTCGTCTTTTTCGAGATCATCAGCAATAACCGCTTCCCATTTCGTTGGTGAATTGAATCCATCGCTACACAAAGTCCCGATTTTGGCGAAAGTGAGCCGTATTTTGATATTCTCGAGTTAGTCTTTACCTTGAACATCTAAAACGAAGTATCTGCAACAAACTGACAGTCTAAAAGTCAAGTCGTGGAGCCTAAAAACCAGTGCATAAGCTACTCATTGATGCATTTCCTATAAACACTGGACCCTACTGGCCCGAAATTCGACCGGCATTGCTTTCATCATCATAGCAAGGCCTTTCACATTCTTTGTTTCCATCATTTACTTCCAGTTACAAATACGTGCTTCACGTTTTGATAAGCTCAAGTTGGTTTCTGCTTTTGACCTTTAAAAGGACGCACCTTGGGGAACTGGAAAGATTAAACGACAATTCGTGGCACCAGGGCATCAGTGCCTATGCTACTTATTTGCACATTATTTTAAGCGATAGACACCTCATTTGTCGCCCAGATGATACGCCAAGCACCAGTGTTGCAGCGAAAGAGATAAAAGCATTTTTTTGGTTCTACTACATCAAATCAGTGTGACGTCGATCGCGTTTATTTTCCATTCTTTCACTTTTATTTTTTAATAACGCAGTTGGTGGCTTACAACTCATTTTGCAGACATCATTTCCACTGCACTGCTCCTCGACACTGACGACAACAATGGTATGAAACACTGTATTATTGTCGTATAGATTGGGTTAAAGCGTACCGGCATGGTCTAGAGACCTCGCCGCGCATTCGATGTACGCAGCCAGTTAGTACCTTGCGGTTGGTGATTAAAGCAAAACATTCACAGATTAGTCGCACCATAATGCAGTGATAATGCTCAGAGTCCGTGGTTATCTATATGGGTTCGTCAGCCAACCCTGGTAGCAGACACGCATTCCTCCATGTAGCGTGGAAAAAGCGCTAGAGCATCTCATCAGCGACTGCGTTAGTCGACGAGTAATCTTTTTGCATTTGGCTTTGGAAAACGCAATCTGGCTGGCATAGGGAACATCTCTTTGGTGCATTTTGGTGAAAGACCTAAAGCAGTCAACTGAGTGGTTGGCCCCACTAACGTCGCATGAGTTGGAACAGCAACGTCAGACCCGTTGAACAATTGTTTCAATAAAGTGATTGAGTTGCAGACTTTAGGAGTGAATAGGTGATCGATAATCTGCTAGCCCCATCGTCGTATCCGAGTCTTATCCAAGTGATCGAGGGTTCCGTTGGATGCTTCACTGAAGATCTCTTCCAACTAACAACTCAAAAAGGTAAGCACAAATAAAGTGAGAAAAATGAACTAGCTAATGAAAAACCAAGTGGCTAGCCCGTAACGAAAGTAATGAAGTCGTAATGCAGACTCAAATTGTTGGCCGTTGCAAGGGAATCAGAATCGTGCAGTCGACCTTACGAAAGGAGCCCAGCTTGCTTCATAATTAGGCCAAATTTTAAGCAGGATGATTGCGCTCCTATGAGATAAACACACTAACTACTATTTATTTATTAAAGTCTGCTTAACAAAATTTTAACGAGTTTCGTCTTTACTAAGCATAGTAAAGCTGCCTTACTTTATGTGGTGGTAAAAAGAGCAACTAACCACCAATAAGAGACTGAATTGGCATTGATTATTGAAGTCGAGAAAAAAATCTGGCCCCAAAATTGGCTAGAGAATTTTTGCCAAGCTACTCGGAGTTCAGAGCGGGGCTTTAAATGCACTGCGGGTGCGTCCTCATCGTTCGCAACTTCATAGCTGTCCCGAAAGATTAGGATTGAGGAAGAAACCAGGGACAGGGGACATAATGGGTAAGGAGTGCCAGGAAGAGGAGGAGGAGAAAAGAATAGAGCTTAAGAATCTACTTCGGATCTAAACAATTAATTGCAGCCTGGCCATATGCAAAGACACATTTGCATGGGTTTGAGCTTTATCATCCACTCATTTGTTCATGCAGTTTTTTGCAGCTCAACTTGCCCTGAAGTTCAATCGATTGATGTGTGGATCAATAGACCGCCCAAATGATTAGAGAAATGCACTAACTGCATAGCGTGTGGTCTTATCGATTCATCGACTCATCGACCTATGCACAGGCTTGTGCTTTTGAATCAGCAACGAGGCGTTGGAAGGGAAGAGTGCAGACGACCTGGATATAGGCAATCTACCCACCCACTTGCCCACCCGACCCCAATGAGGGCGCTGCTTTGGCCACCTCTTTCTGACGCATACGAATTGCACACCTTGAAAAAAGGATCACCGAACTGCTGCGAAAGAGGAGGCTTATAAGCCTTAGGGCATCACTAAGGGTTATTGACAGCTCATGTCCATTTAACCACCACCACCGCAGTTGTGCTGGCTTTTAGTCCATGCGTTATTAATGGTCCCAAAACACCAACCTCTTGTCAGTGACTTCAGCAGACCAGTAAACGGTTGCGCTCTAATGGGAGAATAGCATCACTTGCGGGGAAACCCAAGTGTAGACGATGCAGGCACTTACGTAGTGGCACAGTTTTGAGGTGCGACCGCTACTACTACCACCAACGTAGAGCCTATTAATTTCCGACGACCAAGTACAACACTCTATAGCAGAGAGATCGAATTATTACAAAAGACATCGGTACCAATAGGGTAATGTTTCAAAATTGAAACGAAAATCCTTCAAATGCAATAATTTGTGTTCAATAAGAAATGCGTGGTCTATGTAAAAATGCTTTAAAAAGTACTGGACGCTAGTTTTGTCATTCTCTTTGAAATGCACTCCAATACCTGTGCTTGCATTTCATTTGCAAATAAAAACGCGCAACAGCAGCAGCACTAAAATACCAAAATGCTTAAATCAGGCCGGAAACTCGCGTATCGCAGGACCGACCCGGCACTTTTCCTTGTGAAAACATTCTATGCCGTTTTTTGTGCATCCTCGACAAGCCTCTCGTGGTAATGATGTGACATGCACAAGAATTAGCAAATAGCACCTGAGGTTCAATGAATTCTTGCTAATGAAGGGCAATGGCAACACCTAGGAGAGCAGTAGCAGAAGCATTGCGCCTACAACTGCATTGCCAAGATAGTCGCAATATCTTTAGTTCGGTTGATCCAACGGGTCAACTCCAACTCCAAAAGTAGAAAAGACAATTAGCCTTAATCAGCTCATTCGTTTACACTGTAAATAACCTTCTTGCTAGCCTTGGGTTGGCGCTAAACAGCACACTTCACACATAAACACTAAGTAACATCAAGCGTGATTCCGATCAGGGTCGTGGAAACCATTTATTATTTGCCCAAGGGCTTTCTGAAAGAAGGTTGACACCAGGTATTTAACACGCTTTTATAGGTTTTAGCGAAGAAATTAGGCAATGCATGCTACATCCGATTTGACAAAAATAGGGTCCACATTATTATTTATTTCAATTATTCGAACAGAAACTTATTATTAATTTATTTTGCGTCTGGTTACACTTTATATTATTGAAAATACACACTTCTTATTTTAAACGAATGGAAAAACAGGGTTTGCAATTTTTTCGAATTTAACTTCTACTTCCAGCTGTAATACTCATGTTCTTTAAGTGTGCTTTGTAGGCCAGAGGCAGGAGGACAATTTTAGTCTGGTCGTGGAGCACTGCGATTGCTCTCCAGAGGTCGACTCACGCTCGTCTTAGGCTTTCCGACATAGTTATCGTACATTTTCCTTCAGCCTATAACAAAGATGTCCAGAGGCAACCAGCCTTCGAATAGTAAGAGTGAAGGAAAGGAAGAGAAGAAAAGGGAAGAGGTTTCTACACAGGTGGAAGCATTGGCGTACTTCTCACACTTTAAAGTAGGAATGAACTTTAGAGACTGGATGGAAACCGTGAGGTCCAATATCCACTTATATCCTCAACGGCAAGAGCTTTTCTCTGTGGCTCCGAAATTGACCATTGCTGCAAGACGCTGGATCAACTTGTCATTGACCAGCAAGAGCAGTCGCTGCCTAAGGAATTTTTAGCCGCAATCAAAAGCCAGGCGAAAATGGCAAGGACTATGCTGAGGCTCTGCGACTCCTAGCCAAACGGGCCTTCAGAGGCTGCCCACCAAACAGGGTGAATAACTGGGTGGCCGTTCAATTCAGAATCGGAGTCCGACCACCAACCATCGCGGCGAGGCTTCACGCCATGAGGACCGACGATCTTAGTCAGTTAGTGGAGGCAGCGACTAGGAAACGTCAAGAACTCCTCCTGACACAGTCGTCTCAGACGTCCAACCGCCAGACAAACCTTACGCGTCCACGTTGTACTCTGTCGCGCCGTACCCCACGAGCAGGTGAGCCGTACTTTTCTTACCCTGCTTACCCCCCTATGGTTCACCCCCATTTATGCGAGTCTGTGGCAAGCTAGAAGGATGTCCTTGCAGTTTTCTCCTTGGCTCAGGTGCAGCTAAGTTATTAGTGAATCTCCAAACTTTCCGAAATCTCCGTAGCAAGTTTCGCACTAGTCCTCTCTCTACAAAACTACCCTCAGCGGAAGAAATATGAATTGAGAAGAAGAGATGTCGTTAATAGTCTTAATGGGGAAAGAAAAATAGATGGTGCAATTTGTCATGTGTCCAGAATTGATGTGGGGTGTAACGCTTGGCGTTTACTTCCTTCGTAACACCAAAGCGGTCTTGAGTTCTGCTAAAGGCACCTTTGCGACCTGGCACACGGAATCTCTAGTGCTTTTTTCGAGGCTGTGAGCAACTCCATTAACATCTTAGATGGGCTTTGTTCCCAGTTAACGCAGATCACCGAGTAAGGAAGCGGGTACCGGCAATGCCCCGGATTACCTACTACGTCTAAAAGAAGGGATAAGAAGGGCGTTTCATCTTGCACGGCGACACCCTAAAATGTCTCCTACTAGAGAAAAGAAATACTGTGACAAACACAGTCGACTCAGCGTCTATCATGAAAGGGTCTTTTTCAAATACATAAGTCGGTTCCTACGCCTGGAATGCATTGCGAAATTTCACAACCCTTAAGGTAAAAAACCCCGTCCATGTAGTAAAAGTTATCTCGTCCACGAACTACCTCGTCCGGAATGCACAACTCCGTATCCAGCCAATAACCGTCCATCATAATAGGGTCCGACCTTACAAATTTCCCTCTAGTCGGTTACGAGGATGAAACCTACGTAGTTGTAAAAGAAAGAAAGCCATCTGGCAGCATAATTAAAGCGAGCCAACGAGAGTAGCACCGAGATGGTGCTCAAAAGGCGAAAGGGCTGTGCAATACTTATGTTCTTTAAATATGCTTTGTAGGCCAGAGGCGGGAGAACATCTTAAACCTGATCGCAAAACATCGTGGCAGCTCTCCAGAGGCCGACGCATCCCCGTTTTGAACTCTTCTACAGTATCGCTCTATACCTATCCCCCTGACCTATAATAAAGATATCGAAGAATGCTAAGACTTTGAATAGTAAGGGTGAGGAAGGGAAGAGGAAGAGCCTTTTGCAGTTACTGGAATACGTTGCTTGTTTGGACTGCCGGTTTCGGTCAGAGTTACGGAAGTGGCCATGTGGTTCTAGCCGCGTAAGCTGGTCTCCGTGCCATGCCAGCAGCTCATTTCCTTCTGCCTCTTGAGCATATATGTTTACCTCAGTATTCCTGTAGCGTCTCGAGGCTCCCTCGAAGGCAAAAGAAGGCAGAATGCTAAAGTAGAATACATATATATATTCAACGAGCAAAGGGAAATAAGCTGCTGGCATGGCCCAGCGGCTAGCTCATGCAGCTAGGGCAAGGTGACCACCCCTCTGACCCTGACCGAAAGCCGGTAGCACAAACAAACAACGTACTACAATTCCGCCTTCTTTGGCCTTCAAGGGAGACTTGAGACGTTACAATCACAACAATAAAATAAGAGCCTCTGTTGGCTTGAAGTGAAAGGACAGTTACAGAGAATACAATAACTTAAATTCAGTTTGGTTGATGATGATTTTGTACTTCCTGTGATTGTGTTCTGCATGCTGAACACCATAATTGCAACGATTTTTAGGTAAATTACCTACAACATACTTTGTTCGTGATTTAGTGCAACACTAATTTATTTCCATAGTTTTACATGACTTTTTAGTGGATCCTGATACACAGGCAAGCGACCTGCACACCCTCCGCAAAGCCGCCACACTATTAAAGATTTTCAAGAAGAAATATGAAAAAGGAAAGAATAATTTTGTTAGTGTAATTCGTATCAAATAGGGGTACACTAGTAGAATATTTGAAAAATTTGCGCAATTGAATGTTCAAAAATTTAGTAAGTTTGTCACATAGCAGCAAGCGTTAGGCAAAGTAATTAAACATGCAATCCAAAGCGCAAAGTTAAGCTTACATGGGAAACGTAAGAGATCTTGAAAGCGCATAAACACCGGGAGTCGAAATGGAGCGTCTCGACATCGTTTTGAAGACGAGAATGCAAAAAATACCAGGGCAGAATATGTAATCAATGGACAGAAGAATGGAGCTGCCAGCATGGCCCGGAGGCCAGTTCAATTAACTAGGGCAATACAGCCTGTAGCGTTCCGAGGCTTCCTCGAAGGCAAAAGAAGGCAGAATACTAGGGTGGAATATATATATATTCAACGGGCAGAGTAAATTAAGCCGCTGGCATGGCCTAGCGGCCAGCCTACGTAGCTAAGGCAAGATGGCCACCCCTGTGACCCTGCACGGCCGCCTCTGTGTGACCGAAACCAAAACAGGTGGTCATGTCAGACAGAGCACTACAATGCCACACATTACGACGCAATAATGGAACCCTCGGATTGTGTTGGCGGTCATTCGAGAGGCCAAGTAACGCAATGTTGAGCACTGGGCAGAGGATAAATATATTGCAGGGGCTAAATGGCATTATGATGGAGCCCCGTTGGGCAGGGTTCCAGGCAATGGATGCATGAAATGAACAAAAGGTATAAAATACTTTACCTTGGTAAATTAAATATCGTGCGTATTGTTTATGCAATACTTAGCTCAATCTCGTAAACTAATTTGGCTACGTATCTCAGCACGTAATTTGAATGGATTTTGAGTGCTGATATCATCGCAAAGTCGTTACTTGTGTAGTGAAGCTAAAAAGTTGATGAAGCCCTGCTTCTTGCTGTGAGTTATTTTGTGATCCATTACTTTCAAGACCAATGACGTGAAAATGTATGCATGTATGCATGTCTACTCAAACTACCATCAGCACAACTCCCACCACAAGAATGTAAGGGTTCAAGTTACGAACAGATTGTGTTTCAAACAACACAGTCCTAAGAGTGGTAGCTAGTAGTGTGTATGTTCCGTTAGTGCGCCAACAAAAGGATTCAGGATGAGGAGAAGGAGGACGGTTGCTATCGCAGCTCCCTTATCCCATGTTAGGCCTGCCTGCTAACAGTTTCTTTGACTGGAGTGCTATTGCTACTGAATCGACGCCCAGTAGGAGTTGACGTCAGGGTGAATATTTGATCGCATATTGGCTAAGGCAGCAGAGGTTGCAGACAGACCGAGATCACAAAAAGAGATCGAGGATGGGGAAGAGGGGTAGAAAGGCATCCATCTGCATTCATGGTGTTAACAAAATCACCCTGTCACATAATCAACAAGGTGACAGTGTTATTCCATGTGAAAACATTATAAAAAAAGCGGTCATTGACGAGTTGTGAGCGATGCAGGGAGAGAAGGTGGTAAAGAAGAAGATCCACCTGCCAGACGATGAGAGTGCTGCGTACTGATATGCTCCATTTACAGGACCTCAAAAGCAGTGTGACCGCTCACACTAGTCAATCGAACTACACACCCAGGACTGCCGTCACACAATACAGTAAAACAACCCTTCTTGTGTGCTTTATATACTCGCAGATGGCCATCACCACCATCACCGCGACCGCCAAAAGCCACGTCAACCAACAGCACCCCACCCACTCGCCTGCTCACACTCTTTCAAAACCCAATGAACACACATACTTACACTCACCGGAGAAGTCGATTAGCGTACATTTAAGAAGTGAAGCTATTGCAGCATGTGCAAAACAGAGAAATGCGTCACAGGACAAACACTTTCAAAGCAGACCAATTTCCCAAAGGACGTGATCTCGCATTCACGTCTTCCATGGCAAGGAATCACATTCACTCACTTGGTGAAGTAGGGCTTTAACAACAGCAGCAATAACGAGATCCGCATTCGAGTGCCACAGATGATTGAACTGCAGCAGCAGCATTTTACATATCATCAACACGCGCTTTTTCAATCCACCTTAAATAGGTTTCCTGAGTGAATTGTCTTGTAGATCAGACCAACCCCTAAACTTTCCTCCGATTCGTTTGCACAACAATGAGCCATTTAAACCAACTAATGCGTCAGTGCTCCTGCAGAATGA
>JADWOT020000688.1:0-58769 GCA_036345935.2 Taenia hydatigena
AAACCATGAACACATGATTGAAGAGGACTACGCGAGCGTCCTAAGGACATTTCCATCAACAATGCACAAACCGGCAATTAACTGTTCGCGCCTCCAACAGCGAATTTGATCTCGACGTACGATTTCCCTCTCCGAAACCGCGAAAGTGGAAACGACGTGTTCAAATCCACTTCACCTGTGCAGAAGGAATATTCAGTGATTAGGCTTCTTGACTCTTCTTCCCCTAATCATCCAGGGGATGGAAAGGCTCAGATGGCACATAAACTGCATTCACTATTCAAAATGCTGTGTTGCTCACAGAAAGCGTTTGGAGAATTAGCCATTTCAAACAGGTATCCATCCTGCAGTACTTCTGCACATTCTTCTCCAACTCCATCCACTCACCTTCCTCTGGCTTCTGGAAATCACATTTCGGCACGAAGAATACTGTCGAAAACAATGAAAATCCTTCCCATATTTGTAGTCAGTGACAGTGACAAAGAGTAGATCATCTCATCTCTCCGTGCATGCACGGATATTGTACGATCTCGGCTACCCTCATTCGCAAAACCAATCTGAAACAATTTACTTTGCTGAGTCACCGAACAACATTCTGATGTACTACTCCTGATCGCACTCAGATGATCTCTTATCAGCGCAGGCAAATAAAATAATGAGTTCTCGGTTTTCTACCTACCTCCATCCGCTTGGCAGGGGCGACCCCATACTCGGCCATCAACATAGCACGCGCCATCTCTAATGCTCACATTGAACGCCTTGCCATCTTTCGGCAACGCTTCTATGGTCTACAATCAAGTACAAAGCCCACTGCAATGCCACAATTTGTAGGCGCATCAGCTGTGTGGTAGGATGACATTGCAGATTCCGCCTTACAGCATCTGTGACAATCCAAGTAGGAAAGGAATGTGTGAAGTAAAGCAAAGTCTTGAAGGGCACACAAGATGACGCCTATCTTCGTGTTAGCAGGGTAAATCTATTCAAACAACTGTTTTTTACATACGGCATTAAGGGGAAGACGGAAATGCATCAGTGGCGATGAACCCTCGGATGTGCCGACGATGCGAGAGCCCCACAGTGATGGTTCCGCTTCTGTTTCACGAAAGTAACAAAGCATCTAGAGTTTGTCTAATGCAACTTACAAATGTCTGCCATTTATGAGGGCGATGGCAACTATCTCACGATGTATGCGTGCATCTAGTACGAACTGCGATGCTTCTCTCTTTTGATATGTACTCACATGAATGCATAAAATGCCACGAATTGTCACAATTCATGTCTGTTTGGCATCGCGACATGAAAGTAAGTAACTTTCTCCTCCTGACTCAGCATTTTGATATTATCCATTCAAGAATTGAGGTGTACAATCACTCGATCTGGGCGCAGGTCACTGAGCCAACGCTCCTACACATGAGCTCTGCTGACTTCAACTACTCACGGCAGTTGCGCTGCCACTTTACCTCCACCCAATTGTTATATCGGGCTGGGTCCTACGTATAGACTCGCCTTACTTCGTAAAAGTTACCACATACTAGGCTTATCATGATAAAATACATCGCTAACCCAACTTGCACCGCACAAAGTGGTCTATTTCCAAAGGCCAAAATTAGTACCAATGCGTGCATTAGATTGTAGCACACGGTGACTTGTTTAGCAAGAAATCAAGCCCCAATTGGAAAATGAGAGGTGAGTACGTACCTGCGCAGTAGACGACAGCAGTGATGAAGACAGCAAGCCTCACGTCACTGTCAAGTTGACTGTCTTGCACGCATTTATATGCTCTTCACCTTGACCTCTTCCCCACGATTGGCTGGTTGGATGAGACTGCAGTTGCAAGAGTAAATGGAAGACCTCCAATAGCACACTGCCATCCCACGTGTTTGTAGCAGCATTGCGGGGGTGTCAGTTTTGTGCTTACAGCAAGTCACTGCGAGTTTACTACTTACGACAAAGTGAGGGGGAAAGATCCAAATGCTCTTCACCAGCCGTAATCTGACCTTTTCGCCGCACACAAATGTTGGCTGTTTTGTGCTTGTAATTGAAGATTATGCAGTCAAGTCCAGCGGAAACACCCAAGTGTAGTTCTTGGTGAAGTCGCGCAAATAAGCGACAGCCAACAGTTGCAAGAGAAGTATAGTAAATTGTTTGAGAAAATGCTGCGCTGTTGAAGCTTTGTACAAGGTGTCAGAGATGAATAAGTTATAACAAATGAGCACGTAGAAGGAGAGGGGGATTGGATTAGTCTCACCGTGGTGCTAACACAACGAATCGCTTCATGTCTTCTGGTTTGAGGGTCACGCAATCACTGCGTCCGTCTGGTTCTCCTTTGTCTATTGGCAAGGAGTGCTCCAAACCGCCAGAAATGCCTACAAGCCTCTAGGCAGTGTGGGAGATTGCAGCAACAGAGTAACAGACACTTACACGGTTTGACAGCAAACAGAGTCTTGGAAACTCCCCACGCTTAAAGAAGTGCAAATGCTGTTTATGCCTAGCGGATCGGTACAACAATGATTGACAAGCACACTTTCAGAAACACTATTGGTAGTCTTACGATTGACACTACCACGCACACACACATGTGAAATAAAGGATGTCCAATGTGCACTTGAAGCTCTTCTAGACTTTGGTGCCACTGAGTCACTCGGCGAGGAGGCAAACAAGTTGAACGCCATTGTATCTGTTAGTACCGTATCAGATTTAATGCGACTCAATGACGTGGTGGAAACAAGTAGGCGGGTGAGTCTTGGTGCAACAATCACTTGCAGTGGCCAAACAAAGCGATCCTTCAGAGGAACTTGATGAAGATAGAAGGGTCCTGACATTCGTGCGAAGTCATTGAGGTCGAGGACTGGCAATATGTGGGTCGAAGTTGTCGTTGGATGAGCCCGCAGGAAATCAAGACTGCAGAAGAGCTTGCTGCATCTCTCACGGTGACTAGCACTTACAGCCTGAACTACCCAGTAAGAAAGCAGTGCTGGCGCAGTCACAGGTCAGGTGGACACCGCTAACGATCAATTTGATGCTTGATTCCACTCCTTTCCGACTGCCTCCTCAATCCAGCAGCATTTTCCACTAAAGTTGCTAATTCAGCTTTCAAGGTAACCACTTTTGTGGAGGCAGGTTTCAGAGACTAGGTGGTCCTCATTAGCCTAAGAGAGACGCGCAACACGTATGGGCGATGAAATGTGCGAGCAATGGAATTCCCTCCTCGATGCAGTGAAGCCTCTGCTTCATAGGACGACTAAGCATGTCTCACGGCTGATCGACTAATTTGCTAGAAGTTGAATTGAGGCGACACGCACCGGGTGACTTCGAAGATGCTAACTCGAATCAAGTGGCAGCCTCACCGAAATCACATCCTTTCCATCTGCTACAGTCTATGCAGTAAAATGCGGCAGTGCCACTAAATAAATTCAACGCAAACCAAAACTAGTTCTTACAACCACTATCCAACAATCACAGAGGAAAGTGATGCTTCAACATAAAAACCACATTAATGTCCAAGTATTGCCCATTAAGATGTCATGAAGTACTTCTCGAGAACTACCCCACTGTCACTCGTGGTTGCGAGCACACGTGTGCGGATGAGGGATTGTGAGTGTGGACAACGTTTTCTTGAAGCATCATCGTCTCTTCATTGCACTGCTGCCAGACCGCACATTTCAACGCCACTTTAACACACCAACACGAAAATTTCCGTGGAGTTAGATTCGTCATTCGCGAACTTTGCTTCCATTGAAGTTAAGTGAAATGGCATCGATGGAAAAAGGCGAATCGTGGAGCACAAAATTAAGTTGCTGTTGGGATGGTCGCAGAAACTTCTGTCACACCGCTAGCTAATCCCGCCACGACTTTTGAGCAATAGCAAACTTTGCTCTCACCTTACGAGTGTGGGCGATAGAGTTGAAGAGGAGCATTAGGCCGATGAGCACAGAGAAGCTGTACAATGTGTCACGTGGCGCAAGCACAAAGGCAGAACATTTGTGCACCTTCAAACAAGCAGCAGCAAATGTAGCAAATAGTGTTGGTTACTTTGAAATGCCAAGATCGGTAGCAGTTGTGGCACTTTTGAAACCACCACCGATGCCAT
Organism: Taenia hydatigena; assembly: GCA_036345935.2. Taxonomy (NCBI): domain Eukaryota; kingdom Metazoa; phylum Platyhelminthes; class Cestoda; order Cyclophyllidea; family Taeniidae; genus Taenia; species Taenia hydatigena. The sequence goes on from JADWOT020000688.1 coordinate 4,088, forward strand.
CACTAATGCGACGCGAGTGTGAATTCCACCGTACCACTGTCCACAAGTCGTTGTCATTACGAGGTGATAGCATCAGCAAGAGTGCTTTCTGGTTGGACTTGGGGCCTTCAACACTCACGCACTTGTCCAACTGAGGTGTATTTTACCGCCAAAAATGTGAGTCAACATGATGCTTTAGGCGTCACTTCAGTAGTGTGGCAATGAAATTCAAGTGCTCAGCGTTGTAATTAGCTTCGCTGTTAGTCCTCTCATCTCACTGACGCCCAACGACCTCTTTATCCAACACCAAGTTGAGTTTGGGTTGTTCGGAGACAAAGGAAAACACTCAGTTCTTGGCTGCTAAGCCGAAGCGATCCCTGACAGAGGCACTGGTTGATGCTACTGTGTGGGGGAATCAACCCACCGAGTGATGTTGATTACCGCATTACCCTTTGGTGCAGTTCTGGTGATTTTCCCATTCTTAATCCAACAACTGCAACTCCACCCACGAATAGTGCAAACCCGTGGGTAGCTTGTATTGGCACCGTTGATGGACATCCTTTGCGTCTGCAACACAACAACACAATGGGGGATGCAGAAGGTCCACGTGTGCAAGAATTTATGCGAATCAGCAGTGCCATGCACAAATAAGTGTGATCGCTTAATTCGCTCCGTTAATTCCACATTTTGCAAATAACTACCCAACATTTGTGAATGTTTAATGTGCATTTGGCGGCTTTGTGATGACAGCTGCATATCTTACGCTAAAGGTAATAAATTTTGCCAACCAGCTTCACAGCCCAACTTTCTTTGCTTGCCTTGAGTGAAGATTTTCCATTCCAACATGCCTTATTGTATCTGCAACGAATACTACGGATGCTATAATTTAAGTAGTCCTGTTCCACCTCACCAAATTCCATTTTCTAAACAACACGTTTTCCCAAATGACATTGACTACCATTGATATCCACGGGCCTTGCCAATCGCAGTGTTCTTGCGAAGGACGCCAGTCATGTGATCCTTCTTCATTCTTCACTACATGAGCGTTTGATTGTCAGGTCATTTGCACTGTTTGCATTGAATGCGCCCACACGAACGCAGAGTAGAGTTGGAAGCTCTGGCACAATCTCACTGTCAGCACTGTGACTTCAGCGCTTCGGTCTCTAACACAGACGCTGTGTGATGCTCTTGGATGTGGCTGCAGCTCCACCACATCAACCAGTCAGAGTGATGCAATTTCGGGATTGAGGAGCACAAAATTGCACACGATACCCTCCATTAGACATGAGGAGGCGTCATGCTGGCAATTGCTGCTCACTTTTGCTTGTCCAGCACTCCACGTTACTGCTGAATTATTGTGCTTTCAGTAGTGCATTTGGTGTTAAGGTCACACCGAATACATCACCTCAAGTTATTCCCAAGTCATTAAGAACATGCGGGTTGTTTGACGGTGCACGGAATGTTGAATGACCAGCACTCTGAAGAGAGAAACCAAGCCAAAATCGAACGACGCCACTGGCATCGGCAACGAGCGTCAACGTTACCTGGACAAATATAAAATTACTTGCGACGACCTTGTAGGTGCTGGTAGTCAGGGGGAAACGACATGCCAAAAGGAAGTGTTTGAAGGACTTTGCGTGAGACTAGTGCGACTGACTTCTACTTGGTGATTATAATTCAGAGAAACCAGTAGAGGTGTGGAAAGCCTCACTTCCAACACAAAATGAATAAGATGCGATTGCCGATGGAGTGGAATGGCGACGAGTTGAGTAGAGTATTGGGGTTAAGCATATCAGGTTTGACAGTACAATCAGTCGTAAGCAGGGATTTAGCTTCACTCTCTTCCATTCTCAGTTGCTAATAGCGCTTCCAATGCCATGTACATGCATCAGTTACAGTGCTAAAGTCGTTTTTTAGTAAATTGTGTACTGCCAATGAAGGGCCTTAAGTAAGGTGTTTAAAGCAGCACTGCCGATATACGGAGGGGTGAATGTGACGAGGAAGATCACAACGCGATCTGTCGAATAGCGGGAGTTTAATTTCATGCACTGATCATGATCAACGCAGAAAGAGCGGAGCAGAGGGGTTGGGGAAGAAACACCTTTTCAAGTAATAGAAGCCCCTTGAGTTGTTGGTTGCGGTTCACCACGCAAGATTTTCGAGTGGTGTGCTGCTAACATAGAATCAAAAAAGAATAAAGAACCTGCAGATTTTCTAGTGAGCAATAAGCGTTCCAAACAATAGCATTCACACTTGGCGACACAAAACCGCTGGTTGGAACATTAACGAAAATTTGCACACTATGCGATGACGACATGCACATGGCAAGTGGACAATGAAGAGGGTACCACAGCTCGCAGATGAGAGATAAAGTGCCTACACAGAGCCGGTTTTCGAGAGGAAAACTACCCACCTATCCACCTACCCACTCACCTAGCCACCGAATGCACGACAACCATTTCACCACCGAGGGGAGGCATCGACCAATGGAAAGAATTTTGGGCGCTTCCGTTCAAGTTGACAAAAATCATGGCAAGACGGGCTGGTAGTGTGAAAAATTGTTTTGTGATCACCTCACCAGCGCCATTAATTTATACTGTATGATTGTCTCACTAAAGGCAAACACAGCCAGACTAGAGGCTTTTGAGGAGGAGACTTAATCCCCTGTAGTGTGTTTCTCCTCTTCCCACTTAATGCCTTGTTATTAGAAGTCTGAACACACTTCAACACCTTTATTAAGGGCACAGAGAGATCTTGTAGGAGAGTTCAGGACAAGGATAAGTCGCGCTCCCAGGAGTCACCACGCTGCTCTGCAACCAGGTTCAATTTGTCGCCCCGCCTCTGGCCTACAAAGCACATTTAAAGAACCGAAGTATTACATTGTTATTGAGGATGATTCCTCATTTGGCATTTCACAGCACGTATCATTGCACGTGAAACAGAGACCTGTCTTTCACCCTAAGTATATGTTCTTCGCCTAGGCAATGCGCGTTCTTTTGCAGTCATGGAAGTCTCGAGAAAATGCGAGGAATTACTGCCCTATTGTTTCATTCGAATTATTATTGTCCTTACTAGATGTCAGTTTGTCAAAATGTCTTTTCAACAAGTAAAGCACATCGTTTTGCGTGTGTCTAGTGAAAAAATGAAAAATGTCGACCCCAAGTTACACTCGATTTGTGCTAAAAATTGCCAAGCAAAACAAATGCTCATTTGCCAATGATTCGTTTGATATATCAACTTTAAGTTCATTGGCTGTGTGTTAGTATATTTGTAGCGTCCCGAGGCTCCCTTAAGGCAAAAGAAGGCAAAGTGGCAGGATAGAATATATATATTCACCGGACAGAGGGAAAACGGCTGCTGGCGTGGCCCAGAGGCCAGCCCACGCAGCTAGGGCAATATGGCCACCTCTGTGACCTTGACAGAAACCGGCAGTTCTAACAAACAAAGTACTACAATATTGTCTGTCTCTGTGCCGCCTGCTTCACTGGTTCCAATGACGAATACGTTCTGTTTGGGCAAGGGAATACTGTCGAAGGATGTCCTTTCTTGCTGTCAGTGACGATCCAGGCACCGAGGTGGACAGGAGCGAGTGCGCTGCATTTGAATAGCTTTGCGTGTTTAATGATGTGCAATAAACTTTGAGGTCGGACTTTGCTAGTACTCCGTGCTTTGTTCAGGTACGTATGCTTCTCAACTTCGCAGTTTATTTAATGAATTTGACGTCTCTTGGACTTCACATCCATTTTGATGCAAGAGTGCTCCGTTAGTTTTCTTCTAGGGGCTTTTTACAATTGCATGGTGTTGTGCCATCAGTGGTTGCAAATTCTGTCGTTCTTAGTGGGCGTGAGTAAAGTTGCAGTGCCCTTCGAAGCAGTGCTTGGATGTACTTAAAGTCTCATCGTTGAACTGGAATCGCTTGTTGTGCCACTTCAGCAGATGCCATTTGGACAACTACGAGCCGGGTTAGTGAAGAGCCTGCTACAAACGGGACGTCGAAGTACAATCTACACGGCGGTTACATTTATCACAGAACTTCGCCATGACTAAGATGGTGTCGCCACGTTTCACTTTGTTTCGATAGGTGGGGGCGTGTTAGTTGGGTTGGAGTTTGTTGGCACGGGCAATGAATGGGTGGATAGGATCCTCGAATACCATCATTCGTGAAGTGGTATATGAGCTGTATTCTCTCAGAGTCTGCGAAGGACATGCATGATGTCGAGACTGTGCCACTGCTGGTGGGCATTGCAGTGGTCAGTGTTTGCTGGAGCAGTTGTAAATTTGTCAAGTGCGGTGCCACGAACACCATGTTGATGACGTGGTAGACAGGAAGGCCTAGTCGTCAGTGCAAATGAAGAGGATGAATGTACGTGAAAGGAGGAACTTCTTACCTTGCTGGTTTGCGTAAGTGTATTTCTACTTGCATTCATGCATTTGTTGTTTACCTACTCTGATAGGATATGCTTTCCCACAGTGAGGTGTGGCCTTTTGCATCTGCCGTTTCTTGCTTCCCCGTTCCCTACGTGGTGCGCATTTTTGTGTAGACCTTGAGCAACTGTTTACGCTGCTGCTCCCACTGCGTCGCTTTTTCTGCGGCATAGGTGTAGCAATGATGAGCACATGCAGACGACAGCCGTCGCGGCTATTCTCCTGGCTTTCGTTCTCTACCCATGGTCTCCCTTCTCACCATCACAACTGTTATAAATAGTGTTTTTTGCGGATTTTACGAATTTCGTTGCTTATTTACATGCACTCTTGTCCTCCGTGAATTTAGCTTGCCTATTAGTAAGGGTGATGGGTTAGTCGGAGTTAGCGAGGTTAGAGTCGTCTGGCTGTGGGTCTGCCTCATCTTTTTCTATTTCTCCATCTGGCGTCCTACCTGTCCACCTGTTTACTTAAATGCAAATTTACTTGCCAGTTTCTCCACTTCTCCCTCTACCTGCGGAATGTATGGGGATCAGTTTGGAGCGCGTACGTTAAGTGCACTTAAGGCTGGCTCAGATGGACCTGTCTACGATATTCACGGGAGGCATTGGAATTGTGGAAAATGAATCTCTCCGAATTGCTAAAAGTGAAAATGAGGCACTGCAGTCAGGCAGATTGACAGGAAGTTGGTGGGAAGTGCTGAAACAAGCACAACTTAGGTTTGGGGTCAAACCTGCATCTCAAGTTAGTGCTGTGCTCCCGAAATTCCCACCCGAAGCCCAAGAATGTCGTCTAGGCATCATGTATAATGTTTTGGGACTGATGCAATCAGTGCAGTTCTCATAAGGTGTTGGAAAGTGACTGCTGCATCATTATGCTTCCTCAGTAGAATATAAAACTGCCTTTTCCTACTTTTCGGTACCGTGATTGTGAGTCCATGGCGGTGAATCAACTTTATCCGTGTAGATAGGCCAAGGAAACTGTTATATGTGGTGCTAGAAGGTTGTCCTTCCTCGTTACTGCGTTCAGCTTTCTGTGGTGGACACACAATTGTTGACTTGGAACCCTTTCTAGTTTTAGAGCAATCGGTGGGACTTATGATGACTTCGGTGGATTTGTGGCCTCACCTCCAATCAATGCTTCTACTGGAGGGTACAAGTCCTGCAGGTGCGTGTACGGTATGGTGGATCGGTCTAGCCTCACTGGTGTGGTTCGTATCTCTAACGATGCTTGATCCTTTCTGCTAAACTGTGGCAAGGCGAATATATTGGCATGCTTAAATGATGGCCATTGAAGTTCTTTCGTTTTGTGGTCGGTGAGGTGGGCAAGCTGTACTCGAAGGTAGTGGAGGATGTTAGAACGGGGCATTGCAAACACAGTCGAAGTCTTACCTCGGTAGTGAAAGGACAGTTGTGCTTTCAGTGTCTTGATGAGTGGATAAACTGAGTGGGGGCATAATTCTTTCATTCACGAGATGCGTATGCGCTGACCACTTCTGACCTTAAACGGGTGCTCGAACCATGTGTTTGCGGGTCAGTGATCACAGGGCTTCCACTGCTTTGGTCCCGTGTAATTTATCAGTGCAGTAATCCTCCGTCCACCGAGCACATTGTGCATGTGTCCATGCCCTTGGAATGAAGATTGTCTCTAGAGCATTTTCGACTGGAAGATGACATCTAACCAAGAAGGTAGTGGTTGTCAATATCAGTGCAGTCATATGTGTGCATCATGAGACTTTAGCTGTTGTTATGCGACCGCGGTGATGCAGCCACAATTGGGACCAGGTTGGGATAAAGGTAGTTGAAAATGCATTACAGACCCAACGCATTCCGTGGCACGACTTGTTGTTGGTGTGGTTCTAACGCATCCACCGGATTCGCATCCCTCCATCGATGATGCTGACCCCTACACGGTTGCTTTCAGCACACCAAAAGAACGATTTTGTTTCAAAGTCATGCCAATTGGATGGACTTCGTCTGGACAGACTCTCGCTTCCGAACAACAACAACAACAACGACGAGTAGCATTGTTTGGTCGGTGTTGGAGCAACGTCAAATTCTCCAATTTGATGAATCGCGTATGAAGTGATGAAGAAGTTGTTCTTTCAATGAAACTGGCAATGCTATGAGTGTGCATCGAAATGTCAGTTTAGCCCAAAGCGAAGTGTGTTTTGCAAATTAGCAGCCGTTCTATTTGCCACTGTGTTACCCCTACTTCCTTGTGCAGCAGCGATGCCAGTGTGATTGTGATGTTACACCCTTGTTGAGGCTGATAAAGTGGGTAGATCCCTTCTGACAGAGACTAGCCAAAGCATCCAAACTAAGATAGTCAAGATGGCAACATCACCTTGTGCTGCAATCCTTTGTGCACAGCAGACTTGGCCAATTTCTTGTTCCTTTGACTGGTTCGTGGAAGGATACATTTGTGCGGTGCGCCATCTCATTACAGGTCTAGAGAAGGCTCAAATCGGTGACCCAGAAATGACTTTGGTGGTGATGACTGCAACTTCATGGTCTTAATTTAGACAAAGTCTGTGCAACCACCATCACATTTGGTGCACTATAAGATGTACATCATCCGGTCACCTAACTCACAATCTCCAACAACTTTCCGAAGGACTCTGATTTGTTGGCATGCGACAGCCCAATTCGGTGGAGATCTAAGCACTGGTTGGTGACGTGCGTTGCCGTTGCGACTGACGCTGTCGAGCTGTGGAGAGGACGCGAGCCACAAGACTTCCCATCTTCGTCCTGACACATCAATGATGTGGTTCTATCACTCCCACGGATTCGAAGGAGTCGCATTAACGTTTGTTGCCCTCAAGTGAAAAGTGCTCCACATCATCGTCTTGTCATGTCACTTTGGCTGGTTCTTGATCCTAAATCCACTTTCCACAATGATCAACAGCTTTCGAATGACCAAAAATAGCAAATAAATAGCTGACATGATAGTTAGATTGCCATGATCAGGAACGCGCTTGCACAATTCGGCGATGACCTCAACACTCCCCCCATTAATTTTGTGAGCTCCGAGAAAAACTAAGAAGACGTCTCTGAATTTAATTAACACTTGTGCTCAGTCAGGCTCATAAGTCACTTGCACGCAAGCAAGTCAGCCGGACTAGATGAAGCATTCAATCCTCTTCCATCAGAAACAACTGCCTGCTTAAATAATATTGGTAGAGATGATGGCATCACAGACGCAGTGGGACGAGGAGGAGGTGTCGATTTCACCGCCTCCACATTCGGGCGGTCCTCACAAAAATGCAACAACTTCGACAAGCTTGCTCACACCAGACCGCAAGGTACAAACTTCTCGACGCCGCATGTTTTGCCGTCGTTGAGGTGGAGCGGATGGGAGGAGAGGTGGGCAGGTGGGCACGTAGCTAGCCATGGGCTTGGGTAGATCCATGGTCAGAGAAATGAGCCGACCCTCCCACCACTACCCGTCTATTTGTCCAAGCCTCTACCACCCAAATAACCCATTAAGCAGACATATGAAAAGTGTGTAAATTAACGAATAAATCTCAGCTATCGACCCGTTAAGTTTATTCACTGACTTTTGTGCATGTCAAACCCACACCTTTGTCCATGCCTCCACAAGCCGCCAATCAGCAACCAGTCGTACGGCACAAAACAATCAAGCCAAAGCTAATTACCACTACGACTGAAGCGAGCCCAGACATCACCCCGAGGCTACTTCATCGTTATAGCAGAGGAGGCAAACAGGCCAATATGATTAGTGTGCTGCCTTCACACTTATCACCACAGCATTGCGACCCCCGTGAACGCTTCACTCATTCATTCACCCATTCATCCACACTTCGAAGGCAACCACCCAAAGAAAGCCTCTTCCCACAATAATCAGGCGACGAAGTTTGGTAGTTTGGACGAAGAGCACTAAAGAGGGCCTTATCCACTCAAAGTCGTGTCTTTTTCCATGTTCATCCACTTCACCACAAACAATACAGCACTAAAAAAGTAACCGACAAAATCGCCTAACAATGCGTAAAATCTAAATTGGATGAGAAAATGGTGATCAAATTTCAACAAGGCTTTCTCCAAGTCCGCAAAACCACAGGGCAGAGTGAAGCAGCAGCAGCAGCAGGTCTCTGTGCGGATTACAAGGTAGACTGCTGTACCACACCCTATCGACATCCATTATGCCCAAACCGATAACAACAGCTCCATGCCACTCTAAATTAAACACTGACCACTTGTCTCAATCAGGATTCGCAAAAAGTACATTCACTTACACCACAGAAACGGCTATACACAATGGCGGGGACAGTAGGCAAGCGCAAACCACTTGGCCTTTTCACAGAAAAGCGAAAGCAAATGGCATTGTGGGTCACAAAATAGAATCAATTCAGTCAAAATGATGGTCTAGCGTCAACGAACGCACACATCTGACTTGCAAACACTCAACACACGCCAACCCTGCGTGAAGGAACCCGAATGACTGGTGGCGGAGGAGGGAGCAATAGCACAGACTACCGCCCCAAATATGCACAAACAAGTGAACCACGTGGGAATCGCAAAAGCAGGATAGGACAGATGAAAAAGACAGCACATCATAGCAGGGCGGTGCACTTCATCATCAAGGGCAAATGCACATAAATGTACACTCATGCAAACCAATAAATTATCAAATTCCTTTCCCCACGTATCCACACTCCTCAATCACACCGACGATTACTCCCTTCTTTCTGCCTCCCACGTTCTGATCGCAGGAATCACGGCGCCACACTTTACAGTCTTCCACCTCTTTCAGCAAACACTTGTCACCAAAACTGCTCTTCAGCAGCCGTGCGGTCGAGACGATATTCATGTCCACCACAGTCTCGGAGACAATGTAGTCGGTACACCCATTCACGAAGTCATTTGCCCCCGTTTGCAGTAGAGCTCGAAGATCCCACCCAACCACCTACCACCTCTGCCAAAAAGCTCCAACACAAAAGCATCGCCGTATCTATTGAAACAAGGTGAGATGCAGAGATACAACCTCAATCATGCTGAGGTTCCATGATAATCTTACCATTCGAATTGGTAAATCAACATTGACTCCAACCGTGATGCAGCAGATTCTTCACCACATCGGCTTGTGTTCGTTCAAATGGCATGGCATTCGCCTTCGGTTTAGCATCTTAAGCCTGTTTGACCAAAATTCAACCGCTGCCAGAATTGGCAAGGGATATGCACAGGCACAGACAATTTACTAGCTTACAGCCAATCATCTTTGACTGGACTAATGCAGCGAATCATTAACGAGCGAATATTTATTTAACTTGATGGGATTTTGGTACAATTTGAATGGGAACTGTAATCATTTTTCGCATAATGCGTATCTAAAGCTAAGTTGTTTATTGCTAAAAATGATTCTAAACTGATGGCAAAGTAGGGGGGAATAGTTCCAATACCGAAACACAAAATGCATTCATTTTAGCGCCTCGAGATATGGATGAAGACAGAAGAAGTCATTGTGCTCAGTCTAAATGCATTTGTTGCACACACGAAATGCGCCTTTGCCTCATGTATTGAAGCCTGCTGTGAATAGTCAGGTGGGTGGGTCACCTTGTGTACTGCTACTAAGTCTGTGCATATCATAACAATTCCTCCACCTTATTTATCGTTGGCTGGAGACGCTAAGCAGTGATCCCAACACTACAACAACGGAGACAGGTTAAGTCACTGATCACAATGTGCATGTATGTGCAAACTAAAGTAGCCCTGATGAACTTCACGTTGCGTCTTGACTACTATTTCTCCTGATGCACATCTCACCACTTTGAAACACGTGTGTAAGTAGAAATATGGTGCTTTTTTGATTACTTTGACATACACTGATGCACACTTGCAGTCGGTTGGGCAGACGCCTTCAATCATGCCTTCTCTCACTCATTTATTCAATCATTCACATGGGTGTGCCCAAGTGAACTTAAATGGCCTTTGTGAGTTGCAGAAGGACTGTGATGTTCTGATCATCAGAATAAATAATGCACGTGCTCAGGTCGATTAAAGAGAGCGACTAATTACTGCATCGCATATTGTGGTCCAGAAGGAAAACTGACAGTGACCAACAACAACATCTAAAATATTTGGTCTAGTGTATATTGAGGAGTTGACGCGCTTTGCGTCCACAGTGGAGCAGCTGTGTTCGGATGCGAGGCAGATCATTCAATCACTCATTCATTCTCTTTTGGGCAAGAGGCTAGAATCACTGCACTTCATGAGTTGTGAGGGTTGAGTGCGGCGCGTTTTCTGCCGCTCGGTGCTCCCTCGCAGGTGCAACACTTACATTTAGTTGTCCATTTTGAATGAACTCTTCAATGTGACATTAACTTGGCCCTTGGCACACAAGAAAGTTGTCAAGTCCACTTCACTCTTCCCACGTCACTTTGTCGTCGTTAGCTTATCCATCACGGTGCACCATGAAGAAGTGTGGGATGTGTGCCTCAGTTCTGGCTGAGTCTACCATTCGTGCACAACATGGCCACTGTAGAGAGTGTTGTGGTGTTGAATGCGCCTAGGAATTGCCCCGCTTTCCCCCGGTGTGGAAGGAGACGGCAGAGGGCAGCAACACAGAGTGACGAGCTGGCGGTAATAAGTGTGCTTCCGCGGTTAAAGGAGAAGGCAGGGAGTACTTGTGTGAGGAATGCAAGTCCACGTTGCCTTTGATCAAGAGAATTGTCCGCTCTTGAGGTTGACTACTGACGTAAGGTCAACAATTCCACAGACAAATCATTCATCCAACCAGGTTGTAGCATCATCGGGTTCTCGTTCGTTGCAATAACCTCCGAGCAAGAATGGGCGGATTGGATGACCCAATTGTAAATTGTATGCCTTCTGCTGTAGAGGCTTTGCGGTTCAATGCAAATCGGCATGACATGTCGTGGGTGGGCAGAATTCGAATAATTATTTGCCTCATGACAGACCCTAAAGTAGGGGAGGGAAAGGTTTGGCACTTCGGAGTTCGCTTTGTATGAATTCCACAATTACTTCTACTAGCTCCCACACACCCCACCGGCCACCAGCAGAAGCTCTGCTCCAGCTACTAAATATCGAGCAAAGGAAATGGAATCCATTCAACAATCTTGATCTCAACGTAGTCGCTTCTACATCCACTTCAATGCGCATTTTGGCTGCGTTTGAGACCGCAGAACACCTACAAATGCTTTATGCTGTATACCAATGACTGCACTGACATTGATGGCTGCCACTTACTTGACTGATGTCACCATCCAGTCGAAAAATGTCTTAAAGACAATCCTTTTCCCGAAAGCATGGACACATGCATGGCGTACTCGCTGCTTACAGTGAATTCTGCAACTCCGTCTGCGTCCACCAGACATGACAGATCGTGCAGGCATTTATAGTAAATCACCATGTGAATGTAAAAAGACTTTTGGAAAAAGATTAACAGGCTATGTTGCATAAAACGTGCGCAGCAGGTGTAAAAGGACAGAAACCTATCATAGCAACCACCAAGTTGCAACTTATACGCACCTGAACAGAGTCCGGGGTAATAGCAAAGCTCAGTGCTCGGTGCTCGGTGCTAGAGTGATGGCACGTTTTCTAATTAACTGAATCGTGTATGGAGTCAGAAAGAAGTTGTTCTGTCAATGAAAATGGCAATGCTACGAGTGTGCATCGAAATGTCAGTTTAGCCCAAAGCGAAGCATCTTTTGTGAATAAGGAGTCGTTCTATTTGCCACTGTGTTACCTCTACTTCCTTGTGCAGCAGTGATGCTAGTGTGATTGTGATGTTGGGTAGATCCTTTCTGACAGAGACTAGCCAAAGCATCCAAACTAAAGGTAGTCAAGATAGTAACATCACCTTGTGCTGCAGCCCTTCATGCGCAGCAAACGAAAGATGCAGATGATATCGATGAAAGCAATCAGCAAGAAGCTAGACGCACAGAAGCTATTTGAAACCTGGTTTCCGGCTGTTGGCCCCCTTTCATATCATTCAAGGAGATATGATGGGACTCAGCATGGCCCCGTACAAAAATATGCCGGCAATGCTAAAACTCAGGACAAAATAATGATAAATTGTGGCCGCTTTTGCCAGTTTCGGTCAAGAATTTGTCGGGATAGAGACACAGCTCGGTGTCTCCTTCCGCAATTGCTTATGGCATTTTCGAGTCAAAGTTTGCCTTTGAGCGTTTCTTCTGGCGCGATTGTATCCTGTTTTGGCAATCTAAACCGAGAGACCACAGATGCATTGCTGCGGTTCATTCTTGCCCGCTTATTCTCACTTATGATTTCTTTTGCCATTGTTTCCAAGACACAATGCCAATTAATTTGGTTTGGCAAGGCGGCTTCAACGGTTCCATGCATGCAGCTTTGTTCTTCCCAATCCTATTCATCCTGCTTTGATTACGGTTGCTACTCTGCAATTTGTTGTCTCACCTCAATTTCTCTCTCCTTTTCGAGAGAAATGGTAACAACTGTGTTCGGGTGGACATGTAGGAAGGCAGTTTTAAAGCGAACCTTGGTTAGCATCCGTATGTCACTGTGCTCCCCTCCAATCCGTTTTGTCCAGCTTCAGTCTTCATTGCTAGTCTTCAATTTGCTGTCTCTCCTAACGCGACCGGATTACGAATGCAATTTGGCCAACACCACCCTCTACCCCAACCCAATTGTGCGCGCCCTTGAGTAGGACTGTTTAAATCATCACAAGTCAACGCCACCACTGCTAGCAGAGGCAACGGCAGCACATTTTAAATGCTCCCTCTGCACGCAGCTTCTTCTTCAATATGCCACGCATTCAGCTCACCAAACATTCTACTCGTTCAACTATCAGTAGTAAATTTCCCGAACAGTGATTTACGCCGGGAAAGTTACTGGCTCATTCGGAGACAGTTTGGAGTCCTGAAAACCTTTCCGCACAAAGCCAAAGCAACCTATTTTGAAGGAAACACTAGACTTTGCTTTGATTTTGCAGCCTCATCTCAAATGTCTGAGGCGTTTAAAAACACTGCAGTTCATCTTACAGCTACTAAAGAACACATCAATTTCGTAGTTGCCCCCTTGGCACTCGACAGGCACGCGCATACAGGCACTTCTCTTTTCATGCATCCGAATAACACAAAGCAAGCAAAGGAACCTCCTGATTCCTGTGAGATTGACTTCCTATTTCGAAGTAGACATCAACGAGTTGCTACCCACCTGCATGCATCTAAAACAAAATAAGCATATTTACAACCGCACTTATTCTACGGTCGGACATCCGACTTCCCTCATCAACACACCCTTCAAGCCCGTTTATAGCCTAGACTGACTTGTGTGGTACATTTTGGAAGCTCATTCAATTGGCAGAATTCTGATCCGTCATCTGTTGTCGTGTGTTCAGCACACAAAAATTAGTCAAACCAGAGCAGCCATCTCTCATTTGCTTCAAGCAGTTTTGTGATAGTCAGTGGCATAAATGTGGGCCGGTGACTTCTGCGTGCATCTCACTGCCGACCCAAGCGCACTAACTGATTGATCGATCGATCGATCGATGGGAGCGTTAGTCTCAAAGCAGCTGCGTATTGGTCAACTGGTGAAACGATCGATACACGGCAGGACACTGGCACACGCGACCTCAGTTTGCAGCAGTCCATCGTCAGGTGAGGCGGCAGGTGAGAGCAGCCCAACTTCCCATCCTCCTTGACGGCTCACTGATCCCCACCTGCAGCACAGGCGAGGTCGGCCTCACCAAGAAATAGGCTCTCGCGCATCTCGCCCACACTGCTGTTGCATTCACTCAACGTGCTCTGCAGCAAGGCTTTCTAGGTGTCGAGCTCCAATGCATTTGCTACGGCTGAGTATTTTGTTGACTACATAGCCACTCTTGCATGGTGCTCTCACACTCACTTACGTAAATCTCACTTCGGTGCTTGCAAGTCTCCACGTCAGAGTGGGTATTACGCTGTCTGGTATCTTCTCTTTCATGCCTGTTCGTCCTTCTCCTTCTCCTCAACCTTCAGCTCCTTCTTTCGTTCCAGCTAAACAACCATTCTTCCCCAGTCTTAATGAGGGCCAGCGGTTTGCTCGGGCACAGGATTGAGGCAATTTATCAGGCACTTACATTTGCCTGCTCCATTAAAATCTGTGGAGGTGAGTCACCGAGTTGTTTTCATACTCACACCACAATCACAGTTGCGTTGCTTGCTAATTGTCGTTAGCCTGCGTTACAAGCACTGTGAGAGGCCAAAGCAAAGCCATGCTCGAGTGGGTCAGACTTGGCTAGTCTCTTTAACCCACCACGCATGATGATCCGAAGCCGCCTCCATAAACTATCATTCAGGTGCTCCTTCATTTGCCAGTCGCAAGTGATTAAGAGGCCATTGAGGCCACTCGGCACATCGTGGCCCGCAGCGGAGTTGATAAATTCGGCCCCGTCCTCCCTTCGCAAGGCCTAGTTCGGCGTAATTTCCTCATACGGGCTTCACTCTTGCAGTACTACTCTTTCCACATTTCCAATACATCGCAACATTATCACACCCACAATAACCCATTTCCTCAATCAACCTAACAAAGCAGATAGGCAGCTGCGGTTGCATAAACTCAACTCCCTTCATCGCATTTTAGTGAAGGCAAATATCATACTAACCCCACGCCTCGTTGTGGGCTTCACTTTGACGCCCTGTTAAAGAAAAGTTATTTCTGTTGCTTCTCCATTCCCTCCTTTACGGCATTCTTCACCAATGCCTTTTTAGCAAATTCTACTCATCCTTTATTTTCCTTGTCTCCTTCCATCATCCACCTGTCGCAGGCAAGACAAGACACATAATAGACTACACCACACTTTACAAATAAACGCAACACACCTTTTACTGGTTCTTGCCTCGTTTCGTGCCTGTTTCCATGCTTCCTACCTCTTCCTACTGCTGTGGCTCGTTGCAGACTCTACTTATTTAGTTTTGCCTCTACTGTGCTCATAAGAGTGATAGTCTGTGCGTAAATTAAATCCAGCCTTTAACTTAATCTATTGATTACGTCCAGTCCTATGCCTTTCACACGGTCTGTATGTGCAGTCCATCACAGACTGGCAAGGGCGCGTACCCTTCACACTGTGTACGTCTTTGCGCGTCTGTAAAGCTCGGCTTGAACGGGCATTGGAAAGGTTACTAAGGAGCTGAGTCAAATACCCAGTCAGTTGCCTGTCTGACTGATGAGGAATTCCCTCACTGTCTGCAGATCTTTGAAATCACTTTTAGTGCAATTAACAATGTCGACGAATGCTTCTACTTCATCATTTTGGATTGTTCAGCAGGCCACCTCTACTTAAACTGAACCACTGACAGTTAGCCATTGGTCCCCTGTCTAGCCACACCCGTCACGACCGTCTTCTTGACCAAAACACGCTCTTTATAACACAGCACATGTGGACAAGTCTGCAGTGCTTTGAACTTGCATCATGCAGCCCTTGAGACCGATGCAACGCACATTAGAAAAGGAAATTGACCTCGTCACAACTTTGTCGGTAGCGTAGTTGGTCCCTAAGTCAGTAGCACTGGGAGAATGGGGCATTTGTGAAAATGACACTAAGCTAGACCATGGCAACGAAGAAGGAAGTAAGTCCATACCTCTGCTGCAGGCGCTAATGATTCAAGTAATTCAATGTGTTCATCTTGTTTCTAAATATATGCAAGACTAAATGCATAGTTCTCATTTGGCTACCAATGCCTTTCAAGTCAAACAAACACTGGTCACTACAATGCCCCTCCGCAGCCGAACGGTTGAGACGACTTAAGCGTCCCTCGCAGAATCGAAGGGAATGTATCAGACACACCATTTTACAAATTCATTTGCCTCCCTTTGTAGTGGAGTTCAGCCATCCTATCCATCCACCCACCACCTGTGCCAACACACCACGACTTAATTAGCGTTCCCCGTGCCTATCGAAACAAAATGAGATGTGTAGATGCAATCTCAATCATGTTGAAGTTCCACGACAATCTTACCAATCCAATCGACGGATTGTCATCTTCTCCAACTGTGCGGCAGCATTCCGTTTGTAGCAGACTCTTTACAACATCGGCCTGTTTTTGCTCAAATGGCACCGCCGAAACTACAGGAAAAACTATGTAGTTCGCCGATGGTGATTGAGAGCACTCAAGCACTCCTTCAAAGTGTGCTGCAACTCTATCCATGTTTCCATGTTTTCTATCTCCTCCTACTGTTATGGCTCGTTGGAGACTCATAAGAATGATGGTCAGCATATATATTAAATCCAACCTTTAACTTACTCTATTGATTACGTCCAGTCTTATGCCTTTCACACGGCCTGTATGTGCAGTCCATCACAAAGGCTGGCAAGGACGCGTACCTTTCCCACTGTGTGCGTCTTTGCGCGTCTGCAAGGCTCTGCATGAATTGACATTGTAAAGGTTATAAGGAGCTGAGCCAAATGCTCAGTCAGTTGTCTGTCCGACTGGTGAGAAAATCCCTTACTGTCTGTGGATCGCTGGAATTACTTTAGTGCAATTAACGATGTCGACCAATGCTCCCACTCGGTTACTTTGGTTTGTTCGGCGGGCCACTTCTACTTAAACTAAATCACTGAAAGTTGGCCCTTGGTTCCCTGTCTAGTCACCACCGTCACGACCGTCTTCTTGACCAAAACATGCTCTCTATAACGCATCACGCGTGGACAAGTGTGCAGTGCTTTGAGCTTGCATCGTGCAGCCCTTGAGACCAATGCAACGCACATCAGAAAAGGAAATTGACCTCATCGCAGCTTTGTCGACCGCGTGGTCAGTCGCTAAGTCAGTAACACTGGAAGAATGGGGCATTTGTGGAAGTGACACTAAGCTAGACCATGGAAACGGAGGAGGAAGTAAGTCTTCACCTCTGCTACAGGCGCTAATGTGTCAAGTGGCCTAAGGAGTGCATCCTGTTTCGAAATAAATGCGGGACTAGATGGGAAATTCTTATTTGGCTACCAATGCCTTTCAAGACAAATGGATTGACAGACGAAGTGGTGGCGTAGTCTGACCTACTCCAGTCTGGCCACGCATTGGATTGCTACAGTGCATTTCAAATAGGCCAACAACACTTGGCAACTAACTCTAGTGCAATGTGCATGCTGACAGTTTTGTGCTTGTGAGGGTACCAAGGAGTGGCGTAAATGGGATTAAGATATAAGTAGGAAAAGAAATCGGCGACTTACTTCTAAGTCTTTAACGAAATAAACAAAAGTAAGCTCTTGGTTAATGCACTCCTACTACAAAGCATGTTGAGTAATTTGAACGGCTGTGTGGGCGAAATTCGTGCCTGCCCATTTTATGCTAAGGCCGACTATGCATTCACCACAGGCAAGAATGTATGCTTCGTCAACAGAGAGGGAAATTACCATCCATCTGGGTTGCCCATCAGACTTGTCGAGTTTGGCATTTTGTGCGTTTCTTCAGTAACGTTTAGTTGGTCAGTCCACGGTTATGATGCCACTAAAACGCCACCTGCTTCTGTTAAGATTGGTCCGCAAAAGGATTTGCCAGCTTCACCATCCCAATACCGCAGCTCTTCGCACCAGCATGCAACTTCACAGGCTGCCTCCTTCGTCTTTTTCGGACAGATCAGTCGGCGTCTACTGATGCGTCCTCACAATGAACTCCACATTGTCTAGTGTGAATAAACAAAAGAATTGTAACGCTCGCCAATGTGCCCCGCCTCGCCCATTTGCCTGTCCGGAGAGGACGTCAACCAACCATTCGACGTGGAGTACATTCACTAACGTGGCCAGCTTGAGGGCATGGTCAAACTCACACATTTGCGCATGTCTCCACAACCTGCCAATCAACTACTAGCCGTACGACAAAAGCAAGGACAGAGACCACAGTAGGGAGGTAGACAGGCCGAGGCAATCAGTGTGATGGCTTTAAAGTCATCAACATGGCATTACATCCCCTGTGAACACCGCTTTCATCCATCCGCCTTTTGAAGGTGACCATCTTAAAAAGCCTCATCCGACAATAACCAAGGAACAAAGTTCGGTGGTGATTGAGAACACTCAAGCACTCCTTCAAAGTGTGCTGCAACTCTATCCACGTCCACCAGGCACGATAAATCCCGCAACCGTTGCTACCACAACGCCATGTAATTGTGAAAACACATTTGAACGATGACAATTTAACGTCCTTGCACAAAACATGCACGTAAAGTCCAGTGAGACACAAATCCAGCAGTAATGACTCCTGAGGTGGAACTCATACGCACCTGAGCAAGGTGCGGAACGACAGCGGTCCAGATCCAAACTTTGTGTTCCCCATTAATCTTTCGAAGCGTTTCGA
The DNA here is from genome assembly GCA_036345935.2 of Taenia hydatigena. Lineage (NCBI taxonomy): Eukaryota > Metazoa > Platyhelminthes > Cestoda > Cyclophyllidea > Taeniidae > Taenia > Taenia hydatigena. Next base: position 22,770 of record JADWOT020000688.1, read on the forward strand.
TTGCAACACGTACATTCCTGTCAACTTGAATGTGCAGACAGCCAGTGATAGCAGAAAAGCATGCTGTTTGACGCCTTGCATTCTCCCTCCTTTTAGCAGCCAGAGTCTGTTCATCCAAAACCCAACCCATATTCTGCTCAGCAATGGAGCCAGCACACCAACAGGCAACATGCAAACATGCAGCCACTGACCATAAAGTCGACAAATTGAACGAATCATTGACGGGTGAAGATTCATTTTCGGTACAAAGTGAGGGAGAACCACATTCGACTTTTGTATAGAGCACAGTTGAAACCTCAGTCGTTTGTTGTCGAGGGAGATGAGTAACAAAATGGTGTCCAAATAAGGGAGAAGTAGTTGGAATATGTAATGAAAATGTGTTCAATTTAGCGCCTCGAGACGTGGCTGAAGAGGGGAGACGACACAATACTCAGGCGGAATGCATGTGTTCAGCGCACAAAGTGGGTTTTCGCTTCATGTTTTAGAACTTTCTGTAAAATGCTACGTGAGGTATCAACATGCGTGCCGGCGGTAACACCTTGTATGTTGCAACATTTCTTCTGTCTCTTATAAAACACGCAGCTTAGATGGTCTTCTTGCTGCTTCTCGGCTGCTATTTCTTTCAATGTGCACCTCATCACTTTGAAACTGTCTCAATCACATGCGCGTGAGCAGAAACAACCTGCTGCTTTGATTACTGGGCAGACGCCTTCAATCATTCATCCACCCATTCATTCATTCACGCGAGTGAGCCTACGTGAACCTGGTTGACCTTCGTGAGTTGCAGCAGCACTGAGATGGTCTGACCATCAAAACGAAGTGATGTGCATGTCTAGATTGGTTAGAATATCACAAGTCACGTACCAGCGACTTTATTCCACGCCACACTATTTGTGGTTTTCACTGATGCGAATGCACTTACTTCTAATGCAACACTGTTTGCTGACGGCAACTCCAACTCCACCAACATTTTCGTGTAGTTCTGTTGAGGTGATGTTGGGTTGTGTGAAGAGATGAGGCCTCAAGAAAGCGTTATTCCTGCTCCGGGCAGGCGCACCCGCACACACGAGTCATGGCAATGAGGTAGCGTTCTCGGGCTGTATGACGTGACGCGTTGATAGACAACACTTGGACATTGCTGTGGTACTTGCTGAACGATTGACTGCACTTGTGATCATTGTACACCAGTTGTAAAAACCGGTTTCAATTGGCATATTGTGAACTGAAGCGTTGGCACTGACTCCTTGTACACGCGAGGTTAGTGGCGAGAGGAAATGATGCAATGTCGGCACGGCTGCCACTTGATGATTTGCATCACTGGATAGTTGAAGTTGCAAACTCAAGTCACCGCAAGAGATGTATCAAGCCTGTCCACAGCCTCACTTCCTCAAGAGCTCGTCCAAGGGCCACTTTAAGGCAGCCATCGCCAGTTCACCATCAGTTCTTTCAAGGCTTGATGCCAGGATAACCACATTCCGAGGAATCGCCTGATGCAGTCTTCACGTCAATTGGGCTCAATTATGCTGTCGGAGTTGATGGTGAGAGCTTCAGTCGATGCGCCAGTACTTCTCATTTCATTTGACTCGTTGTTACTACCTCGCTTAAGTACCAGCCAGTTTAGGGCTCGTCTTTCCGGAAAACCAGGGTGCACGCAGGTGTGGGTGCGGTAAATATTTATTGCCTCAACTAAGCACTCCATCGCACTTCTTGTTGCAGAAGGCAAACTGAAAATGACCAACAGTAGCATCCACAATATTTGGCCAAATACATGCTGAGAAGCTGGTACCCTTTGAAAACACATTGCAAGTGGCTGTGTTCGGGTGCAAGTCAGAAAATTCATTCATCCATTCCCTATTGGCTTCAACCATTTGTAGGGGTTGACTTCAGCAAATATTCTGCCATGCTGTACTCCTTCGCGGGCACAGCATTTGCATTCAGTTATCCAGTTCGAATGAGCTCTCCGAAGTGACATTAATTTTGCCCATGGCACAGAAGTGAGTTGTCAGGTTCACTCTACATTGCCCAAGCCATTTTGTCGTCATTTGCTTATCCGTTGTGGTGCACCATGGAGAAGTGTTGGATGTCTGCCTCAATTCTGGCTGAGTCTACCATTCGTGCACAAAATAGGCACTGAAGAGAGTGTTGTGGTGTTGAATGCATTGACGAATCTCTCTGCATTCGCCTGGATTGAGAAGGAGACGGCAGAGGGCACCAACAGAGAATGGCGAGCTGGCATCAATGCTTACGGAATGCATACAAAGCAAACTCCGAAGAGCCTAACCTTTACCTCCTCTACCTTGGAATGTGTCATTTGGTGAATAATTACTCGAAGTTTGCCGATGTACCACATGTCATGCCGGTTTGCATTGAACAGCTAAGCCTCTACGCGTCTGATCATCGTCAGCATGATGTGCACATACACTTGCCACGATTCTAAGCACATTGACTTCGGTATTCTTCTCGTTATTTCATGTCAAATTTCTCACTACATTCACCAATTGGGAATTGTTTTAGTCACATATGTGTGTGAGAAGAAGTAGCCTGCTCCTTTGGTTACTTCGGCATGTACTGATGCACACTAGCAGGTGACTGGGTAGGCGCTTTCAATCATGCATTCATTCATTCATTCATTCACACGGGTGCGCCTACGTGAACTTGAATGACCTTTGTGAGTTGTAGAGGCGCTGGGATGCACAGACTATCAAAATAAGACAATGTGCGTGTCTAGATTGGTCGGAGTATCACAAGGTGTGTACAAATGCTTCGTGGCACAGCACTGGCCCAAGCATTCTATACGATTCTGCCGCATCTAACGCCCTTCGCCTCCAAAAGAGATGACAACAGACGGAAGGCATTTTAACAATACCTTTTGGTGAGATAATCCCCACTCGTCAATCATAATTGTTAAATGCACCAACAATGGTTTGTACGAGTTCGCCAGGAAGAACATATTGATGCTCCCTCGTGATTTCATGGCACAGTCGTCAATCGCAATCACAGGAACGCCAGCATTTGTTCGTGGTGAAAGAGTCGAATTGCGACTGACCAAGAACATTTGCATCTGCACACGTTACTTCATCCCAAGTGCCATACTTCTAAGCACTGAACCGGCGCCCACGCAATGTTGGTGCAAATAGGTTGAATGGCAGTGTTTCATTAGGGGCCTTCTGCTTACTGCTGCAACTGCGCTCTCACCCAATCAACCAACCAGCCAACAGCGCGATGAGGTCAATTTCAAGCGCGTGTAAATGCACAAAAGGCAGATGGCTAGACAATGAACTCGTGTCATGTTGAGTGTTGTCGTCTTCCTCACTGCTGTCACCTACTCCTCCTCAGGTATGTGTTCATTTCCCCTTCATGAATTCATTTATTGTTGGAGAAGTCACCATGTGCCATACCCCGATGCATGTGTTGGTTATAGGTTGGGTTGTAGTAAACAGGCAAAATTGGAAATGGAAGTGGAGTTGGTGGTGTAGTTTGCCATGATTAGGGCGTGATGTCAGGCTACCGTGAATCCATGTTGAACGCATCGAAGTGCGTGGCATGGCTTTTGAGACATAAGGCAATTGTGCAAACAGGAGCCATCGTGAGGTTAGCCGAGTCCATGCGTTGGAATGGTGGTTCGGTGGCCTGTGCTCCAATCGAGTGAGCACACACCTCATTCCTTCACTGCTGAAAGCGTTGAGGTTGTGTGCGTTGTAGCTTACCAGGGTAGAAGCGGTGAGTAAATTGAATTGATCCATAACCCGACTTTTAATGCAAGGTTAGTTGTAGCCTTACCTCATTGCAAAAACTGCATTCTTCCTTCTTCACGTGGCACATCTCGCAATGCCTCCGAGTGGCACCGCACACACACACACACACACACACACACACACACACTTGATTCATGCCAGCTTTTGGCCTCAGTCTGCAGCTATCCCTATCCAACACAATTTGCCCTGAATTCCACGGGAGGAGGTCGTGAAATGTGGAAATTGGACCATGAATCCACCCACGTTTGCAGCTCACGAGAACCAGATGATGCTAAGTGAATGCTTTGTCTGTTTAGTCAACGACACCACATCAGCGTCCAACCTTATGTGCAGACCGTTCTCTTCAGCAAACGCAACTTTGTGCGACGTGAACTTGTATTTATCACCCCAGTGCCTCCCTGCTCCATATTTTAGACACGAAAGCATTCAGTAAAATGATCTTCCATCCATTTGCACACCAAAGCTTTCAGTCCTACCTGCTTAACTGAAGTTGTTGCTATTCCCACCAGTCCACGCCCAATTGTCACTTACGTCGTTGCTTTGATTTTGCATTTAATTAGACCAGTGTTAAATAGTCTGGATAACGTTGAACCTGACGCGTTCCATGTTGCATATGACTTTCTTTGACTCGAAACACCATCGTCAAGTCTTAGATGCTTAAGTGCTCGTTCATCAAAAACCTTCAACTTCGTCAGCATTCTTTCGTGCTCTCTGCCAGAGCATTGCAAAGAAGCTGATGAACAGAGTGTATGACACGACAACTCAAACATCTCCACATTCCTTCTCCTCCTTTTTGGCTAGAGGCAACACATAGTCAGTAGAGCCATGCCAACCTGAAGTGCCTTAGGCCAAAGTTTCCTCGCACAAATAGTTAAATATAAGTCTTCAATGTTGCATCAACCAAACGACAGGTTAAGGTTAGGATGTGTCAGGCGTGCTAGTATTTCTTCCGAGACGTTCGCGTGCCACAGCCTGGAAATGCTTCGTTATGGTGATACGCGGAGAGGTGGGTGCTCCTGGCACCTCAAACGAACAACTTCGTATGTTGTTGCTGCAATAATCCATCACCAAATGACGCATCAAAGCCACTCACATGGGTCACCTTTCAGATTGCCATCGAACCCCACTTTGCCTGTTTCTCCTAAAACATCCGCTTCACATTGAGAATAGCATTTTGACTCATGTTTGTGGCAACTGACTGTGGTAATTCTGCGACTTCTTTGCAGAACCAGGATCGCCTCTGCCACAAACTACCCCTACTCGTAAGCCACCATTCTGATTGTGTGTCCACGCATTCCTCACTTCCTCTACTCACAAGTTACTGCATTTTCTTAGCTACGACATCCAACCGTAAGTTACAGTCATTTGCAGTGCTAGTTGGACGATGCATTTGATTTCCTACAGTTGATGCAAATGTTCTCTTCCACGTCACACCCAGCTTGTTTCATCCACTTTGTTTAAAACACCACAAAGTGCTGCTTGGATGTGTGAATGTGGGAAAGGTCACGTTGATTAGCCAAGCCTTGCATGAAGTGTTGTTTCGCACTCAAACAGCAACGACTTCCTCTGGTAAGTTGATGCACTGACTTCTTTCCACAAATCTCAATGCACCGATCGCTCCACTCGAGTGCCACTTCACTGAACCGCCTCTCTTTGTATGCTTGCATCTCACAGGTCCCACGACTGCACTGACCTCCAACGGTAAGACACCCATTCGCATTGCTGAGACACGCAGAACATGACGAGCATTTGATAGGAGGCTGTCAACAGACGATTATTTAGACGCTGCCTGCTGTTTCATCAACGCGTATTCCTCTTACTTCGTGTCGATGGAATAGCTACTTCTTAGTTCCTTTTGAGATATGTACTTTGCACAGTTCTGAACCTTTCCAATGCAGCAGTCAGGAATGCACTTTCCTTTCAATCCCAAAATCCATTTATTATTGCAGTTCCATCACTTCTAAAGGTGAGCCTACCTTCTCTTTCTCATTCTTTTAGCCATTTTTACGTCGCTGCTGATGGCAGCACTTTGGTGAACTCATCCTCTCGACGATTTCATCGCGATGTGTGCTTGAGATCTGCATACAAACTGTCATTTGCCTCTCTCTTTGCCCAAATGCGTTGCTGCCTAAATGCGCTTCGTTTGAATAAATTTCCATTCCATTTAAGTTGAATTTGTTGTTCAATGTCACGTTCGTAGTGTTGACGCCAGCGATGACAACCACAGCAACACCGTCACATGTTTTACAGAACACGAAAGGCGACTGCGAAGCAGAGTTGAATGGAATGCTTAAGTGTCTCGCTCTAACTGATGACGTGAACACAAGAGCACCGCGTGTGGTAAGAAGGAGGAGGGACAGAGATAAATTTACGTCCTTACAACATGCAGCCAGTCTATTTCACTTAGTCTTCCTAGCTGCAATCTCTAACGCTTTTCCTACGCTGCTTGAAAGGCTAGCCACATCTCCAGCACCCATTTGAACTCATGTCCGCGTTAGTTGCGCTGAGCTACTGAAGTCCCACCTCCTTCAACTTATAAACACTGATGCGTGGACACTCATTCCTTGAGCCAGATTATTTGCGCACCTGAAGAGACTAGAAATGCAAAAATTGTCAACGCTTAAGGAGGTCTTTCGCAACCCCACACAACAGACGTGATCGCGCCAATTAACGAGGGCCACGTTTAGAACCCGCAAAACTGATTTTGTACCGCATGGAAGCGTATCTTTGTCCCTAACTCAGTGCAATCTTCTTTTAGCAATATGCAATTAGGCAGTTGAAATCTTCTGCCCGCCATTTGCAAAAGTAGTTTAGAATGAGATGAACAGTGGGAGAAGTGAAGTGACCACTGAGGTTGGTTAGTATTGCGCATCACTTTACGAATGTGTGATGGAGACAGCCAGAACAGCGTTGGTGTCAGCAGAAGCACAGCTTTCACAAGATCTTCTTTTCATCCAAGTAATCGTTGTGATCCATCATCAATACGAGCACTTAGATCGACTTCATACAAGTTCTTCGAGTGGATTCCCTTCTAGTCCAGGCTTGTGCAAATCCTTCTCAATTTTCTCATCCCTAAACTTCTCCTTATTTTGTTTGCTCAACGTTGAACCACTTATTGAAGCACTTACCGCTTTAACAGCCCGAGTGCAGGAGGCCGTAAAATGCAGGGAAAGTTTACAGGTATTTGTAGAAGTGTCAGTAGTGTATGTGGCGTGGCATTATGCGATACGAGGCCAGAGGATTCCCGCACATCCACATTCGGGTCGGCGTTTTGTTTTGTTTTGAAATTTAAGCGAAATGATACGCTTGATTATACTACATTTGAATTAGAAGGGAACAAGTCGAAACCCGTTGTTACCGTTGATTGGGAGCAAGGAAGTGAGTGAGCGTCCGAGCTGATAAGGTCGGCATATTTTGCTTTCCCTGTGGTGGAATATTTTGACTGATTGGGGGTTAAGTATTGTCCCGAGCACCCCAAACATTGGCAGACCCAAACAGCACAAGTCCCTTCGAGATGACAGAAAGTGTTGCGTTGGTTTAGGTGACTCGCCGGAGATTGCGGCGTGCAGTGGTAAGTGCGAACGCATGCTCTTTCCACAGCAGTGAGACAGGGCCACATGCTTTGCAGTGAAGGCCCTTCTTTGTGTTTGCAAGGAGCTCTCACATGAGTGGAGCACATTCGAGTGCCTGGGAATAATTCGTATTGGTGCAGCGATACTGCAAGCATTTCCTGGTACATTCGAGTACCTAAGAAGCAGTTCTTGGCAAACGTTTTTTTATCGTTTTCTTGACACAACTTTTAGATCACCAGAGTGGAACCGGCAAGCTGCCATTCTGGCTGCACGCCTACCCAGTTTTGGTTTCCTTTATCCACGTATTGCTACTTTTCGCAGGTGCGACATCTTATCGTGTGCTGCAGTTGGTTCCAGCACCAGTTCGAAGTTCCGCTATCATTTCTTTAGTTAGTGCAAGATATTCACTTCCCTGCCACAGAAAAACCTGCTTCACCCATTTTATTGACAAAAGTTGAACAAAATGCTGCTTTGATGTGTAAATTTAGAAAGTACACATTAATTGGCAAAGCTCTCCATAAAGTGCTTTTCTGGTTTTGCCAACTCACTTTGCACCAGCTTCAATGGGCAGTGCGGATAACGGCGAGTGTTTCCACACATTCTCTTGCAAAATGCAACACACCTTCACCTGTCAGGATAAAGCCGCTTTGCCATGAACTTAAATACTACTTACCGATTAGCCAAGCAATGCATAAAACTTTGCTGGCTTTGACATGATTTTCCACTTGATGCAATTAGACATCAACGACCTCCTCCGGTAAGTCGGCGCACTGATTCCTTTTTGACTAAGCTAAATAAACCGATCCACCAACTCATGTATCATCTGGCTGGGCTACTCATGTTGCCTCTTTCCAATCCACATGTCCCACGCCAATGCCTGCTCTCTGCAGTTGGACACGTCGGACATGAGGAGTGTTTGATTGAAGGCACTTCACCGGTTGATCATTTAAACGCTACTTGCTTCTAGAACTACACATGTTTCCATTCCTTCGTGCCGATGGAATAGCTGCTACTTCTTCTTTCCTTTATGTATCCCTTGCATAGTTTTGAAGCACTCCAATGCATCAATCTGCAACTGCTGTCATCTCTTTTTCCTCCCATTTCAGCCTTCTTGGCATCACCGCTGATGACAACACTTTTGTAAATGCACCCACTTGAAGATCCGGACGTGATATTTGCCTGAGGATTGAACACAAACAAGCATTTCGCACCTTTCTTTGCTCAGATTCGTTGCTTTGCAAACATGTTGATAACAAATAAATTCTTTTACGCTTGAGTCGCAGTTGGGGTTAAATACCGCGGCAACAATGGCCTTGTTTGCAGTCACCGTGTGCCATGGGATCGCAAACAAGGAGAGCACGAGGGAGGAGGTAAACTCCAATTTCTCACTGAAATTGGACCATTCGCAATGTCCACATTTTGCTGCAAAGCATGTTGTCTGTCGTAAGGAAGTCGGCTCACTTACTCAGCAGTCCGGGGCCTAAGGTGGGCGAAAATTAGTAACAAGGCCGTGTGGCGACAAAGTTCAATGGTTATTGATCACCTGGGGAAGAAGGAAAAATCGTGCACTACCTAACAGTGTCTCCGCAACTCTGGTATCCATTAGAATGCAAGTCAAGTCTGCAATGTATGTAGTTCTGTGGTCTTGGTCTTAAGCGCGCGTGAATAAGAAGCGTTGGGAGGAGTCACTTTGTTCCTTCTGATGTCGAGAGATCCATTGGAAGCACTTACACATATAGTGTATTTACCCACTTAATCATATTTGGTCTGTTCATCCATGAATCGCCCCATCAATGCCAAATCGATGCATCTTGCAGGCACTCCTGCCTAGTGCATTTTACAATGCAAAACAAATGCCGCTGATGTCGTTCAATAGTCTTCCGGCCTTTGTAATTGCTGACAGGCCTAAACAGCACAAGTCCTTACGAGGTAACTAGAAGTGTTGCGTTGGTTTAGGCGAATCGCCAGAACTTGTGCCTATTCCACAGTAGTCAAACAGCGCCTTTCTTTGTGTTTACAAACTGCTCCAACATGAGTGAAGCACATTTGAGTAGCTAGGAAGAGATCATGTTGTTTCAATTGTAATGGAAGCGTTTCCTGGTAAAATTGGTTAATAAATTGGTTTGGCTTTTAAGCAAAGTAGAAGCGCAAAGTTAGCTACAACAGTCTCTCATTCTAAGAGCTGCATTCTTCCTTTTTGTACACCTCTCGAAGCCTTCACGTTGCAGAGCTCACATTCGTTGCTCACGCCTACATTGCTCTTCAGTCTTCATTTCTCTCTCTAACCCACATGGATCCCACTACAGCAGAAGGCATACAATTTACAATTGGGTCATCTAATCCGCCCATTCTTGCTCGAAGGTTATTGCGACGAACGAGAACCCGATGATGCTACAACCTGGTTGGATGAATGATTTGTCTGTGGAATTGTTGACCTTACGTCAGTAGTCAACCTCAAGAGCGGACAATTCTCTTGATCAAAGGCAACGTGGACTTGCATTCCTCACACAAGTACTCCCTGCCTTCTCCTTTAACCGCGGAAGCACACTTATTACCGCCAGCTCGTCACTCTGTGTTGCTGCCCTCTGCCGTCTCCTTCCACACCGGGGGAAAGCGGGGCAATTCCTAGGCGCATTCAACACCACAACACTCTCTACAGTGGCCATGTTGTGCACGAATGGTAGACTCAGCCAGAACTGAGGCACACATCCCACACTTCTTCATGGTGCACCGTGATGGATAAGCCAACGACGACAAAGTGTCATGGGAGAAGTGAAGTTGACTTGACAACTTTCTTGTGTGCCAAGGGCCAAATTAATGTCACATTGAAGAGTTCATTCAAGATGGACAACTAAATGTAAGTGTTGCACCTGCGAAGGAGCACTGAGCAGCAGAAAACCCGCCGTACTCAACCCTCACAACTCGTGAAGTGCAGTGATTCCAGCCTCTTGCCAAAAAGGGAATGAATGAAGGATTGAATGATCTGCCTCGCATCCGAACACAGCTGCCTCCACTGTAGACGCAAAGCGCGTCAACGTCTCAATATACACTTGACAAAATATTGTAGATGCTGTTGTTGGTCATCGTTAGTTTTCCTTTCACACCACAATATGCGATGCAGCAATTAGTTGGAGCAGTGGACATTCACTCCACCCACATAAGCATGATTGCAGGCCCTCTAGAATGGAGAGCAAAACAGTTGCAATAAGTGAAATGGAAGGAGGCTTGGTTGACGACAGGAGTGCTGGAGCATCAATTGAAGCTCTCATCATCAACTCTGACAGCATCAGACAACTATTTTGAAGACTGTTATCCTGACATCAAACATTGGAAGAACTGAGTTGAGGCTGGCAGTGATTGAGTTGGGGGAGCTCTTGAGGAATCAGGACAGTGGAAGAGCCTACGGCATCCCTCACGGTGACTTGGACTTACAGCTTAAACTACCCAGTAAGGCATCAGTGTTGCCTCGTTTGCAGGTGAGGTGAGGTGAGGTGGACACGGCATCAAGTGACTTCGAAAACGCTCACCCGAATCAAGTGGCAGCCGCACCGACATCGCATTATTTCCTCCCACTACCAACCTGACATGTACAAAGAGTCGGTGCCACCACTTAAATTCAAGGCAGGCAATTCGAAGCTGGCTTTCACAGGTGGAGGGCAACAATCGCAAATGCAGGCAATCCACCAGTGAACACCACAGCAATGCCCAAGTGTTGCCTATCAGCGCGCCATGTAGTGCAGCCTGAGAACATGACCCTATTGACATGATCCGTGTGTGCGAGTACGCGTGTCCGAGTTGGGTCTGCTTGGGAGCGTGAGTGACGTTTACTTGAGGCCTCATCTCTTCACACAACCCAACATCACTTCAACAGAACAGCACGAAAGGGTTGATGGAGTTAGATTTGCTATCAGCAAACAGTGTTTGCATCACAATTAGGCGCATTCGCATAAATGAAGAACGCAAATCGTGCAGCATGAAATGAAGTCGCTCTTCTAATCAATCTAAGCACGTGCATTACTTACTTTGATGGGCACACGATCTCAGTGCTTCTGCAACTCACAGAGATCATTCAAGTTCACGTGGGCACACCCATGTGAAAGACTGAATGACTGAGTGAGAGAAGGCATGATTGAAGGCGCCTGCCCAGCCAAATGCAGGTGTGCATCAGTGTATGCCAAACTATTCAAAGGAGCATGGTATTTCTACTCACACACGTGTTTCAAAGTGGCGAGAAGTGGATCAGGAGAAATAGTAGTCGAGACGCACCGAGAAGATCACCAAGGCTACTTTAGTTTGCACATGCGTGCACATTGCGATCAGTGACTCAACCTGCCTCCGTCGGAAATGCTGAGGCTTTGTGATTCAATTTAACATTTGTCGAGTTTTCCTTGTAAGCTCCAAGGGAAGGAATTGACTGTTGTTGTTGTAGTACTTTGTTTGTTAGAACTGCCGGTTTCTGTCAAGGTCACAGAGGTGGCCGTACTGCCATAGCTGCGTGAGCTGGCCTCTGGGCCATGCCAGCAGCCTATTTCCCTCTGTTCGGTGAATATATGTATTCTACCCTGCCGCTTTGCCTTCTTTTGCCTTAAGGGAGCCTTGGGACGCTACAGTTGTAGTGTTGGGCTCAACGCTCAGCGTCTCAATCCAACAATACAAGAGGCGGAGGAATTGTTGCAATATGCACAGACTTAGTAGCAGTGCACAAGGTGACTCCCACCTGACTATTCACAGCAGGCTTCAATACATGAGGCAAAGGCGCATTTCGTGTGTGCAACAAATGCATTTAGACTGAGCACAATGACTTCTTCTGTCTTCATCCATATCTCGAGGCGCTAAAATGAATGCATTTTTTGTCTCGGTATTGGAACTATTCCCCCCTACTTTGCCATCAGTTTAGAATCATTTTTAGCAATAAACAACTTAGCTTTAGATACGCATTATGCGAAAAATGATTACAGTTCCCATTCAAATTGTACCAAAATCCCATCAAGTTAAATAAATATTCGCTCGTTAATGATTCGCTGCATTAGTCCAGACAAAGATGATTGGCTGTAAGCTAGTAAATTGTCTGTGCCTGTGCATATCCCTTGCCAATTCTGGCAGCGGTTGAATTTTGGTCAAACAGGCTTAAGATGCTAAACCGAAGGCGAATGCCATGCCATTTGAACGAACACAAGCCGATGTGGTGAAGAATCTGCTGCATCACGGTTGGAGTCAATGTTGATTTACCAATTCGAATGGTAAGATTATCGTGGAACCTCAGCATGATTGAGGTTGTATCTCTGCATCTCACCTTGTTTCAATAGATACGGCGATGCTTTTGTGTTGGAGCTTTTTGGCAGAGGTGGTAGGTGGTTGGGTGGGATCTTCGAGCTCTACTGCAAACGGGGGCAAATGACTTCGTGAATGGGTGTACCGACTACATTGTCTCCGAGACTGTGGTGGACATGAATATCGTCTCGACCGCACGGCTGCTGAAGAGCAGTTTTGGTGACAAGTGTTTGCTGAAAGAGGTGGAAGACTGTAAAGTGTGGCGCCGTGATTCCTGCGATCAGAACGTGGGAGGCAGAAAGAAGGGAGTAATCGTCGGTGTGATTGAGGAGTGTGGATACGTGGGGAAAGGAATTTGATAATTTATTGGTTTGCATGAGTGTACATTTATGTGCATTTGCCCTTGATGATGAAGTGCACCGCCCTGCTATGATGTGCTGTCTTTTTCATCTGTCCTATCCTGCTTTTGCGATTCCCACGTGGTTCACTTGTTTGTGCATATTTGGGGCGGTAGTCTGTGCTATTGCTCCCTCCTCCGCCACCAGTCATTCGGGTTCCTTCACGCAGGGTTGGCGTGTGTTGAGTGTTTGCAAGTCAGATGTGTGCGTTCGTTGACGCTAGACCATCATTTTGACTGAATTGGTTCTATTTTGTGGCCGACAATGCCATTTGTTCTAGTTTTTCTGTGAAAAGGCCAAGTGGTTTGCGCTTGCCTACTGTCTCCGCCATTGTGTATAGCCGTTTCTGTGATGCAAGTGAGTGTAGTTTTGCGAATTCTGCATAGGGCAAGTTGTCAGTGTATAATTTAGAGCGGCGTGGAGCTGTTGTTATCGGTTTGGGCATAATGGATGTTGATAGGGCGTGGTACAGCAGTCTACCTTATAATCCGCACAGAGACCTGCTGCTGCTGCTTCAACCTGCCTTATGGTTTTGCGGACTTGGAGAAAGCCTTGTTGAAATTTGGTCACCATTTTCTCGTCCAAATTAGATTTTACGCATTGTCAAGCAATTTTGTCGGTTGCTTTGTTAGTGTTGTGTTGTTTGCATTGGAGTGGATGGACATGGGAAAAGACACGACTTTGAGTGAATAAGGCTCTGTTTAGTGCTCTTCGTCCAAACTACCAAACTTTGTCGTTTGATTGTTGTTGGAAGAGGTTTTCTTTGGATGGTTGCCTTCGAAATGTGGATGAATGGGTGAATGAATGAATGAATGAATGAATGAGTTGTGGTAATTAGCTTTGGCTTGATTGTTTTGTGCCGTACGACTGGTTGTTGATTGGCGGCTCGTGGAGGCATGGGCAAATGTGTGGGTTTGACATGCACAAAAGTCAGTGAATAAACTTAACGGGTCGGGAGTTGGGATTTATTTGTTGATTCGCACACTTCATTTATCAGCTTAATGGGTTATTTGGGTGGTAGAGGCTTGGACAAATGGGCAGGTAGTGGTGGAAGGATCTGTTTATTTCTCTGTCCATGGATCTACACACGCGTATGGCTAGCTACGTACCCACCTACCTACATCTTCTCCCATCCGCTCCACTTCAACGACGGCAGAATTTGCGGTGTCGATACGTTTGTACCTTGCGGTCTAATGAGCGAGCTTGTCGAAGCCACCGCATCCTCGTCAGGACCGCCTGAATGTGACGACGCTGTTGTTTGTGATGGGAGAGGATTGAATGCTTCACCTAGTCCAGCTGACTTGCTTGCGTGCAAGTGACTTATGAGCTTGACTGAGTATCGCTGAAACAAGCACAAATGTGGTTCAGGGTCAGATCTGCATCGCAAGTTGGTTGTGTGCTGCTGACTTTCTGGAATTTGTAATGATTCTCTGTCAGCCTTTCCAAAAATCTGCGGAGCAACGGGAGCACCCGTGCGCCTTCGTCTTCGTCATGAGAGCTTGTCATGTTCTCCAACGCTCTTTGGAAGTGGAAGATTTTGGCTTTCTTTAGGCGTCCTTAAAGCAAGCACGCATAGTGTTTACTTGTTGAGATCCTCTGTGAGCGTATGGGAGCAACATAAGTGAGATGCCTAACATGGCTAATAGCTGTGGGGCTCATGGATGCCGCAGAGCGAGGGGAAGTGGGTCGGATCGACCTCAGCTTGTGGTTGTCAGGCAGGGCACTTGTATTTCTCCACCCTCTTCATGAATATGGCATGACACTGGCAGTGTTATAACTGCTACAAGAAAGCGAAGGAGCGCCGCGGTAGCAGCCGGCGTGACATTTTCTGACTCACCAAAAATGCTCCGCCTTCAATGCCACCCACTCCCCAACATGCATGGGTGATGCCACTGGTCTTCTTTGTTATAGCTGCAAACTGAATAGCACTCTAATGGTTTCCATCCGGATGACATCTTTGCATTTACGATAAGAATTTCGGGAGTCTAGCACAAATGCGTGATGCAGTTTTTACCCTGAACAGAAGCTGTGCCTGCTTCAGCGACACTCAAACAAGCTTGTGAGACACAGCGGGCAAAGAGGACAGGTAGACAAGGTGAGGCACTCGTGAATATACTTAGTAGCAATAACGCTATCAGCAGGCCACCTCTACTTAAACTGAACCACTGACAATTAGCCATTGGTCTCCTGGCTAGTCACCACCGTCACGACCGTCTTCTTGACCAAAAACACGCTCTTTATAACACAGCACATGTGGACAAGTCTGCAGTGCTTTGAACGTCCAGCATGCAGACCTTGAGACTGATGCAACGCATATCAGAAAACAAAACGGACCTCATCACAACTTTGTCGACCGCGTGGTCAGTCGCTAAGTCAGTAGCACTGGGAGAATGGGGCATTTGTAGAAGTGACACTGAGCTAGGCCATGGCAACGGAGGAGGAAGTAAGTCTTCACCTCTGCTACAGGCGCTAATGTGTCAAGTGGCCTAAGGAGTGCATCCTGTTTCGAAATAAATGCGGGACTAGATGGGAAATTCTTATTTGGCTACCAATGCCTTTCAAGACAAATGGATTGGCAGACGAAGTGGTGGCGTAGTCTGATCTACTCCAGTCTGGCCACGCATTGGATTGCTACAGTGCATTTCAAATAGCCCAACAACACTTGGCAACTAACTCTAACGCAATGTGCATGCTGACGGTTTTGTGCTTGTGAGGGTACCAAGGAGTGGCGTGAATGGGATTAAGGTATAAGTAGACTTCTAAGTTTTTAACAAAATGAGCAAACGCAAGTTCTTGGTTAATTTTTTTGATTCCTCGCCTGTGCACACTGTTAAGCCCCATCAAGGAGGAGAGTGGAAATGCCTCGAATGCGCTGATGAAAGCAAAGAACAGTGCGCGTTCACTCGTTAGTGGAGGAGTTGGGGTTGGAGGAGGAAAGAGAAGGAAGAAACAAATTGAAAACATGGAAGTCTAAATCCAAATTCAGCTCAGTCTGATTTGGAGCAAATGAGTGAGGTCACCTATGCAATAAATGCTTAACTATTACGAATGCATTGAAGCTCGCCACCTAGGCACTCCTGCTACAAATCATGTTGAGTAACTTGAACGGCTGTGTGGGCGAAATTCGTGCTTGCCCATTTTATGCTAAGGCCGACTGTGCATTTACCACAGGCAAAAATGTGTGATTCGTCGAAAGAAAGGGGAGTTTCCATCCATCTGGGTTGTCCATCAGACTTGGCGGGGCTGGCGCTCTGTGCGTTAGTGTCTAGGTGAAGATAACTCTAGTGTAAATCAACGAAAGATTTGTAACGCTCGCCAGTGCGCCGGGTCGACTATTTGCCTGTCTTGAGAGGACGTCAACCAACCAGTAGACGTCGAGTACATTCACCAACGTGGCCAACTTGAGGGCATGGTCAAACTCACACATTTGTGCATGTCTCCACAATCCATCAATCAACTACCAGTCGTACAATCAAAGCAAGGACAGATGCCACAGTATGGAGGTAGACAGATCGAGGCAATCAGTGTGTTGGCTTTCATCCATCCCCCTTTTCAAGTTGATTATCTTGAAATGCCTCATCCGACAATAATCAAGGGACGAAGTTCGGTGGTTGGGACAAGGAGCACTACAGGGAGCCTGATTCACTTAAAATTTTTCTTTCTCCCCTGCCTGCTTGCTCTCTTACAAACATCAGTAAAGGAGCCGACGAAATTGCTTGGCACCGCACCACAACTTCAGCCCCTCCCAGCAAATACTGGTCACTACAATGCCCCTCCGCAGCCGAACAGTCGAGACGACTTAAGTGTCCTTCGCAGAATCGGAGAAAATGTAGCAGACACACCACTTTACTAATTCATTTGCCTCCCTTTGTAGTGGAGTTCAGCTATCCTATCCACCCACCCACCACCTGTGCCAACACACTACGACTTGATTAGCGTTCCCCATGCCTATCCAAACAAAATGAGATGTAGGCATGCAATCTCAATCATGCTGAAGTTCCACGATAATCTTACAAATCCGATCGACGAATTGTCATCTATTCCAACTGTGCGGCAGCATTCTGTCTGTAGCAGATTCTCTACAACATCGGCCTGTGTTTGATCAAATGGCATCGCAGAAATTGCAGGAATCACTATATAGTTCGCCGATGGTGATTGAGAACACTCAAGCACTACTTCAAAGTGTGCTGCAACTCTATCCACGTCCACCAGGCACGATAGATCCCGCAACCGTTGCTAGCACAATGCCATGTAATTGTGAAAACACATTTGAAGGATGACAAATTAACGTTCTCGCACAAAACATGCACGTAAAGTCTAGTAAGACACAAATCCAGCAATACTGACTCCTGAGTTGGAACTCATACGCACCTGAGCAAAGTGCGGAACGACAGCAGTCCAAATCCAAATTTTGTGTTCCTCATTAAGCTTTCAAAGCATTTTGATTGCAACACGTACGTTCCTGTCTGCTGACGGTTTTGTGCTTGTGAGGGTACCAAGGTATAAGTAGAATAAGAAATTGGCGACTTACCTCTAGGTTTTTAACGGAACGAGCAAACGCAAGTTCTTGCACACTGTTAAGCCCCATCAAAGTGGAGAGTAGGGATGCCTCGAATGTGCCGACGAAAGCGAAGAACAGTGCGCGTTCAACTGTCAGTCGACGTGGAGTTGGAGGTTGAGGAGGAAAGAGAAGGAAGAGACGAAGAAAATATGAGGAAATTGAAGTCCAAATTCAGCTAGGTCTGATTTGGAGATTGCGGCGTCGGAACGAGCCTTACAAATGCACTGAAGTTCGCCACCTGAGCACTCTTGCTGCAGGGCATGTTGAGCAGGGTTAACGACTGTGTGGACGCAATTCGTGAATGCACATTCAATGGTGAGGCCGACTATGCGTGCACCACGAGTGATTCGTCAACGGAGACGAGAATTCCCATCCATTTGAGTTGCTTCCACCCACCGCCTCGCCTGCCGATGAACTGCTGCAAACTGAGGTTGTGTGTGTCAGTGTCCTGCCGTGTATCGATCGCTTCACCGCTTGACCAATACGCAGCTGCTTTGAGACTAACGCTCCCATCGATCAACTGATCGACTGATCGATTAGTGCGCGTGAGTCAGCGGTGGGATGCACGTGGAAATCACTGGTTCACACTCACGTAATTCGCCTGCTGAATTTTCACCTGAAGCAACTACGAGTTTACCAATCTTTCTTTACGATTTCCGACTTTTGATTTGTGCATCTACAATGAAGAGCTGTTGAACGGTCCTTCCCAATGCGACACATTTTCATCCTCGAACCTGTAAAGTCAAATAAGTTGTGGCCACGACCATGTGATAAACGTGGTCAAAATGTCTTTATTTCTATTCAGACGCAAGCGGCGGGGCAGTAGTTTGTCGTTTTTGACTTACAATTGGAACGAATTAACCCGACAGGTAGTGCTTGAGGTTCAGTTGGCGAGTTGTCTGTTGCTCAACAATTATGACTAGTCCGAAGACGACACGTAGATTGGGGCAGACTTAACTGGATGACAACGTGCTGAGATTCCTCTCGATGAGTGCTCACTGCTTACTCCATGCGCATCAATTGGTGCCTGCACTTAATGTCTGAATGGGCAAGTCTTGTGGGTCTCTCACTCCACCAAAGCAGTTCAGCCTCCACATTGCCCTCTGAGCATGAAAAGTAGTAACCCTTAAAATAACTTGTGGCAAATTTTGTAAGCCAAATGATCTTGCTCAACTTATTGTGATTTTGTTTAGCAATACAGCCTGCGCTAAAGTGTCAGTGGTGGCCACAAGCGAACCAGGCCCACACAGGAGGATTCAAAGCTTCTACTGATGACCTCATTTGGAAATGGCGTAGAAGTTTTATGTTCCATGTTCACTAGAGTTTGTTGAGAATCTTGGGAAGCCCTGCAGAAGTGAGGCGATTAAATGGTCACCTCAAATGAGGGCTAAGCAGAGTGCGATTCTCACAATCGACCAATCATTTATCAATTAAAGTAAATCATGTTGAATCAGGTGGGTGTCTTCCTGATCTAAACATTTATTTTGGACACAGGACTGCCTACAACACCAATGTAACGACATTCAGCGGCCCAAGGCGTAGGCCCGCTCAGCAAACAACGAATGACGATGTGTAATTCAGCATAGAAGGCAAGAGGTTGCATTACTCAACATCCTATTGGCACTGGATTGATCTGCAGCCGTAGCCAGGAGATGGAAATGCGCCTATCCGATGCTTCCGTCGGGTGAGGACATTGTTGCTACTTACAACTTTAAACAGGCCAAATTTGTCCAATTCTTTACGCCAGAAGCTTTCATTTTCTCCATGCAACGAAAGGATTTGGGCGAGCCAAGTTGATTGCACCCTCAGTGCATCGCAACTTCGGCCGAACAACGTGCCACACGACACCGCAGGTCATCGCCCAATTGTGCAGGCGCGTTCCTGATCATGGCTCCTCTGACATACAAACTTGGCAATCTACCTATCAAGTCAACTATTTAGCTGCAATTTTTAGACATTCAAGAGCTGTCGATTATTGTGGAAAGTACCAGTTCGTGTTCTGATGATCCCGGTTTTTCTAAGGAAAATAAAAATTAGCCGCATTGTTTGCTGGGCTGATGCTATGGCAAATGTCGTTAGTTTTTACTTAGTCAAATATGACCAATTTGACAAATTGTCTCCATTCAAACAGAGGGCCGCAAAAAGTGGTAGATGAGCTCATTTGATGCTACGAGGAAATAGGCCGCAGCTCTGTACGAAAAGCCTTCCTATCTCTGATTCGCGCATAGAGCGTGGCTTTACTTTGTGGTGCCTTAGTTGGTCGTAAGTAAAGGTCAGTGTTGAGGTGAAAACATTTACCTCAGAGCGCATCCACCCATCCATGCTCACGGACTCGAAGCCAGGCGTCGAGGAAGTCTGCCACCTCGCCTTAATCTTCATAAGAGGACATGCGTTCGAAATCATTACACTGAAATTAGACCTCGCTTCATGGACGGTAATCTGTCGCAGCATAAATCGTTTCACCTTGATTCACTGCCGTTAGGCTGCAAATTGGCTACAGCTCTTTAAGAGCAAAGCATTTAGCTGCGATCGGTTGGTAAGTCATGCTGTAGAGCACTGCACTCAGGAGTTTGAATACACAAATTCCGCATCAGAATTCAGTGTTGAGGATTAGCCTTGGTGATTGTTGAAGGTTCGGCTGTCTATGGTGGAGGCTACCACCCGTCGTTAGTAAATAACCGGTGCCCTAAATTACACAACATGTCTTGAACATAGCAGCTGTGGGTTCGATATTGCACATGAATGAATTATGAACAATCTAGAGGATGCCTCTCTCCTACATCTCTGCTTGATCTCTAATGAGGGCCTTTCAGGGAGTGAGTCAGACAAATAAAGTGATCGACCCTAGTAAGGGGTACTTTCCTTAGTTCCCGCCACTTCGCCCTTTAAAAGGAGTTGGAATTTAATTGATACCTTTGAAAACAATCAAACTACCTTCTGTGGTCCTAAAGCAACCGATCAGATTTATAGCGCAGGCTAATAAGTTTGTTAGCGCTCAAGTGTTTGTGCACGAATGGCCTGCAAATCTACTAAGCTGGGTGCAGGCTCGATGCAACTCTCCCACTCCAAATGCTAGACAACGCTCCAATTCCTACAAGTCCTCCACTAAGACCTACTATCCGCCGGCCAACCTCGCACGCTCAGGTGAAACACTGTTGCACCACCTCACCCCACCTTGACTACCTCTCAGCACAACTCACCCACCTGAACGACAACAAAACGAAAGAACTTCAATGACCATCACTTAAGCATGCAAATATATTCGCCTTGCCACAGTTGAGCAGGAAGGAACAAACATCGTTAGAAATACGAAACACACCAGTGAGGCTGGACCGATCCAGCATACCGTACACGCGACTGGAGGAAGCGTACCCTCCGGTGGATGCATTGATTAGAGACGGGGCCATAAATCCATCGAAGTCATCATATGTCTCGCTGATTGCTCCAATAATGGAAGATAGAGAAATCACAATTGTGTGTCCACCGCAGAAAGCTGAACGCAGTAATGGAGAAGGATAATGAGCTCTCGTTGCCGCACATAACTGTTCCATTAGACTAACTACACAAGTGAGGCTGGTCCTCTACCCTAGACATGAAATCAGCACACTGACAAGTAGGAATTGCATAAATGGGCGAACAGGAAAGACAGTCTCCGTCACCCTCCGAGAAGCATTGCAAGCTTCAGACGATGCTACTTGGAATCCATAATACAGCGGCCACTTCCTACAGCCTTATGCCAACCGCACAGACTGCACCATAACCAGATTGTTGCACTCACTACATGGATGGCACTCCTGTGCTCTCAGCACACTGGCAAGTACGAATGCAGAAATGGGAAACAGAAGAAGCATTACAAATTCCACCAATTCAGGCGCGCAAAGCCAACGGGCAATGCAGGTTCGGCTCTGAACCAAAGCTGTAACTGTTTCAGCGTTGCTCAGGCAAGGTCACACGACACTGCACGTTAGCAAGACAGCTGGACTAGGCGAAGCACTCAATCCTCTTCCGTTAAAAACAGCTTCTTACTTAAATAAATTCAGTAGCGATGGCGCCATCGAGGTAAAAGTATACTTGCACTCGTCACAGTCCCATTGAGGCAGGTAGATGCTGATTTCAGCACCTTCAACAGTCCCATAGTTCTGACAAAGATGCGGAAACTTCAGCAAGCTCGTTCACACTACACCGAAACGTACAAATGTGAAGCAGATGGGAAAAGAGGTGGAGGAGCGGGTGTAGGTAAATTGGCAGCCATGCACGAAGATACGTCAAGAAACAGAGAAATGGACAGCCCCTCCCACCTTTGCCCGTCTACCTGGTCAAGGTCCTGCAGCCCAGGTAACTCATTCAACAAGTAAATTAAAAGTATGCGAAGTAAAAAATGAGGCTTAAAGCTGGCCAGTGTACTGAGATGCGGGAAGAGGGGAGCAAAACAGCGCATTTGGCTAGGTCTCGAGGGCACGTCAATCGATTGCGAGCCGTTAAGCATATTCACTAACATACGGCACTTCACAAAATCACTTGCCCCTTTTTGTGGTAGTATTCGAAGATCCTATCCACCCATCCACCGCCTGTGTCGACAAACTCCGGCCCTACTAACACGCCCGTACTTGTCGATACAAAAGAAGATAAGGACGCCACCTCAGTCATGGCGAGGTTCTGCAATAATTCTAACCGCGGTGTAGGTTGTATGTCGGCTAGATCTCGAGGGCATGTCAATCGATTACCAGCCGCCAAGTTTCTTCACCAGCACGTCTGCCTTGAGGGTAACGTCAATCGCACACTTCTGTCCATGCCTCCGCGACCCGCCAATCAACTACTAGTCATGCGACAAATCCAATAGAGCCAAGGCTAATTGTTACCACGACTAAAGCGAGAGCAGAGACCATGCTGGGGCTTCGTCATCACCATCACAGTGATAAGGGTAAACAGGCCAAAGCACCTACTCTCACCGTCCACGCCATTATCATAATACTACCCCTCGAATGAACACCTCATTTATAACATTCATTCATTCCCATTTCGAAGGCATCCATTCCAAACAGCCTCTTTTGACAATAATCAAGGAGCAAAGTTCAGTGATTTCGACAAGGAGCACTAAAGAGCCTAACCCACTCAAAGTCGTGTCATCTTCCCATGCCTCTTCGCCCGCTCATCACCAAAATAACATCAGCAAAGGAACCGAAGAAATCGCTCCACATCCCCCAAACTCCAACTTCAGGAAGGCTTTCTTCATAGTTCGCAACACAATGAAGAGAGGCGAGGCAGCATCAAATTCCCCAATCAAAAGTAGACCATTTAGAATACACTTTTTTGATGCACCTGCACAGAGTGCCTACGCTACCGCTTCGACTTAAGAGGAAGGAAAGGAAAGCTTACTTAAGGGTGCAAATTATGATTCACTGCAAACGTTCACACGGACCATGACGCAGACTGCTTAATTACACCTCATCAAGTGATGACAGTACTGCCATGGTACTGTAAACACCGACAAATTGTCCCAATCAGGATTCTTAAAACCACATCCACATAAAGTAAACCTGCTAAACACAAACTTCTTTGGTTAGGCTAGGACAACAGCGCAAGCAATGAGCGAATGCAAGTCAGTTGTTCCTGTCACCGAAAAACGAAAGCAAGTGGAATTGTCTTCTACAAAATTGAGTAAATTCAGCCAATGACACGATCTAATGTCAATGAGCACAAACACCAGACCTGCGAACAACTAGTACATTCCAAAGCTTCGTGAATGCATCTACGCAATCAGTAGTAGCACTGAGAGTAGTGAAATAGACTATCGCCCAAAGTACGTGAAAAAAACAAGTGGACCGCGTGGGAAATGCGAGAGCAAGAAGCAGAAGATGCAAGAGACTACACACCACATTAGAAAGACACATTCCATCAATGTAGACAAGCAACACATTGGACAGCCGCAACCAAATTTACACTTATGAACGTACCTGAGCAAAGTACGGAGTAATGGCACGGTCCAATTTCAAGTCTCGTGTTCTTCATTAACCCTCAAAAACTGTTCAACACACGCACTCTTGTCCATTTTGGTGTTCAGACCGCCGTCGAAGCCAGAAGAATCATGCCCTCTTTCCAGCATCTGGGGCCTATTCAACCAAAATCCAGTCGTCGCTTGAATCGGCGAAAGAGCCAGCGCACACACAGACAATGTACTGAAATGTAACCACTGACCTTAAAACTGACAAATTGAACGAATCATTGACGAGTGAACACTTATTTTGCTTGTTGAACTTAATGCAAAGCGAATGTGAACTGCGATCAAGTGTTTTTGCAAAACAGCTATAGTCATTTGACGATTGGATGCATAAAGGTGATTTGCTATCACTTGTTAAAAAAGATACGTTGGTAGTTCGAACATAAAATGAAAAGGAACAATTATAACAAATAAATTCAAACATTCCTCATTGCATCGCTTGAGACTTACCCAAGGACCAAAGAAGACACTAACCGAGGTGCTTAGTAATTGGCTAATTTCAATTCGAAATGGCAGTTGTGCAGATCAACGCTTGCACTCGTACTAGGTCGCCTTGGTGGGCGTTAGGCTGGATATTGCCAGTTCGAGGGTAAAATGTAGCATCCCGAGGCTCCCTCGAAGGCACAAGAAGGCAAAATACTGGGTTAAAATATATATATATATATTCAACGGGCCCAGCGGCCAGCCTACGCAGCTAGAGCAATATGGTCACCTCTATGACCCTGACCGAAACAGGTAGTTCAAACAAAGAAAAATACTACATAAGAAGTATGAATTATGATTCTCCTGCCTCTAATGAGACAGTCTTGTAGTATGCAAGTAAGGTCGCTAGTCGATCGTTGTGGGACCTCTAATCAAATGCGAACCATTCATGTCAGGATATTTGTTTGATGACAGTTTCCACTTTCAACCTAAGAGCGTGAGCGATGAGGTAAAAGGGAACTACTGACAAAAAGTCTGCGATGAATACAGAGAGCTTGCACAGTGTGTCACGAGGAGTACAAACAAAGACGGGGATTCGTTGGTCCTCAAGTGAGCGACCGCGCATGTTGTAGCCATTGTCATGCAATAAACGACGTTGGTCATTTCAAGGTGCTAAACGTTGTAGCATTTGCGACACCTCTGAAACCACCATCGACGCCGTCAGTAATGTGACTTGGGTATAGGATTTCATTGTCGCATGAAATTGTGAAGGCAAAGACAAGGCTGCCACAAGTAATTCACACTGTTCATGAGACGTTGTCATGAGCATCAGCGTCTCCTGGTTGGGCTTGGGGTTGTCAACATCCACGCACTTTAGCAATCACACAGCCGCGGTGTCTTTTATTACTCGCAAAATGCCTCAAAGCGATAGTTTCGATTGCTTCAGTATCGTAAAACTAAGTTCGAATGGTCAGCGCCGTAATCATTTTTGTTAATGTACCTGCTATTTCGCTGATGCCTAGTGAGCTCAGTTGTTGGCATTGAAGCTGGTGTGATTCCTGTGAGAAGCACTAGTTGAGGCTGCTGTGCGAGAGAATCAATCCACTGAGTAAGTGGAAGAGGAGCGTGATGATTACCGCATTGCCATTTGGCGCACTTTTGGTGATTTTTCCCTTCTTAAGCCAACAACTGCAACTCCTCCACCCACGCATTGTGCAAACCTGTGAGCTACTTCTAGTGACATCCTTGATGGACACCATCTGCATTTGGAAAACAACAACACAATGGGGAATAGAGAAACTACAACCATGCAAGAAATTATGCAAACTCCTCGGTGTCGTACATATATAAGCGTGAATGATTAAACTGGCATTTTCAGTTTAAAAATGGATTCCCACGTAGAAATATTACATCATATAGGTCGGAGTGGTATGAGCCATTGCGTATCCCACCCATTGGGCAAACGGTCCCATCTATTGATGCCATTTACTGGTCTCCGCACTACTTTGAACATTGTCGCACCGTTAACTGGACTCAATTTGGTCAAAGCTTTAAGTGATGCGCCAATAGTCCTAAAATTATGTGACTCGTTGCATTGAAATGCTTTATCAAATGAACTAATAAGTCGCTACATACGGTGAGTCTTGTATTACCTTGTTGGCGGCTTTTCCCATTACCACGGCACATAAAGTGAAGAATAAAGCTACAACCCGTTTTACCAGTCTAAACGCGGATATTACACCACAATCACATTGTCGTACCTGACTCACAGGGGCGCAGCGGTATCACGGTAGTGCCGAAAAGGAATCCAAATTGGAAAATTGATGATCCGATTTACGCTATCAGTTTCGTTGACACAACGACTCATTCATCACTTCAGACACGATTCATTGAGTTGGAAAAACAAACTACGCATTGTTGTTTGGAAGTTAGAATCTATGCGAATGAGGTTGACCCAAATGAAACGCGTTTGCAATCAAATCTTTCAAAAATGCACCGGAACCAGTCATCTGTGGGAGTCAGCGTCATCAATGGGGCGATGGTAACCCGGTGGGGGTGTTAGAACCACGTCGATGACAAGCCATGCTGAAGAATGGTCTAAATCAACGAAACCTCCTCCCGTCAGCCGCGGAGACGGAGGGAGTTATCGAGTCTGGTCCGCGTGTGTTTGTGTGTTGGAGAATTTGGAATGAGTCATTGGATCTCGGTGACCGTATCCAAACACGAAATTAAAAAGACTATTTGTAGTGAAATGAAATTGATCTTGAATGTGTGGAAGGAGGAGTGGAGTAGAATTATTCCAATTTTCAGTTCGAGTGAACCATATTAAAGTGACTAGCCATGCTTGGGGGCAGTGGACATTAATTAAGGCCGCCACTTCTGCACTATCCAATTTCCTAGGCTTACTACTTAAGTGAGTGTGCTGTTCCCACACACCCCACCGGCCACCAGCAGAAGCTCTGCTCCAGCTACTAAATATCGAGCAAAGGACATGGAATCAATTCAACGATCTTGATCTCAGCGTGGTCGCTTCTACATCCACTTCAATGCGTGTTTTGGCTGCATTTGAGACCTCTAAACACCTACAAATGCAGCCAGCAGCTGCAACTGCTCCCAGGCATTGTGCTAAAGCGTAAGTAAATCCTAATGGCATCCTCGCTAGACAGCTTTCGTGCATTGCCATGCAAAGCCTGTGTCGCCACAGGTCCTGTGAACAGCGAATGGATGGGAAAGCAGGAGCACCATTATTTGACTTTGAGGTGTGTAAATCAGGCATAATCTGGTGGTTTGAAGAGTCTACAAGGGAAACAGCACCTTCCTTTCTCCACCACATTGCGCTGACGCGTGTAGTTGTGAAGAGGTGTTGTGCATAATGAGGAAAAAAGCATCCTCTCCGGGATCGATTAACCTTGTAGGTGTTGGTAAAGGGCTTTGCTTGAGACAAGTGCGACTGACTTCTACTTGGTGATTATGATTCAGAGAAACCGGTAGAGGTGTGGAAAGCCTCACTTCCAACACAAAATGAATAAGATGCGATTGCCGATGGAGTGGAATGGCGACGAGTTGAGTAGAGTATTGGGGTTAAGCATATCAGGCACTTTACTCTTACTTCTTCTTCTTCCGCTTAAATAAAAATAAGTTAAGATCATGGGGAAACGGACAAACGTTAAACCGATTTGCATTGAACCACATAGCCTCACTATGTCATCATAGTGTGTAGACATGTTTGCCACGACACTCATCAAGTGATCCCTTCACTACTTTATGGCTACTTTCCCACTACCACTAGCTTTTCGACTTCTTCTGGTGCACATCTCACCGCTTTGAAGTTCTCTTACTGGAGTCAGTTTGAGCAGAAGTAACCTGCTCTTTTAATTACTCTGGCATACACTGAAACCCACTTGCAGTTGGTTGCGCAGACGCCTTCAGTCACCACCCACTCATTGACTTGGGTGTGTCTGCGTAAACTTGGCTGAACTCAGTGGGCTGCGGAAGCACTGAGTTGGTGAGCCCATCAAAATAAAGTGAGGGGTATGTCTAGACTGGGTGGAATACCATAAATTGCGTGCATATGCCTTACGGCGTGGAAATTTTCCAAGCATTCAATATACTTCTGCTGCAACTGATGCCTGCTGCTTGTAAATACACTGACACTTGTAAGTGCGAGTTCACCAAGAACACCTCAATTTTCTCATGTGAATTCATGGCACGGTCGTTAGTCGTATCCATAAGAAAGCCAACATTTCTTCGCTGTGAAAAGGCCAGATAACAACTGACGAAGAACATTTTTGACCTGTTCGACTTACTTCACTGCGAGCAATAAACTCGTAGTGACTTACTGCAAGCACAAAACCGACCACCACGAAATACTGGTGCAAACACGTGAGATGGTAGTGTGCTGTTGGAGGCCTTCTATTTGTTTTTGCAACTGCTGTCTCACCCATCCAGTCAACCGTGGGGAGGAGGTCAGGGTGAGAAGCATATAAATGCACACAAGACAGTAGGCTGGATACTGAACGTGCGCCATGTTTAGAGCAGCTATCTTTCTCATCGGTGTCATCAGCTGCTCGGGTACGTATTCACCTCTCCATTATGACTTCATTTATTGCTTAACACATCGCAGTGTGCTATTCTTCAATGCATGCGCTAACAGTAGGTTAGAGTGCGACGGTTTTTGTGATGTAAGGCAAGTCTATACATAGGACTCATCCTGATACACCTGCCATGCGCAGTTGAGGTCAAGAAAGCTCATGTGCAGGGGCGGTGGCTCGGTGGCCCGGACTTGGATCGAGTGAGCGAACACCCCAATCCCTGCCTGAAAGCGTGGAGTTTGTAGGTGTTATCGATGTCGTGGTAAGATAAAGTACAAAATGATGAGGTAGGGGAAGAGGGTCACAAGTTTTAGTGTCGGAATTCCAACCAGATAAGTTGTGCACTGCTAGCCTCGTGGTTCATTTGTTCAAGCGGCATAGTGGCATTTTGAGCATTTATTGAGACATCTCATTGCCACAAGTTTCTCTTAAAAGCAAAGCTGCATTGTAATTTGTAATGTAGTTATCTTTGCTCCCCTAGCTGATTGTCCTTTGCATGAGCGCTTGAGACAAAAGTCTAGTGCTTTTTTATACTTCTGCGAAACAGGAGCGGAGCCAGTGGTTTGGGGCTCTCGCGTTGTTGGAACACCCGAGGGGCCATCACCACCCATGTATTTCCTTCTACCCAAAAAAGCCGTACGTATAAAACTATCGTATAAACAGACATATCTTGCCAAAATGATAGCACACTCATTCTTGTGTGTTCCTTTAAGATCCGAACTCGTGTCATGCATTCCTTTCCCACTTGAATTAGCGTAGGCATTGCAAGGCAAATGGTGAGGCTTTTACAAACCAGAGGTTACAGCGGAATTTTTAACTGATTTTAGTATCTAATGGCGTTGTTGAAAGATGGCTATTGGTCCCGAGTCGACATTGAAGATGGCGAGTGCTATGTCGAAAAAGAAGTCTTCGGTAGCCCCTGCCAAATGAACGAAGGTGGGTAGAATGTCGAGAACTCTTCACTTCATTTGTCTGCCATAGTAAGAGAGCTTCTGAGTACAACCAGAAGTAGTTCATCAGAACTTTATTTGTACATTAACAAGCTGAATTGTTTCTGCTTGATTTTGTGCTTAAGCGATGGTTGGAATTGCACGATGTTCCTGTGTACACTGCAAGATGAAAAGACCGACTCTGGCTGCTACTGTGGGAGAGCACTGTTGTTTGTACTTTTAGAAAGCGCCAACATTACTATCAGCGACGTGTCCAAAGTGAAGGTGCTAGCTATATCTGGTGAAGAAGGACCATTTTCATCGGTATTCTTTGTGCCGAATTGTACCTTCCAGCAGCCAAAGGCAGGTGAGTGGAGGGAGTTGGGGAAGAATATGCAAGAATTTTGCAAGAGGGACGCCCGTTTGACATAAACTAGCTTTCCAAGCACTTGCCCTAAAAAAACAGGTGGCGGATGTACCATCGGAGCCATTCATTTGCCTTAGGATTGGGGAAGACGATTCAGGAATCATAATCACTAAATATTTCCTCTACACAGGTGAAGTCGACGTGAATACGTCGTTTCCACTTTCCCGATTTATGAAGGGGAAATTGCAAATCGAAATCCCCTTCGCTGTTGGAGGCGCCTACAGTGAATCATGGGTTTGTGCATTGTTCATTGGAATGTCCTTGTAGCATTCGCGTAGTTCAGTTTATCATTTGCTGAGGATTTTGCGTTGTGTCTATTTCTCCTTTCTTACGCTCGAAAATGCAGGTTCGGCTTAAAGTAGACGGCGTCTTTAAGTGCTCATGGCAAGGCACTACACTTCAAGTATCTCACTCGGCTTTATGTCGTGAGTTTGTTGAGCACTCAATCAGGTCATTTCTCGTGTTCATGAAGCAAACTGTTATGCTAATTGCGCTTTCCTCTGTTCATTCAAGGCAATTTGTTGAGGGACAACACATTGGATCTGAGAACATTTACTGTGAGATACACACGAGAGAATATGATTAGGTATACCACACTTGAATGGTATACACCACTGAAAAGCCTTATTGTTAGCGTTGATTGGGAACAAGAAGGTGAGTGATCGTCCGGACTGATAAAGCCGGCCTATTTTCTTTCTTTGTAACATAAACCCCTAATTATTATTAAGTTAAGCTGAGGTGGTTGGGGGTTAAGCAGGGTCCTGACGACTCCAACTGTTGGCAGACCCAAACTGCGCAGGTCCTTACGAGGCAACTGAAAGTGTTACGTTGATTTAGGTGACTCGCCAGAAATCGCGATGTGCAATGGTAAGTATGAACGCATGCCTACTCCACAGCAGTCAGATATAGCGCCACGTTCTTTACAGTGAAAGCCTTTCTTTGTGTTCGCAAACTGCCCCAACATGCGTGAAGCACACTAGATTAGTTAGGAATAATTCATGATGGTGCAACGTCAATGGAAGCATTTCATGCTAGCTAACAACCGTTTGCTCGGCATGTCTTTTAGCTTACCACGGTAGAACCGGTAAGTAAAGTCGAACGCTCAATAACCGAATTTGTGATGCAAGGTTAGTTGCAGCAGTACCTCATTCCAACAAACAGCATTCATCATTCTTTTCTTTGCACACTTCTCAATGCCTCCGAGTTACACCATACACACGCTTGATTCATACTTTGCACTGATTTCCACGGATGGCATGAAATGTGGAACTTGGACCACAAATCCACCCATGTTTGCAGCTCATGAGAACCAGATGATGTGCCAATCTAGCTAAGTGAACACTTTGTCGGTTTCACACCTTCTGCCACATTGCAAGGAAACTGGTGAGCAAGGTAGGTGGCACGACAATCCAAACAACTCCACAATCCTCCTCCTTGGTTTTGACTAGCAGCAGCACCAGTGTTTCTTTTGGGCCAGACCATGTACCTCAGCATGTACTGACAATGGAGAGCTAAGTACTCTTGACATCTGCTGGAACAACTCGTTATCCAATGACACACCTCAGACCCACGCACATCAGCCACCACCAGGCTGTCGTCAGACCTTGCTTTGTCCCTACCTCATTGAGAGTAGCAGTGTCCAACCATGGCAGATTAGAGTTAAACTGATTTGGCTTTCGATGATTCCATTCATTCACCACCTCTTCCAGAAAGCTAATCATGCGACTATCTTTGGCCGATTTCACTGTTCATACTGGTGAAGTGTGTTTCTCCCTTATGATGCAACCCCTTAACTAATATTTACTGCGCGTTTGCATGTTGCAGGACCTAAAGTGATCCACATTTGCGAACCCTTAACTAATTTTTACTGCATGGTTGCATGACGTGGGACCTAAAGTGATCCACATGCGTAAGATAAAGTTGTTTTTCTTGTTTTTGTTAATTCTTTTGCATCTAGATATGCCGACGTCAGAGGCGAGCACAACTAGACGTAAGTCTCTCTTCTCACTCTCCTGCACAATGTAACGCAAGTCCACTTATCACTCACTCACTAATCAACTCAAATTTGCATGGCCGTTGCCTACTTGGACTGCGACTCGGTTTTCCGCTTGATGCAATCAAACGGTAACGAAGTCGAAGCGTTCATCGTCTTCTATCAATCCCAATGCACTGATCCATTAGCTTAAGTATTACGTGACTGAACCACCTTTTCTGCATATTTGCATCCCACAGGTTCCGTGGCGATACTCGCTCTCAACGGTAAGGCGCCCCTATGCATTGTTGAGACACGTCGGACATGTCATTGGCATAACTGCTCCTTACTTCCCCTTCACATATACTACGCGTAGGTTTTGAATCACTCTAGTGCAGACCATTCGAAACCACATTTCTATAAATCCTAAGAAGTCAAACCCTCATCAATTCGCAATCGTAGTCCTCGACAATTGCTTCTTCCTCTCCTTTTAGCCGTCTTGGCATCGCTGCTGTTACCAGCACTTTTGTGAATGCAGCCACTTGAAGAACCGGACGCGAAATGCGCTTGTGAGCCGCATGATAACAAGCGTGTCACAACTCTCTTTGCCTAAATTCGTTGCTTTCAATGTTCTGACTACAAACAAATTCTTTTATCATTTGTGACGAATTTGAGGTTGAATGTTACGACAACGATGGTCTTGTTTGTAATCATTTGAAGAACCACATGCTGAAGGGGCGACAGGTGCATCTAGGACTGGTGTAAGAGTTCCTTCGAACAATGCGGGAGGAAGGGAGGAAGTTGCAGTGAATGCTCAAGAATCGCAGTTGAATCGGTTTTGTGAACAGAAGGCCACCGCGTTTTCACCAGAACGAGGAAGAGGAGGGGGAGGGGGAGGGGGAGGGGAAAGAGAAAAACTTGTCTGCTCTGAGAGACAGAGCGCATGTGAAGAATCCTTAGTCGACGCATCTAAAGCATTCACCCGACAGATGCGCAAGCCGTGTTGGTTGTGAGGGAGAGAGACGATGTGACGTAGCGGTGCACTTGAACGGCTTGAAGAGGAAAAGACTTTGGATGAGGCGAGTGAGACTGGCTTCCTTGTGGTCAACATCTTTAAGGAAAACTAGTGGTGGTGTGAATCGCCTTTTACTTCAACAGTGAGTAGGATGCGTTTGCTGACAGGAAGTAACGGCGACGAGTGTAGGAGAGTTAACTGTGTTGTGTATATGAGAAGCAAAACGTTTTGGTAACGTACTGCTTCACTTCACTCTTCCCAATTCTCGGATGTTGGCAGCGCTTTCCACTGCCATATTCATGCAGCAGCTATAGCTCGAGGGTCAGTTATTATTTTGTGAAATGTGCACTGTCAATGAAGGACCTCGAGTCAGGTTTAAAAGTGAATCTGCATGTGCAGCGAGGGTGCAAATATGACCACTTACATCCCACAATGTTTGACGATTAGCATTGTGTGAAGCAGGCGACTGTAACCTTCTTCTCACCTCCCAATCCCTCTTCTCTGTCACATGACTATGCGTCTTTCTATGCACCACTTCCTACATCAGCGGTAGACTGCTGCTGCGTATCTAAGTCCAGAGTTGGATGAACATTCCATTTTCCTAGGTCACTGAACCACTAGTAGTGAGCAGCTTCTCGACTTCCCACTGTGCTACGCTTTGATGACATCCGCGATCCGTTGGGTTCTTTTGTAACATAATTGGAGTAAAAGAGTGCTTGCAGCAGACTACAACCATTTGAATGGTCAGATGAGGCAGGTCATTTCTTTGTGTCTGCCCATCATGTGAGGCCAAATTACTCCAGTTAGTGTATGAGGACTTCAACGCACACGATGGGTGCATCCAAGTTTGCTTTACAGAAATGTTCCCCCTCTCGTAGAAGGCTCTATTCCCCTCCGAAATCGTTGCCTCGATGTCCGTTGCACTCAAATAAAATGGCACTGAATGCGTAGTTATAAGGTTGGTGCTTACAATGAGCCCCTATGCGTTTATTATCCCACACCTACAATGAAGTAATATGGAAAGCTCAAAATGTCCGTCTCCACTCCCCAGCTAACGCATTCGGCACAGGCAAGCTGAAATGCTTACAAGATCGCTCTTTAAAATTATGTGCTTTCTACGGCTGAATGGTTAGTCATGGACCCTTAATTTACCTTCTCTGTGTTTTAGAATGCGGAGGCGTTGAGGTCAAGTGAATTGGACCATGTGCGTCATGAGACCTGTGCATAGCACTTGTGAACTTATAACCAGCTCGGTCAAGCATACCACTACATGTCTCCAAGGTCATTCTAGTTCATACAGGTATACCAATGCAGATGAAGGCATTCACACGGCGAGGTAAGGCTTTACCTTAGCGCATGCTGTGGCAACGTAAATGGCGAATTATGTCTGCTCATGCGGCACCAGCACCATTTCGAACAGGGCGTGAAGTGGGCGTCGGAAGAAGTTGAAACCCTAGTTGACATGGAGAAGTAGGCATAAAGTGACAAGAAGCTTACCGGAAACCTCGCTGTTGCCACTTGCCCTAGCCTCCCTTCCTGTCACACTTTCCTTATCTCAAGTCCCTAACCTAACTAAGGTAGAAACTCTGGGGTCTCTTAAACAATTCGCCTGAGTAAGCGTTCCCCAAAGCCTCAAGAGGTCAAATGTTGAAGTCATGTTCCACAATCTTTGTACAGCACCATTTCGTCCACATGAAGGGATTGAATGTAAGCTAATACTTCCATTCCCTTTCATCTTCGATGGCTAGCAGTCATCAAAGTTTGTTGCACCAGAAAGTCTCCCAAACTGGATGGAGTTATTGGTAACCCCAAATGGTTGCTTTAGCTCCACTGCACCGTCACTCAATTCCACTTGTTACAATTTGCATAGATCAGTTGACACCCATGGATGCACGAATAACAAATTTCTTCACGTTAGCTATAAACTGAATCTGACATTCCATCTGAGTTCCTAATGTTATAGCCATCTGTGTCCAGACGATGGTTAGGAGGCCAAACGATCATGAAACAAGAATGACAACAATCATTGTAATTTCCCAGCCTTCGACGTACCTTGACAGAGCAGGAATGGGAAAATTTGAGGTCTTCTGTAGGGTCACGGAGTCAGGACATCACGTCAAATGCTGGCGAACACACCATTCAACACACTGTCCTACGAAATTTCGACAACACCCAAGTGACATTGCAACATCACCCACCCGGACCTTCGAGTAACACGTGGAGCCTCATCTTAAGAGGTCACTGTAGGCTGTGAAA
Organism: Taenia hydatigena; assembly: GCA_036345935.2. Classification (NCBI taxonomy): domain Eukaryota; kingdom Metazoa; phylum Platyhelminthes; class Cestoda; order Cyclophyllidea; family Taeniidae; genus Taenia; species Taenia hydatigena. The sequence continues at coordinate 57,438 of JADWOT020000688.1, forward strand.
TGAGCACAAGCTACCCCCAGACTAGAAATTGTCAGCAGAGAATCATATTCTTCAAGGTCTTTCAAAAGAGAGAACTCAGCCTCGTATTGGCCCATTTAAAGCAAGCACGCAGATTGTGGTGGTCTTAGGAATGGTAATTGAGCGAAGGCCTTAGTGACCAAAAGGCTGCAACGCAAGTTGAACGACAAACTTGGCTTATGCCTGTGGGATTCCTGGGTGGAAGGAAACTTCAGCTTCTCTTCGTCAAGAAGAGCTCGTCCGTTTCGCCACCCTGAACACGCATATGACATGACATTCTGTCTGTCCCCACCACCCTGCATAGGTGCATCAAATGAGTGCATTCTAATTAGTCTGCTTTTGATTGCGAAATTTGCTACTGCTGCTGCTGCTTTACCTCTCCTCATTGTGTTGCGAACCACGAAGAAAGTCTTCTTGCAGTTAGAGTTTACGAGATGTGGAGCACTTTCCTCGGTTCCTTTGCTGATGTTATTTTGTTTAGGAGCGAGCGAAGAGGCATGGAAAGATGACGCGACACTGAGTGGGTTGGGCTCTCTTTGGTGCTCCTCGTCTAAACCACAGAACTTGGCTCCTTGATTACTGTCAAGAAGCGCCTCTTTTGGATGCTTGCCTTCGAAAAGAGAATGGATAAATGAATGAATGGAGTGTTCATTCTGGGGGTATGTTGTGGTAATAACTGGGACGGTTTTGGTCTGCTTGCCTCCCCTGCTGTGGTGGTGGTGGTTGTTGTTCAGGTGGTGGTTGTTGTGATGATGATGAAGCTCCGGTGTGGTCTCTGCCCTTCCTTTATTCGCGGTTGTAATTACCCTTCACTCTATTATTTTTTGTCGTATGATTGGCGGGTCGCGGAGACATGAACAGAGGTGTGGGTTTGACGTTGTCCTCCAGTTGGCCATGTTAGTGAATATACTTGACGGCCCGCAATCGATTGACGTGCCCTCGAGACCTAATCAAATGCGCTGATTTGTTCCTCCTCTGCCCGCAACTCAGTACACTGCTCAGTTTCATCTATTTTTACTTTCCTTCCCTTTCAATTACCTGGTTAATGGGTTACTTGGGTGGCAGGACCTTGACCACATGGACAGGTAAAGGTGGGAGGATCCGTCCATTTCTCTCTTTGTTGACTTATCTACGTGCATGGCTGCCAATTTACCTACACCCGCCCCTCCACCTCTTTTTCCGTCTGTTGCACATTTGCACGTTGCAGTGTAGTGTGAACGAGCTTGTTGAAGTTGCCGCATCTTTGCAGAATCATCGCACTGTCGAAGGTGCTGGAATCGGCATCAGCCTAGCTCAATGCATCCGCCACAGCAT
>JADWOT020000689.1:1048-59784 GCA_036345935.2 Taenia hydatigena
ACTTTCGGAAGCCCACAAACGTCAGCAGGCATATTGCATTAGTGTTAGTTGCCAAGTCTTGCTGGCCTATTTGAAATGCACTGTTGCAATCCAATGCATGGCCAGACTTCGGAAGACTACGCAACCACCTCGTTTGTCAATGCATTTCACTAGAAAGGCATTGATAGCCAAATGCGAATTCTCCATTTAGTCTCGCATCGAGTTGGAAACGAGATGCACACATTGGGTCACTTGGCCCAATAGAGTCTGCAGTGCATGTGAAGACTCCCTTCCTCCTCCGTTCCCATGGCCTAGCTTAGTGCCGATTCCGCTAATGTGTCGCATTCATCCTGTGCCACTGACTGAGCGACCAACTACGCGATCAACAAAGCTGTGACGAGGTAAGTTTCCTTTTCTGATGTGCGTTGCAGTGGTCTGAAGGGCTGCATGATGCAAGTTCAAAGCACTGCAGACTTGTCCACGTGTGATGTGTCATAAAGAGCGTGTTTTGGTCAAGAAGACGGTCGGTTGTGGCCAGTCGGGGAACCAATGGCTAACCGTCAGTGGTTCAGTTTGAATAGAGGAGACCTGCCGACCAATCCAAAGTGACCTAGTGGAAGCATTCGTCGACATCGGCAGTTACATTATAGTGATCCCAACACCTGCAGACAACAAGGGACGTTTTTATAAGTTTGATAGACAGCTGACTGGGTATTTAGCTCAGCTTCTTAATAATCTTTGTAATGTCCACCCATGCGGAGTTTTGCAGACGCTCAAAGACGCACACAGTGTGAAGCTAGACGGAGTGTTGACGGAAAAGGGATGCATTTCCAACAGTTTTATAATAGACCTAATATAGGGACCGTGAAATGACGAAAGGTTGGACATAATCAATAGAGTAGGCTAAAGTTCAGGTCAAATATACCTACTGGCCACCACTCCTGTGAATGCAATGGGGGAAAGACTAAATAAGAAGAGCCTACAATGAGCTAAAATAGTGGGATGAGGTAGGAAATAGAAGAACTGGCACGAAACGAGGCAAGGATCATTAAGAGTAGGGCAGTCCACTATGCGGCAAGTGGATGGTAGAAGGAGACAGAAAACGAAGGACGAGGGGAGCTCACAGAATCGGCATTGGTAAAGAATGCCGCGAAAGAAGGAAAGGAAGAAGCAATAGCAATAACTTTGTCTTGATAAAGTGTTCAAGCAAAACGCCAACGAGGCGCAGGGTTAGTATAACATTTGCCTTCACTGGAATGGGAGTTAGGTGCATGAACTTGCAGCTGTCTGTCTGTTTTGTTAGGTTGATTGAGGAAATGGGACATCGTAGGGCGGGGTAATGCAGCAGTGTGTTGGGGCGTGGAAAGAGTGGTACTGGAAGAATGAGACTCACCTTCGGAAGGTACGTTGAACCAGGCCCTGAGAAGGGAGGAGGAGGAGGCGATAGTATTTACCTCAAACTCAGGTCCTAATGTACCAAGTAGCCCTACATGGTTATCGTGTTTCTGCATAGATGCGAGACCGAATGGAAATACTCATTTGACCTCGATATCCTTTGAGCCAGTTGCGACTGGCAAACGAAGTAGCGCTTGAGTCATAGTCTACGGAGGTGGCTATGAATCATGCGCGGTCGGCTAAATAGCCTGGCCAAGCCTAGCCGAGCCTGACCCACGGGGGCAAGGCTTTGCTTTGGCCTCCTACAGTACTTGCAACGTCGGCGTTATTGCTACTAGGGATATTCACAAGTGCCCCACCTTGCCCACCTGTCCTCTCTGCCTTCAGTGCCTCATAAGCTTGTTTGAGTGTCGCTGAAGCAGGCACAGCTTCTGTTCAGGGTGAAAGCTGCATCACGCATTAGTGTTAGACTCCCGAAATTCTTATCGTAAATGCAAAATTGTCATCCGGATGGAGACCAGTAGAGTGTTATTCAGTTCCCAGCTAATAACAACCAGGACCAGTGGCATCATCCATGCATGTTGGGGAGTGGGTGGCATTGAAGGCGGAGCATCTTTGGTGAGTCAGAAAATGTCACGCCAGCTGCTACCACGACGCTCCTTCGCTTTCGTGTAGCAATTATGACACTGCCAGTGTCTTGCCATATTCATGAAGAGGGTGGAGAAATACAAGTGCCCTGCCTGACGACCACAAGCTGAAGCCGATCCAACCCACTTCCTCGCGCTCTGCAGCACTCATGTGTCCCATAGCTATTAGCCATGTTGATCGCCTCACTCACTTTGCTCCGCTTCCAAAGAGCGTTGCAGAACATGACAAGCTCTCATGAAGAAGACGAAGGCGCACTGATGCTCCTGTTTCTCCGCAGATCTTTCGAAAGGCTGACACAGAAGCATTACAAATTGCAGAAAGTCAGGAGCACACAGCCAACCTGCGATGCAGGTCTTCCCTTAAACCACAGTTGTGCCCGTTTCAGCGATACTCAGTCAAGCTCATAAGTCACTTGCACGCAAGCAAGTCAGCTGGACTAGGTGAAGCATTCAATCCTCTCCCATCACAAACAACTGCCTGCCTGCCTAAATAACATTAGTAGTGACAATGCCATCATGGGCACAGTGGGACGAGGAGGAGGTGCCGATTTCAGCGCCTTCGAGGAAAATTAATTAAGTTGACACACCATTTGCTTTGCGCTTTAGCATGCTGAGTTGGTACACAAAGGCAGGCGTTGATAGATCTGTCTTTGTGCTTTGTGTTTTTACTCAATCTAAGTATAGTGTTTCGTGAGTTCTCGCTTTGTTGCGTAGTAGGCTCGTGAGAAGGATGGGGAGCATGAGTGTTCAGCATTCGATCGGAGCGTTAGTCTCAAAGCAGTGGAGCGAGGAGGAGGAGGAGGAGGAGGAGGTGTCGATTTCAGCGCCTCCACATTCGATCGGTCCTGACAAAGGTGCAGCAACTTCGACAAGCTCGCTCACACTAGACTGCATGGTACAAACATCTCGACTCCGCATGTTCTGCCGTCGTTGAAGTGGAGCGGATAGGAGAAGAGGTGGGTAGGTGGGTACGTAGCTAGCCACGCGCTTGAGAAGATCCATGGACAGAGAAATGAACAGATCCTCCCACCACTACCTACCCATTTGTCCAAGCCTCCGCCACCCAACTAACCCATTAAGCAGATAAATGAGAAGTGTGCAAACCAACAAATAAATCTCAACTCTCGACCCGTCAATTTTATTCACTGACTTGTTTGCATGTCAAACCCACACCTTTGTCCATGCCTCCACGAGCCGCCAATCAACAACCAGTCGCACGGCAAAAACAATCAAGCCAAAGCTAATTACCACTACGACTAAAGCGAGGCCAGATACCTCTCCGGGGCTACTTCATCGTCATAGCAGAGGAGGTAAACAGGCCGCGATGATTAGTGTGCTGTCTTCACACTTATCACCACAGCATTGCATCTCCCGTGAACGCTTCACTCATTCATTCATTCACCCATTCATCCACATTTCGAAGGCAACCATTCAAAGAAAGCCTCTTCCCACAATAATCAGGCAACCAAGTTGAGTGGTTTGGACGAGGAGCACTAAACAGAGCCTTATCCACTCAAAGTCGTGTCTTTCCCCATGTCCATCCGCTCCACCACAAACAATACAGCACTAACAAAGTAACCGACAAAATTGCCTGACAATGCATAAAATCTAAATTGGAAGAGAAAATGGTGACCAAATTTCGAGAAGGCTTTCTCCAAGTCCGCGAAACCACAAGGCAGGGTGAGGCAGCAGCAGCTGCAGCAGCAGCAGACATCTACGCGAATTATAAGGTAGGCTGCTGTACCACACCCTATCAAAATTCATTATGCGAAAACTGACAAAAATAGCTTCATGCCACTCTAAATTAAACACTGACAACTTGTCCCAAGCAGAATTCGCAAAAGTACATTCACTTACACCACAGAAACGGCTATACACAATGGCGGAGACAATAAACAAATTCACACCACCTGTTCTTTGCACGGAAAAATGAAAACAAATGGCATTGTCGGTCACAAAATGGAATCAATTCAGTCCAAGTGACGATCTAGCGCCAACGAACGCACACATCTGACTTGCGAACATTCAACACACGCCAACCCTGCGTGAAGGAACCCCAATAACTGGTAGTGGAGGAGGGAGCAATAGCACAGACTATCGCTCCAAATATGCACAAACAAGTGGACCACTTGGCAATTCAAAAAACAGGATAAGGCAGATGAAAAAGACAAGACATCATAGTAGGGCGGTACACTTCTTCATCAAGGACAAATGCACATAAATGTACACTCATGCAAACCAATAAATTGACAAGTTCCTTCCTCCACGCATCCACACTCCTCATTCACACCGACGATTACTCCCTTCTGCCTGCCTGCCACGTCATGAACGCAGGAATCACGGCACCGCACTGTGCAGTCTTCCACCTCTTTCAGCAAACACTTGCGTCTTGATTACTGTTACTTTCGGTGCACTTCTCACTACTTTGAAACACGTGTGTGAGTAGAAATTCCGTGCTCCTTTGATTACTTTAACATACATTGATGCACACTTGCTGTTGGTTGGGCAGACGCCTTCAATCATGCCTCCTCTCATTCATTCATTCATTCATTTATTCATTCAGTCTTTCACATGGATGTGCCCACGTGAACTTGAATGACCTCTGTGAGTTGCAGAATCACTGAGATCGTGTGCCCATCAAAGTAAGTAATGCACGTGCTTAATTTGATTAGAAGAGCTACTTCATTTCATGCCACATGATTCGCATTCTTTATTTATGCGAATGCGCTTAATTGTAATGCAAACACTGTTTGCTGATAGCAAATCTAATCCATTAACCGTTTCGCTCTGTTCCGTTGAAGTGATGTTGGGTTGCGTAAAGAGATGCGGCCTCAAGTAAACGTCATTCACGCTCCCAAGCAGACCCAACCCGGACACGCGTACTCGCACACACGTGTCATGTCAAGGGGGTCATGTTCTCAGGCTGTACTACATGGCGCGCTGATAGACAACACTTGGACATTGCTGTGGTGTTCACTGGTGGATTGCTTGCATCTGTGATTGTTGTCCTCCACTTGTAAAACCAGTTTCGAATTGCATGCATTGAATTTAAGCGGTGGCACCGACTCCTTGTACATGCAAGTTCAGTAGTGGGAGGAGATGATGCGATGTCAGTGCGGCTGTCACTTGATTCGCGCTAGTGTTTTCGAAGTCACTTGATGCCGTGTCCACCTCACCTGCCTACAAACGAGGCAGCACTGATGCCTTACTGGGTAGTTCAAGCTGTGAGTCCAAGTCACCGTGAGGGATGCCGTAAGCCCGTCCACAGTTCTGATTCCTCAAGAGTTCCCCCCAACTCAATCATTGCCAGCCTGAACTTAGTTCTTCCAATGTTTGGTGGCTGGATAACAGCCTTCAAAATAGTTATCTGGTGTTATCAGAGTTGATGGTGAGAGCTTCAACTGATGCGTTTTAGATTTGAGGCATCCAAAACTGTGAAACGGCGGTTTATTTGAGAGCACCACCAAAGCGATGACAAATGGGACAATTAGGTGTGAATTGAGGAAGCATTAGTGCGCCAGTGAATGGAAAGTCCTTTTACTGATGGTTCCGCAGTTAAAGGAGAAGGCAGGGAGTACTTGTGTGATGAATGCAAGTCCACGTTGCGTTCGATCAAGAGAATTGTCCGCTCTTGAGGTTTCCTACTGACGTGATGTCAACAGCCCCACAGACAAATCATTCATCCAACTAGGTTGTAGCATCATCGGGTTCTCGTTCGCCGTAATAATCTCCTAGCAAGAATGGGCGGATTAGATGACCCAATTGTAAATTGTATACCTTCTGCTGTAGTGAGATCCATGTGGGTTAGGGAGAGAAATGAAGACCGAAGCGCAATGTAGGCATGAGCAACGAATGTGAGCTCTGCAACATGGAAGCTTCGAGAGGTGTACAAAAAGGAAGAATGCAGCTCTTAGAATGAGAGACTGTTGTAGCTAACTTTGCGCTTCTACTTTGCTTATAAGGCATCTCGCTTTACCTGCCAATTTTACCTTGGTCATCTAAAAGGAATGCCGAGTAAAGGATTGTAAAGTAGTTGCCGGGAAACGCTTCCATTAAGATTGCAACAACATGATCTATTCCTAGGTACTCGGATGTGCTCCACTCATGTTGGTGCAGTTTGTAGACACAAAGAAAGGCGCTGTCTGACTACTGTGGAATAGGCACAAGTTCTGGCGGTTCATGGATGAACAGACCAAATATGGTTGAGTGGGTAAATGCACTATATGTGGAAGTGCTTCCAATGGAAGCATAAATGAACAGGTTTCGAGAAAGTAAAAATAGCTAAGGGGAAATGGGCAAATAAGAAAGAAATTAGAGAGACAGTAACCCATGAAGCAAAACAGGCGAACACAAACACAAACAAAGGCCTTCACTGCTGTGGAAAGGGCATGCGTTCGCACTTACCATTGCACGCCGCGATCTCCGGCGATTCGCCTAAACCAACGCAACACTTTCAGTCACCTCGAAGGGACTTGTGCTGCCTAGATCTGCCAATATTTGGGGTGTTCGGGACAATGCTTAATCCCCAACCATTCAAAATATTCCACCACAATAAAGACAAAATATGCCGACCTTATCAACGCGGACGCTCACTCACTCACCTCCCTGCTCCCAATCAACGGTGACAACGAGTTTCGTTTTGTCCCCTTCCCACTCAAATGTGGTATAATCAAGCGCATCATTTCGCGTGAAGTTCAAAACAAATGTTCTCAGATTGGATTCGGTATCTCTTGACAAATTACCTTGGATGAGCAGAGGAAAGCGTAAGTAGTCGACTTCATGAATACAAAAAGCGACCTGCTCGAATGTTCAACAAACTCACGGCAGAAAGGCGCTGCAGGTTCTTGAAGAGTGATGCCCTGCCATGCGCACTCAAGCATTCCATTCACCATAAGGTAAACCTACATTGCGGAGAGGAGAAAAGGATAGAATAGAGACTGCACAAAATCATGAGCAAATGATGAGTGGGTCTACGCGAACGTGGTAAGAACATTTCTGCCATCAACAGTGTACAAACCCAAGATTCACTGTTCGCGCCTCCAACAGCGAATGTGACCTCCACATGCGTTTGTCCCTTCCGAAATCGGGAAAGTGGAAACGACGTATTGAAGTCGACTTCACCTGCGTGGAAGGAATATTTAGGGATCGGGCCTCCTGGTTCCACTCTCCCTTACAACCCAACCAAATGAAGAGCTCGGATTGCACATCTACCATTCGAAATGCTGTTTGGAAGATTGGTTTATGTCGAGAAGGCGTCCACTTGGCAATAGTGTTGCCTATTATGCCTCTCCAAATGCATCCACTCACCTTCCGCTGGCTTCTCAAAGGCACATTTCGGTACGAAGATTGCTGTCGAAAACAATGACTGTCCATCCCATACTTGTATTGCCTCCAATTGGGATACGTCGTCGACAGTGATCTTGGCACTATCTAGAATTACACGCAATGTTGTTCGCCTGTAGTCACGGCGAGAGTTAGTCTTTGCACCTTTGCAATTCCAACTACTATCACCTCCGAACAAAGTCAACCTGAAACAACTCAATTCATTATGTTGTCGTTGTGCCAACCAAACTTCTGATGCACTACTCCTGGTTGCACTCAAAGCTTTTCTTATCAAAGCAGACAAATGCAAATAAGAGTTCTCGATCTTCTACCTACCACCTCCATCCATTTGGCAAGGGCTACCCAACAATTTGCCATCAATATAGCACGTGTCATCTGTAACGTTGATTGGAGACAAATGGTGCCCTTTCGACAGCGCTGCTACAACCTACAAATAAGTAGAAAAGGCCACTTAAACCTCCACTGTGCAGACACCTCGCCCTTGTGACAGGACTACATCATGCTTTCCGCCCAGCAGTATCTGCGTTAAGTCAAGTGGTAACGGGAAACACGACGTGAGTCTGGATCGTGAGGGAGCACAAGAGAATGCATCTACTGTCGTGTTGGCACGACGTGTCTGCTAGTACAAACGTTCTGTGCTTACAGCTTCGTTGGGTAGATAAAAGTGCATCAGTGGTGATGGTCCTCTGGGTGTTCCATCAATGCGAGAGCCCCACAGCAATGGCTCCGCTTCTGCTGCACAGAAGTAAAAAACACATTAAGCGCTTTTCTGACACATTTATGCAAGTGTTGGTCATTAGTGAGAGCAAAGACAGCCATGGCAGTCGTGTTGCCACTTCACCTCTACCCGATTGCCACATCAGGGTGGGTCCTCTGCGTCGACTCGCCTCACAACATCGCAAAAGCCATGCCACGCACACCAGTGCGTTGAAGATGGCGTCACATTAATCTGACATCACGACCTAACCGTGACAAAGTGCACCGCTAACTCATCCCTCGTTGCAAGACTTGCCCATTCCCAACAAGTCTAACCAATTGTCAACGCATGCATAGGGTCATGCTATACGGTGGCTTTTTCAACAAGAATTGGAGTCGTAATGGAGGGATGAATACGTACCCGAGAAGTAGAAGAAAGCAACGTCTTTAAAAGGAATCTGTGCCAAAAGTTGTGCCTTTGATGCGTCGATAGCAATCACCTCTCCGTGTAGCTCCACATTGTATCACGTCACCCTGGAGTGCATGATGGGGCTCAGGAACACCTCAACCCGTCCCTTATGTAGCTCGGTAAATGCAGCGTCTAAGGTCATAGTACCAACGAGGTGGACGAAGTGACCTTCACTTGACTATTCGTTCATTGGCACTTTTGTTGACAACTCTTCAAGTTGGCGCAGCTATTGCTGGCCGTGTGGTAAAAAGCAGCAAACAAGTATGTATGCATCGAGTCGGTCTTTCGCCTTAGGGCATTGTTCCAAGATTCGAGACAATGAAGACGCACCCAAGGAGGCTACAAAAGGTCGCTTTTCGCTGGCAGCAAACTGCAAACAGGCTTGCGTATTATCAAGAGAACTGCTTGCATTTCTGTTTGGCTACTGTCCCAATGTCGACAGCCTAAGAGTTCAAGTATTCACTCATCTGGATTGACATTTCATTTGGTTTTCGTGAATTGCAATAACTTGCCTGCAAGAATGGGAGGATGTGCAGTCTAAGTCATGCACTGCATGACTTTCGTGGAAATGGAGGTGGTGTGTGTAGGACAGAGGGAATTGAAGGTTGAGGACGGGTGCAGGCAGGAACGAAATATGCATGCAGTGCAAATGCGGCATTGTCACGCGTATCATCTGATATGAAGTTCAAAACAAACATTCGCAGATCCAACTGTGGATTGTGTTGGTGAACTACCTTGATTGGGTGGGGAAGCGTAGTTAACACATCAGGTGCCTTCCTGAACAGGAAAGATGGCCTTCTTGAATGCTCAACGAACTCACTGCAGAAAGGCACTGCAGGTTCTCGAAGAGTGATGCTCTGCCACTGGCACCTAAGGACTTCGTTCACGATAAGGCCAACCTGCATTTTAGAAGGGAAACAGAGCAGAATTGGCATAGCGCAAAATCAGGAGCGAATGGTGAACAGGACTGGGCAACTGTCGTAAGGACATTTGTATAAACAACGCACAAACTGAGGGTGGACTGTTTGCGCCTCCAACAGCGCGATTGACTCCGATGTGCGATTTCTCCCTCCAAAGTTGGGAATGTGGAACCCACATCTGCAAGCCGACTTCACATTTGTCAAAACATGTTTAGCGACGATGCTTTCTGGCTCTGCTTCTCCTCGACACTCAAGTGCATGAGGGGCTCAGATGTCACATCGACCACATGAAACGCGTTAGCCACTCAAAATACTATGCTTAAAGAAAAACAGGCACCCATCTTGCAAAATAATGATGCACATTCTTCTTCAACTCCATCCACTCACCTTCCTCTGTCTTCTCAAAAGTGCAACTCGGCAAGAAGAATGCTGCCGAAAGCAATGAAGATCCATTCCACTATCAACACCCAAACTGAGTTATCACTTATCATTTATTGACCGACCATTCGGAATTCCGCGATCTATTTCGGAAAACATTCCGTCACAGCAAACTCTAGTAGTCCTTCATCTGGTGACAGAATTGTACCACTGGCCTTGTAGCATATGGGCTGAAAGTATTAGAGCCTGAGCGACTCATCCACCGGAGCAAATGCTTAAGGCCATGTCAACGCAATTCACTCTTCTAGACCCCCGCAGATGTCACTTCTTATCAACAACGGCATCTTGCTCACCTCGAGTTGGAGGAGGTACACTGTTGAAGGAGAACCTCTCATTCAGCTTTACGAGTGAAGGTGATGCACACGCCCCACTGGTTTTCCTGAAAGATAATGACCAAATGGAAGTCAGTCTCACTTGTCCAACCCAAAAGCATTCCCACTCAAGCAAAAGCCGTGCGAGTACTCCGTTATGGCATGCCGTCTCTATCTCTCTCACATGCAGCCAACACCGCTTGTGCAATTTGTCGTGTGAACGCTTCACTTGCGTTGGTTGGGAATTCTTCACATTCACCCTGTCTCCCACAGCACGCTGCTGCATTCCATGCCAACCCCTGTTTCTCACTCATCGAGTGCGCACACACACAGGCAGGAGTGTGAGTGGACAAGTTGGTGCTGGCAAGGCTGCGTTGTCGCTTGCAGAAGGATTGGCGCCTTCGAGGCAAGCACAAAAGAAATGCTGACCCGAATGTGGACGTGTGGGAATCCTCTGGCCTCGAATCGCGTAACACCATGCCACACGCACTACTGACTCTTCTCCAAATACCTGCAAACTTCTCGCCGCTTTTTACGGCCTCTTGCACCAAAATTGTTAACGTGGTGGGTGCTTTAATAAGTGGTTCAATGTTGAGTAAACAAAATGAGGAGAAGTTTTGGGATGAGAAAATTGAGAAGGAATTGCACAAGCCTGGACTAGAAGACAATCCACTCGACGTACTTGTATGAAGTCGATCTAAGTGCTCGTATTGGTGATGGATCACAAGGATTTCTTGGATGGAACGAAGATGTTTTGGAAGCTGTGCTTCTGCTGACACCAACGCTGTTCTGGCTGTCCTCATCGGACATTCGCAAAGTGGTGCGCGATGCTAACCAACCTCAGCGGTTGCTTCACTTCTCCCACTGTTTATTTCATTCTAAACTACTTTTGCAAATGGCGGGTAGAAATTTCAACTGCCTGGTTGCATGTTGATGAAAGGAGATTGCACTGAGTTAGGGACAAAGACACGCTTCCATGCAGCACAAAATCAGTTTTGCGGTTCTAAACGTGGCCCTCGTTAATTGGCGTGACCACGTCTGTTGTGTGGGATTGCGAAAGACCTCCTTAAGCGTTGCCAATTTTTGCATTTCTAGTCTCTTCAGGTGTGCAAAGAGACTGGCTCAAGGAATGAGTGTCCATGCATCAGTGTTTATAAGTGTTTGTCATCGCTGACGTCAACACTACGAACGTGACATTGAACAACAAATTCAACTTAAATGGAGTGAATTTTTATTCGAACTAAGCGCATTTAGACAGCAACGCATTTGAGCAACAAAAGATGCAAATGACAGTTTGTATGCAGTTCTCAAGCAAACATCGCGATGAAATCTTCGAGAGGATGCATTCACCAAAGTGCTGCCATCAGCAGCGACGTAAGGATGGCTAAAAGAATAAGAAGGAGAAGGTAGACTCACCATTAACAGTGATGGAAATGCAATAATAAGTGAAATTTAGGATTGAAAGAAACGTGCATTCCTGTCTGCTGCATTGGAAAGGTTCTGAACTATGCAAAGTACATATCGAAGCGAAATAAGAAGTAGCTATTCCATCGACACGAAGTAAGAGGAACACGCGTTGCTGAAACAACACGCAGCGTCTAAATACAAGTTTGTCGACAGCCTCCTATCAAACACTCGCCATGTTCTGCGTGTTCTAGCAATGCGAACGGGTGTCTTACCGTTGGGAGTCAGTGCAGTTGTGGGACCTGTGAGATGCAAGCATACGACGAGAGGCGGCTCAGTGAAGTGGCACTCGAGTGGAGCGATCGGTGCATTGAGATTTGTGGAAAGAAGTCAGTGCATCAACTTACCAGAGGAAGGTGTTGCTGTTTGAGTGCAAAAACAACACATCATGGAAGGCTTGGCTAATCAACGTGACCTCTCCAAATTAACACATCCAAGTAGCACTTTGTGGCGTTTTAAATAAAGTGGATGAAGCAAGCTGAGTGTGACGTGGAAGAGAACATTTGCATCAGTTGTAGGAAATCAAACGCGTCGTTCAACCAGCACTGCAAATGACTGCAACTCACGGTTGGATGTCGTAGCTAAGAAAAGGCAGTAGTTTGTTAGTAGAGGAAATGAGAACTGCTTAAACACACAAGCAGAATGATGTCTTAGGGGAACGCAGAGATCGTAGCAGACGCGCTTTTGGTTCTAGAAAAAAAGGCATAAAATTACTAGAGCTGGTCACTACAAACGTGTGTCAAAATACTATTCTCGTTGTGAAGTGGATGTTTTTGGAAATATGGATAAAGTAAGGTCTAATGGCAGCCTGAAAGGTGGTCGATGTGGGTGGATTTGATGTGTCGTTTGTCGAGGGACTATTGCAGCAACAGCAAAAGAAGCCGATCCTGTGAGATGCCAGCAGCACCCACCTTTCCACGTATCACCATAACGAAGCATGTCGAGGCTGATGTGGGCAAACAAGCACAGCAGAACTACTGGCACACCTGACACACCCTAAACTTAACCTGTAGTTTGCTGAATGCAGCATTGAAGGCTTTAAATTTACTATTCGAGCGATGAGACATTTGCCTACGGCGCTTCAACTTGACCCAGCTCCTACTGTCCATGTAATGTCGCTAGCCGAATTCAAGTAGAAGGATTGTGGAGATGCTAAGTTAGTCGTGTTTTATGCTCTGCTCATCAACTTCTTTGCAATGTTGTGGCAGAGAGCATGAAAGGTTGCTGATGGCGCAGAAGGTGTTTGGTGAAGGAACTCATTAGGATCAGTGACCTGACGCAGATGTTTCCAGTTGGGGAATGCCGCATGCAACATAGAATGCGTTAGTTTCGAAGTATTCACGGCCGTTAAACAGCGGCCTACTTACACGAACAATCAAAGCATTGACGAATGAGACAAATATTCATGAACTAGTGGAACTGAAAGCTTTAGTGTGCAAATGGATGGAAGCTATTCCTACTCAGTGCATTTGTGGCTAATGTAAGGAGCAAGGATGCACTGACGCGATGCCGGCGAATAAACAGGCAAAGTATTCACACAGCATAATCTGGTTCTCATGAGCTGCAAACGTGGGTGGATTCTTAGTCCAATTTCCACATTTCACGACCTCCTCCGTGGAATTTTGGGCAAAGTGCGCTGGATAGGGAGAGCTGCAGACTGAGACCAAATGCTGGCATGATACAAGTGTGTGTGTGTGCGTTTGCAGTGCAACTCGGAGGCATTGAGAGATGTGCCACGTAAAGAAGGAAAAATGCAGTTTTTGCAATGAGGTAACGCTACAACTAACCTTGCAATTCAAATTGGGTTGTAAAGCAATTCAATTTACTCACCGGTTCTATCCTGGTAAGCTGAAAGTTATGCCAAGTAAATAGTTGTAAGTTAGTTGGCATGAAATGCTTCCGGTAGCGAGGCACCAACATCAATTATTTCTAAGTACTTAAGTGTGATACGATCATGTTGGGGCAGTTTGTAAGCGCAAGGAAAGGCTTCCACAGGCAAGAACGTGGTGCTCTCCGGCTTCTGTGGAATAGACATGCGTCCGTACTTACCATTGCACGCCGCGATCTCCGGCGATTCACCTACATCAACGCAACACATTCAGTCATCGTGTGAGGACTTGTGCAGTTAAGGTCTGCCGACAGTTGGAGTCGTCAGGACCCTACTTAACTCAGAACTACATTACTTTGAAGTGTTAGTCGGAAATAGACCCACTTTCCCAGTGTGAATAACCACTCACCTTCTTGCTCCCAATCAACTGTAACCGCAAGACTCCTTCGCCGCCCAATCCATTCAAATGTGGTATGTTTATGAGCTTTACATCGTGTGAAGTTCAAAACAAATATTCGTAGGTCGGATTTGGTGTCCTTCGACAAATCACCTTAATTGAACAGAGAAAACGTAAAAGACACATTATTTGGCCTTAAGGAGGCGGCAAATGATCTGCTTAAGCGCTCAGCAAACTCACTGCAGATGGGTGGTGCAGGTCGTCGAAGAGTAACGCCCATCCATGTGCACCTACGAAATCCTTTCACTCTAAAGTCGACCTGCGTTGTGGAGGGTACAAAAGGGCAGAATAGACAGACCACAAAATGCTGAGTAGGCAATGAAGAGGATTACGTAAACGCCCATGATCAATGCACCAACCCTAGATTCACTGTTCGCGCCTCCAACAGCGAATTTCACCTCCACGTACGACTTGCCGCCCCGAAATCGGGACAGTGGAAACGACGTGTTCAAGTCGACTTCACCTGTGTGGAAGAAGTGCTTAATAATTAGGCTGCCTTACTCTTTTCCCCTCCAACACTTGGTAATTTGAAGGACTCAGACGGCACATCTACCACATCAACCGCATTGAGCACTCAAAATGCCGTGTTGTGTAAGGCAAGTGTTTCTGGAGCAGTCGGTTCATGTCAAGCAGGCGTTCAACCCGCACAGCTTGTGCTCATTCCTCCCCAACATCCTCCACTCACCTTCCTCTGGCTTCTCAAAAGCACACTTTGGCACGAAAATCGCTGACGCAAATAGTCCATCTGCACCCCATATTTGCAACCCCTCCTCTTGGGACACGTCGTCGACAGTGAGGTTGGCACTTTCTAAAATTGCACACAGAAGTGTCTATGCACCGAAGAAGACTTCTGCTACACCACTCCTGTTTGCACCCAAAGGTTTGTTTATTACAATTGCAGACGAATGAAAGTAAGAGTTCTCAGTCTTCTACCTACCTCCATCGGTTTGGCAGGGTCTACCCAAGACTTCTTCTTTGACGTAACACGCGCCATTTCTGACGTCAATGTCGGAGGATTGACCAATTTTCCACCTCGTTTTCAAAACCTACAATCAATTCGAGTGCCCATTTCATCCGCCAACGCGCGAAACTTTCACCCTTGTAGTAGCACCCATGCCACACCGCATGAAAAGGGATATCATAATATAAAATTTGCGTCTCCTATCATGCTAGCACGTAGTGCGTGTTTATACAAAGTACAATACGTACGGCATTTTTGGGTAAACGAAAGTACATCAGCGGTGATGACCCCTGCGGTGTTCCAACAATGCGAGAGCCCCACAGCACTGGCTCCGCACCTGTTTCGCAGAGTTCAAATGCATTAAAGGAAAATGAGAAGTAGCTATTCCATCGACACGAACTAAGAGGAACACGCGCTGCTGAAACAACACGCAGCGTCTAAATACAAGTTTGTTGACAGCCTCCTATCAAACACTCGTCATGTTCAACGTGTTTCAGCAACACAAATGGGTGTCTTACCGTCGGAGGCCAGTGCAGTCGTGGGACCTGTGAGATGCAAGCATACGAAGAGAGGCGGCTCAGTGAAGTGGCACTCGAGTGGAGCGATCGGTGCATTGAGATTTGTGGAAAGAAGTCAGTGCATCAACTTACCAGAGGAAGGTGTTACTGTTTGAGTGCAAAAACAACACATCATGGAAGGCTTGGCTAATCAACGTGACCTTTCCAAATTCACACTTCCAAGCAGCACTTTGTGGTGATTTAAATAAAATGGATGAAGCAAGCTGAGTGTGACGAGGAAGAAAACATTTGCATCAACTGTAGGAACTCAAGTGCATCGTCCAACTATCACTGCAAATCACTGTAACTTACGGTTGGGTGTCGTAGCTAAGAAAAGGCAGTAACTTGTGGTTAGAGGAAGTGGAAAATGCGTGGACACAATCGGAGAGGTGGCTTACGAGTAGGGGTAGTTTGTGGCAGAGGCGATCCTGGTTCTGCAAAGAAGTCGCAGAATTACTGTAGTTAGTTGCTGCAAACATGAGTCAAAATGCTCTTCCCAATGTGAAGCGGAAATATAGGGAAAGTGAGGTCGAATGGCAACCCGAAAGGTGACTCGTGTGAGTGGCTTTGATGCGTCATTTGGTAAGGAAGTATTGCAGCAACAACACACGAATTTGTTCGTTTGAGGTGCCAGGAGCACCCACCTCTACCTGTATCACCATAACGAAGCATTTCCAAGCTGTGGCACGCGAACTCTCAGAAGAAACACTGGCACTCCTGACACATCCCAACCTTAACCTGTCGTTTGGTGGATGCAACATTGAAGACTTTTATTTAACTAATCGTGCGAGGTAACTTTGGCCTAAGGCACTTCAGGTTGACATAGCTCTACTGACCATGTGTTGCCTCTGGCCAAAAAGGAGGAGAAGGAATGTGGAGGTGTTTGAGTTGTCGTGTCATACACTCTCTTCATCAGCTTTTTTGCAATGCTTTGGCAGAGAGCACGAAGGAATGCTGATGAAGTTGAAGGTGTTTGATGAACGAGCACTTAGGCATCTAAGACTTGACGGTGGTGTTTCGAGTCAAAGAAAGCCGTATGCAACAGAATGTGTTAGGTTCGACGTTACCCAGACTTTTTAACACTGGTCTATTTAAATGCACAATCAAAGCAACGACGTAAGTGACAATTGGGTGTGGGATTGGTGGGAATAGCAACAGCTTCAGTTAAGGAGATAAGGCTGAAAGCCTTGGTGTGCAAATGGAGGGAAGGTCTTCTTGCTCAATGCTTTCGTGGCTAAAGTATGGTGCGGGGACGCACTGGGGTGATAAATGCAAGTCCACGTCGCATGAAGTTGCGTTTGTTTGCACATAAGGTGTGACGCTGATGTGGTGTCGGCGACTAAACAGCCAAAGCATTCACTTAGCATCATCTGGTTCTCGTGAGCTGCAAACGAGTGTGGATTCGTGATCCAATTTCCACATTTTACGCCCCCGTGGAAACCCCGTGAAAATTCGGGGCAAAGTGTGTTGGATAAGGAGAGCTGCAGACTGAGCGCGATTGCTGGCATGATACAAGTGTGTGTGTGTGCGTTTGCAGTGCAACTCAGAGGCATTGGGATATGTGCCACGTAAAGAAGGAAAAATGCAGTTTTTGCAATGAGGTAACGCTACAACCAAGCTTGCATTAAAAGTTGGGTTGTGAATCAATTCAATTTACTCACCGGTTCTATCCTGGTAAGCTGAAAGTTATGCCAAGTAAATAGTTGTAAGTTAGTTGGCATGAAATGCTTCCGGTAGCGAGGCACCAACATCAATTATTTCTAAGTACTTAAGTGTGATACGATCATGTTGGAGCAGTTTGTAAGCGCAAGGAAAGGCTTCCACAGGCAAGAACGTGGTGCTCTCCGGCTTCTGTGGAATAGACATGCGTCCGTACTTACCATTGCACGCCGCGATCTCCGGCGATTCACCTACATCAATGCAACACATTCAGTCATCGCGTGAGGACTTGTGCAGTTAAGGTCTGCCGACAGTTGGAGTCGTCAGGACCCTACTTAACTCAGAACCACATTACTTTGAAGTGTTAGTCGGACTAAGCCGACCTTGTCAGTGTGGACAACCACTCACCTTCTTGCTCCCAATCAACTGTAACTGTAAGTCTTCTTTTCGCCCCATGCCATTCAAATATTGTGTAATTAAGTGCATCATTTCTTGTGAAGTTCAAATTGAATATTCTCATATCAGATTCTGTATCTTTTAGCAAGTCGCCTTCAGTAAAAAAAGGAAAGTATAAGCAACACATGAATTCTCTTTTGTCTACACTTAAATTGATTGTGTTTTATGCCTAACAACTCACTGCAGAATGGCGCTGTGAAATGTTGAAGAGTAATGCCCTTCCATAAGCACTCACTTTCTCCGTTCATTGCAAAGTCAACCTACATTAGGTTGAGAAAAATGAGTTATAATGGACACAGCACAAATCCTAAGTTGGCGATGATGAGGATTACGTGAACGTGGCAATGGCACGTCCATGAACAATGCACCAACCCTAGATTCACTGTTCGCGCCTCCAACAGCGAATTTCACCTCCACGTACGACTTGCCGCCCCGAAATCGGGACAGTGGAAACGACGTGTTCAAGTCGACTTCACCTGTGTGGAAGAAGTGCTTAATAATTAGGCTGCCTTACTCTTTTCCCCTCCAACACTTGGTAATTTGAAGGACTCAGACGGCACATCTACCACATCAACCGCATTGAGCACTCAAAATGCCGTGTTGTGTAAGGCAAGTGTTTCTGGAGCAGTCGGTTCATGTCAAGCAGGCGTTCAACCCGCACAGCTTGTGCTCATTCCTCCCCAACATCCTCCACTCACCTTCCTCTGGCTTCTCAAAAGCACACTTTGGCACGAAAATCGCTGACGCAAATAGTCCATCTGCACCCCATATTTGCAACCCCTCCTCTTGGGACACGTCGTCGACAGTGAGGTTGGCACTTTCTAAAATTGCACACAGAAGTGTCGATGCACCGAAGAAGACTTCTGCTACACCACTCCTGTTTGCACCCAAAGGTTTGTTTATTACAATTGCAGACGAATGAAAGTAAGAGTTCTCAGTCTTCTACCTACCTCCATCGGTTTGGCAGGGTCTACCCAAGACTTCTTCTTTGACGTAACACGCGCCATTTCTAACGTCGACTTCAGAAAAACCGCCATTCTTCCACACCGTTTCCAAAACCTACAATCAATTTGAATGCTCATTTTACCCACCGATCGGTAAAGGCTCATTCTTGCGTCTTGAGGCACCTATGCCAAGCGACGTGGAAAAGGAATTTGTAATATGAATTTGGATCGTAAAGAAGCACTTTAAGATGCGTCTACTGTCGTGCTGGCAAGATGTATCTGTTTACACAAGTTTTACACGTACGGCTTCCTCAAGTAAACGAAAGTACATCAGCGGTGATGACCCCTGCGGTGTTCCAACAATGCGAGAGCCCCACAGCACTGGCTCCGCTCCTATTTCACAGAGTTAAAAGTACACCAGTCTTTTGTCTGCTGAATCCAAATGAAGGTCAGTCATTTGTGATAGAAAGCACAACTGCATTACTTATTATGCTACGTTTTCTCTTTGCTAATGCACCAAATGCCACTATGACACCTTAATGAATGCATTACTCGGCTTGCAGCTTGCATTCTCTATCTGTTTGGGACATATACTCTAACATGCGTGACTTCCTTCTCCTGCCTCTCCATCGTGCACCCTATGGTGGCACGATGACTACAACGCACACAACCTCAACGCTTTCAGCAGTGAAGGACTGAGGTGTGTGCTCACCCGATTGGAGCACAGGCCACCGAACCACCACTCCGACACATGAGCTCTGCTGACCTCAGCGTCACATCCATGCATTTCTCACACCAGGACAGCTCCTGCTTGCACAATTGCCTCACGTCTCAAAAGCCATGCCACGCACTTCGATGCGTTCAAAATGGATTCACGGTCAGCTGAAATCGTGGCCTAATCATGACAAAATAAGCCATCAACTCCACTTCCATTTCCACCTTTCCCCATTTCCCATAACCTAGCTTAAAAGCGACACATGCATTGGAGTATAGCACATGGTGACTTGTTCAACAATAAATAAGGCCATGAAGGGGAAATGAACACATACCTGAGGAGGAGTAGGTGACAGCAGTGAGGAAGACGACAACACTCAACATGACACGAGTTCATTGTCTAGCCATCTGCCTTTTGTGCATTTATACGCGCTTGAACTTGACCTCATCGCGCGGTTGGGTGTTTGGCTGATTGGGTGAGGCTGCAGTTGCAGCGGTAATAAGAAGGCCTCTAATGGCACACTGCCATTCAACCTATTTGCACCAACATTGCGTGGGCGTCAGTTCGGTGCTTGCATTGGGGCCCTTAGAAGTATGGCACTTGGGATGAAGTAACGTGGGCAGATGTAAATGTTCTTGGTCAGTCGTAATGCGGCTCTTCCACCACTAACAAATGCAGACGTTCTTGAGATTGCAATTGACGATTGTGCCACAAATCACGAGGGAGCATCTATGTGTTCCTCTCTGCAAACTGGCATGAACAATTGTTGGTGCATTTAATAATTGCGATTGACGCGTGGAGATTTTCTCACCATAAGGTATTGTCAATATGCCCTCCGTCTTTCGTCATCTCTTTTGGGGGCAGAGGGCGTCAGATGTGGCAGAATCGTGTTGAATACTTGGGCCAGAGCTGCGCCGCGAAGCATTTGTACACACCTTGTGATACTCCAACCAATCTAGACACGCGCATTGTCTCATTTTGATGGTCTGTCCATCTCAGCGCTTCTACAACTCGCAAAGGTCATTCAAGTTCACGTAGGCGCACCCATGTGAATGAATGAATGCATGCATGATTGAAAGCGCCTGCCCAGTCACCTGCTAGTGTGCATCAGTTCATGCCGAAGTAAACAAAGGAGCAGGCTACTTCTTCTCACACATATATGTGACTAAAACAATTCCCAAGTGGTGAATGTAGTGAGAAATTAGACATGAAATAACGAGAAGAACACCGAAGTCAATGTGCTGAGCATCGTGGCAAGTGTATGTGCACATCATGCTGATGATGATCAGACGTGTAGAGGCTTAGCGGTTCAATGCAAACCAGCATGACATGTGGTAGGTCGGCAAACTTCGAGTAATTATTCTCCGAATGACATATTCTAAGGTAGAGGAGGTAAAGGTTAGGCCCTTCGGAGTTTGCTTTGTATGCATTCCGTAAGTATTGATGCCAGCTCGCCATTCTGTTTTGCCGTCCTCTGCCGTCTCCTTCTCAATCCAGGCGAATGCAGAGAGATTCGTTAATACATTCTACCCCACAACACACTCTTCAGTGCCTATTTTGCTCATAAATGGTAGGCTCAGCCAGAATTGAGGCAGACATTCAACACTTCTCCATGGTGCACCACAACGGATAAGCAAATGACGATAAAATGGCTTGGGAAACGCAGAGTGAACCTGACAACTCGCTTGCGTGCCATGGTCAAAATTGATGTCACTTCGAAGAGTTCATCCAAAGTGGACAACTGAATGCAGATGCCGTGCCTGCGAAGAAGTACAGCATGGCAAAATATTTGTTGAACTCGACCCCTACAAGTGGTTGAAACCAGTAGGGAATGAATGAATGAATGAATGAATGAATGAATGAATGAATGAATGAATGAATGAATGAATGAATGAATGAATGAATGAATGAATGAATGGTCTGACTCGCACCCGAACACAGCCACTTGCAATGTGGTTTCAACATGTATTTGGCCAAATATTGTAGATGCTGCTGTTGGCTTGGGAGCAGGAATGACGTCTCCTTGAGGCCTCATCTCTTCACACAACCCAACATCACCTCAACAGAACTACACGAAAATGTCAGTGGAGTTGGATTTGCCATCAGCAAACAGTGTTGCATTACAATTAAGTGCGTTCGCATCAGTGAAAACCACAAGTAGTGTGGCGTGGAATAAAGTCGCTGGTACGTGACTTGTGATATTCTAATCAATCTAGACACGCGCATCACTTTGTTTTGATGGTCAGACCACCTTAGCGCTGCTACAACTCACGAAGGTCAACCAAGTTCACGTAGGCTCACTCGTGTGACTGAATGAATGGATGAGTGAAGGCATGATTGAAGGCGTCTGCCCAGCAATCAAAGGAGCAGGTTGTTTCTGCTCACGCGCATGTGATTGAGACAGTTTCAAAGTGATGAGGAGCACATTGATAGAAATAGCAGCTGAGAAGCAACACGAAGATCACCTAAGCTGTATGTTTTATGAGAGACAAAAGAAATGTTACAACATACGAGGTGTTACCACCAGCACACATGTTGATTCCTCTCGCAGCATTTCACAGCAAGTTCTAAAACATGAAGCGAAAACCCATTTTGTGCGCTGAACACATACATTCCGCCTAAGTATTGTGTCGTCTCCCCTCTTCAGCCACATCTCGAGGCTCTAAATTGAACACATTTTCATTCCTTATTCCAACTAATTCTCCCTTATTTGGACACCAATTTGTTACTGATCTTCCTCGACAACAAACCACTGAGGTTTCAAATGTGCCCTACACAAAAGTCGATTGTGGTTCTCCCTCACTTTGTGCTGAAAATGAATATTCACTTGTCAGTGATTCGTTCAATTTGTCGATTTCAAGGTCACTGGCTGCATGTTAGTATGCTGCCTCTTGGTGTGCTGGCTCCATTGTCGAGCAGAATAACGGTTGAGTTTTGGTTGAACAGGTTCTGGCTGCTCAAAGGAGGGAGAATACAAGGCGTCAAATAGCATGCTTTTCTGCTATCACTGGCTGTCCGCATGTTCAAGTTGACAGGAATGTACGTGTTGTAATCGAAACGCTTCGAAAGATTAATGGGGAACACAAAATTTGGATTTGGACTGCTGTCGTTCCGTGCTTTGCTCAGGTGCGTATGAGTTCCAACTCAGGAGTCATTATTGCTGGATGTGTGTCTTACTGGACTTGACGTGCATGTTTTGTGCGAGAACGTTAATTTGTCATCGTTCAAATGTGTTTTCACGATTACCTGGCGTTGTGCTAGCAACGGTTGTGGGATCTATCGTGCCTGGTGGACGTGGATAGAGTTGCAGCACACTTTGAAGGAGTGCTTGAGTGTTCTCAATCACCCTCGGCGAACTACACAGTGTTTCCTGTAATTTCGGTGATGCCATTTGAGCAAACACAGGCCGATGTTGTAGAGAACCTGCTACAGACGGAATGCTGTCGCACAGCCGGAGTAGATGACAATGCGTCGATTGGATTGGTAAGATTGTCGTGGAACTTCAGCATGATTGAGATTGCATGCCTACATCTCATTTTGTTTTGATAGGCACGGGGAACGCTAATCAAGTCGTGGTGTGTTGGCACAGGTGGTGGGTGGGTGGATAGGATCGCCAAACTCCACTACAAAGGGAGGCAAATGAATTAGTGAAATGGTGTGCCTGCTACATTTTCTTCGATTCTGCGAAGAACACTTGTATCGCCTCGATCGTACGGCTGCGGAGGGGCGTTGCAGTGATCAGTGCTTGCTGGGAGGGGTGGAAGTTGTAGTGCGGTGTTGTGATTCCGGCTTTCACGACGCGGCAGGCAGAAGTGACTGATCGTCAGTGCTAAAGAGGAGTGTGGATGCGTGGAGGAAGGCACTTGTCAATTCATTAGCTTGCAGAAGCGTACATTCATGTACAATTGTTACTTCGTTGTTTTATCCACCTTGAATAGGTGCCCCGACCTACCGTGAGATGTAGGCTTTTGCATCTGCCTCTTCGTGCTCTCATTACCTACTTGGTCCACTTTGTTGTGCATGTTTTGAGCGACAGTTTATGCTGTTGTTCCCTCTGCCGCTGCTAGTGACTTAGTTTCCTCCGTGCAGTGTTGGCATGCGTTGGGTGTTCGCAAGTCAGGTGTTAGTGCTCACTGACATCGGCTCATTTCTTTAACTGAACTGACTCCATTTTGTGGTGGACAATGGCATTTGTTTTTGTTTTCCGATAAAAGGAATAAGCGGTGTGCGTTTTTCCAGTGTCCCCGCCACTGTGTTTAGTGGGTTTTGTAGTGTGTGTGTGGACGTACCCTGTAAGAATTAGGATTGGAGCAAGTTGTTAGCTTTTTGTACATGCGCTCTCACTCAATCATTCATTCGCACATTTCAGCGCCTACAATCTCCAAATTAGACTGTGCCGAATGTAGATTTGGATCTCCTTGTTTTCAATTTGTTTCTTCCTTCTCTTTCCTCCCCCCAACTCTAACTCCTTCTCCACGAACGAGTTCACACGCACTGTTCTTTGCTTTCGTCAGCGCATTCGAGGCATCTCCACCCTCCTCCTTGATGGGGCTTAACAGTGTGCACAGGCAAGGAATCAATGAAATTAACCAAGAACTAGCGTTTGTCTATTTACGTTAAAAACTCAGAAGTAAGTCGCCGGTTTCTTTGTTTACTTATACCTTAATCCCATTCACGCCACTTCTTGGTGCCCTCACAAGCCAAAATCGTCAGCATGCACATTGCATTAGAGTTATTTGCCAAGTGTTGTTGACCTATTTGAAATGCACCATAGCAATCCAATGCGTGGCCAGACTGGAGTAGGTCAGACTACACCACCACTTCGTTCGCCAACCCATTTGACTTGAAAGGCATTGGCAGCCAAATGAGATTTTTCCATTTAGTCTTGCGTGGTAGGTTAAAGAGACTAGCCAAGTCTGACCCACTCGAGCATGGCTTTGCTTTGGCCTCCCACAGTGCTTGTAACGTAGGCTAACGACATTTAGCAAGCAACGCAACTGTGATTGTAGTGTGAGCATGAAAATAACTCGGTGACTCACATCCACAGATTTTAATGGAACAGGCAAATGTAAGTGCCTGATAACTTGCCCCAATCCTGTGCCCGAGCAAACCACAGGCCCTCATTAAGACCGGGGGAGAATGGTTGTTTAGCTGAAACGAAAGAAGGAGTTGAAGGTTGAGGAGAAGGAGGAGGAGGAGAACGAACAGACATGAAAGAGAAGATACCAGACACCACGTGATACTCACCCTGACGTGGAGACTTGCAAGCACCGAAGTGAGCTTTACGTAAGTGAGGGTGAGAGCACCATGCAACAGTGGCTGTGTGGTCAACAAAGTACTCAGACGCAGCAAATGCATTGGAGCTCGACACCCAGAAAGCCTTGCTGCAGAGCACGTTGAGTGTGGACGAGATGCGCGAATGCCTATTTCTTGGTGAGGCCGACCTCGCCTGTGCTGCAGTGAGCCGTCAAGGAGGATGGGAAGTTGGGTTGCTCTCACCTGCCGCCTCACCTGACGATGGACTGCTGCAAACTGAGGTTGTGTGTGCCAGTGTCCTGCCGTGTATCGATCGCTTCACCAGTTGACCAATACGCAGCTGCTTTGAGACTAACGCCCCCATCGATCGATTGATCGATCAGTGCGCGTGAGTCAGTGGTGGGACGCACGTGGAAATCACTGGTCCACATTCATGGCACTGACTAACACAAAACTACTTGAAGCTACTCTCTTTTGACCAATTTTTGGGTGTAGAACACACGACAACAGATGGTTGATCAGAATTCTGCCAATTGAATGAGCTTCCAAAATGCATCAGACATGTCAGGCTCGAATGTGAACAGGCGAAATTGGTGAAGTGATGAGTGGAGTCGGATGTCCGACCATAGAATAAGTGCGGATGTAAACATCCATGCATGCATGTGTCAAAATGTCATCCGAACCTGCAAAATTAGTAGCATTTAATGAATTTTATCTGCAGACGCACAAACAAAACTATCTTGATTATTCCACTTTTATTCCAATCAGCAAAATGGTCTGCCATAAAGCGCCAATGGTGATCACAAGCAAATTTGACTCAAAACTGTGATTCAAAGCCTTTCATAATGCATCAGGTGCATTTATGCAGGCACTAGCCCTACAACATGACAATGGACTTCTCTTAAAATGCCTGGTAAGACAATGGATGCATCCCCACATCGCAATTATTGTGCTCAACAACTCACTTGCAGACGTTTGCGTCGTGGTTTCGGCGCAAGTGTTGCATTTTGATTGGATATAACCACCTCCATGTGCTTGTCTAGGGTCATGCCAACATCCACCAAATCCCATTCAGTGCAAACAAGGAGGCGCAAATGGATACCAAGCTTCCAACTGCTTGGACACGCCTTAGTTTTGGATGCGCCTTTCAACCGATGCCATCTGCGTCGTACGTATTCTGCTTCACAACTTTGCATGGAGCTCAAATCGCCACACTGGTAAACATTCAGCAACTTGTGGCCACAAAGTTAACGTCACACAGTAATACAGTCAAGCAACTTTGGGTAGCTGCTGTGATTTGTGAAGCAAGTGAACAAAAAGAAGGTAGCCGTTTCGAAATGAGTTCTGTGCATGCTCTGCATTGTCGAGATTGGTAGAAACTCCTCCGCAAAATCAGCCGCTTTCGAACCACTCGTGTGACCCCTTAATTTGAGGACGTCATGGCGCCAGAAAAAAACAAAATGAAATGCCACAGACAAACTCACATCCTGTAAGCATAATTCACGCTCATTCCCTTATTGGAGTGAATGAATGAATGAATGAATGAATGAATGAATGAATGAATGAATGAATGAATGAAAGTGTTCATTGGAGATGTGGTGCTGTGTTGATGACCTTGCAGCCAGCACACTAATTAGCCCAGTTTGTTCGCCTCCCCCACGTTCGTAATGAAGTGGCCCTGGAGTGGTCTCTGCCCTCGCTTTGGACATGGTAGTGATTAGCCTTCACTCTATTATTTTTTGTTGCATGATTGGTGGCTCGCGGAGACATGGACAGAGGTGTGGGCTTGACGTTATCCTCAAGTTGGCTGTGTTAGTGAACAGACTTGTCGACTCGCAATCGATTGGCGTGCTCTCGAGACCCAGTCAAATGCGCTGATTTGTTCCCCCTCTCCTCGCAACTCAGTACACTGACCACATGGACAGGCAAAGGTGGGCCGATCCGTCCATTTCTCTCTTTGCTGACTTATCTACGTGCATGGCTGTCAATTTATCTACACCCACCCCTCCACCTCTTTTCCATCTGTTTCACATTTGCACTTTGAAGTTGAAGTTGCCGCATCTTTGTGAGAACCATCGCACTGCAGAAGGCGCTGAAATCGACATCTGCCTGCCTCAATGCATCCGCGACAGCATTATCACTACTAACGCTATTTAAGCAGGCAGTTGTCGTTAATGATGGGAGCGGATTGAATGCCTCACCTCGTCCAGCTGGCTTGCTGGCGTGCAATGTCCTATCAGCTTGACTGAGTGTTAATGAAACAGGTACAGCTTTGGTTCAGGGTCAGGCCTGCATCGAGATTGGTTTTGTGCTGTTGAATTCCTAGAAGTTACAACGCTTCTTCTCTTGGCCCATTTCTGCAATCCTTACTTGCCAGTGTACTGAGGGCACAAGAATTCCATCCAGGTGGCACGTGCAATCAGTGTGGTTCGCATAAGACTGTAAGAAGTGGTCGCTGCATTGTAAAGTCCGAGAGACACCGTCTGGAATTTACACTACTCTTTGGAGGGTAACGGAGGCTGTCTTTCCTCTCTATCCATTTATGGCATTCCAACTTGCCAATATGCTGATTTTATGTCCAGGGTGGAGAACAAGCCTCACTTCTGTCGATGGTCCAACGGAACAGTTATGTGTGGCAACGACAGCTCATTTTTCCCCGTTGCTGCGTCCAGCCTTCTGTGTTGGAAACACGGGTGTTGACTTCCATCTCTCCCTTTTCAGAGCACTCGGTGGGACCTATGATGACCTCGATGGATTTGTGGCCTCACCTCCACCCAATGCTTCTACGGGAGGACACACCTCTTCTAGGCACGTGTACGGTATGCTGAATCGGTCTAGCCTCGCCACATAAACGAATTGCTAGATTTGTCAATTCGGTTTAAATAGTTCTCCATCCTGCATTCAGCTCCAGGATGATAGAATGACCTTGTCGCCTTTGATGTGGACATCTGAGAGCACGACTTCAACCAAAAACTGGTGTTGTCCATGTTGGACAGCTTGTGAGAGACAGAATTGGCCTTGAGCCTAGAGAAGTGCCGTTTTCTGCAACAACCCATTATCTCTCTGTAGCATGGACGTGTCAGAATGGATGGCAGTCCCCAAATATCGTGCGTAACGAGCAAGCACAGACAAAGCTCGACAGTCTCTCTGCTTTCACATATTACTGCTTCAAAGTAACCATGCTCGTTACCATTGTGAATTACTCGACAAACTACAGGACCTTTCGGCACCCTTCACATCAGTTCTGATAAACTGTCAGGAGCGCACGTGTTGGAGTTGCAGGGAGTCGCATTTCGCTGAGGAGAGTCCATATTCGTCCAACTACTCCTCCTCCTCCTCCTCCACCCGTCCCTCCTTTCGTGTGCCCCGCTCCTCCATCCGCACAATGAGCGACGCGAGATTTGGGATACCGTGAAGTAACGCAGCATAAAATGACACACTCTTTATTCTCATGCCTCAAATCATGCCACTTGAAGCAGCATCAACAAAAATATGGCAATTTCCTACCTCCAAGTAGCTTGGCGTACAGAATGGGGTACAAGTGAAGTTTTGCTTAACTCAGCTTTGTCCTTTGATAACACAACACCTCAGCCTGCCGCAGTAGTCGCATTTTATTATTCAAATTAACACGAACTCACCAGAGTCTAATCTATGCACTCGCCCACCCACTCTTAGTTAACAGCACAATGCAGCTGCTGCACTCCCACCACTGTCCTGAGACTTTTCTGACACAGCACGGCCACAGGACCAATGCCACAGAGCAGTAGCACGACCTGCATTCGATCCCCACACACCAACAATTCTGCCTGCAGATTCATACGGCAGCTTTGGTTTGCTCCACAAGACAGTTCTCTGGCCCAAGATAACTTACTTCTTTGCTTCGCCACCAAAGGGACACTCAAGCGCCCGTATCGCAAGCGATGATACCTCATCCCACACACCTCGCCCACGTCGATGTCCAACAAGCAAATTCATCATCACCTGCGCAAACCCATTCAATCCTCACGTCCTTTTGCTTGCGAAGAAACGCAAATAAAATAGCAACATTTTTGAGTTTACTAATGATGGAAAATTTACAGGAACATACAGCACGGTCGAGACATCATCACAGCTTGGCGAGGCGGATGTAGGCACCAGAAACAGTGAGGGTTCGCAGTTTAGGGAGTTTCGTGCTGTTCCACGTTCAAGTGATGCCAAAGAATACACTGAATCGTTCCAGCGGTCCCTTTCCCTCTCGACGCATGGTCTCTTTCATGAACCTCACGATGGTAGCCGTGTTTCCACACCAACCAATTGCACTTACAATACGCCTTGAATAGTCGACCTCTCGTCTGCATTTCATCCTCACACCATCAACACTTGAACCTGCGACACGAAAACACCAAGCACGGGTCCGGTAAGGCCAGTACCAGCGCCTGTGCACAACAAGGTGCGGTGTTGAACAAAGCTTCTTGTGAAAGGCGTCTACAATCGTGGATACCCCTACCAGCCAAAACATCAACCCAGTCAGCACACAGTGGTGATTCCTGAGAACCTTCATTTGTTAAGCAAACTTCATGTTTCCCAGTGTCGACATAACACAGTCCAGCTCGACGTAGGACTGCGCAAGAGACGAGTGCATTCGTGCTAATGGTTCCAGCAAGTTAAGCCGATAAATCTTCCTCAACTTCGAGGGCAATGCAGGATGGGGATGGAGGGAAAGGGAAACCACCTTTGTGACCAACCTCTCATGCATGTCAGGCCAGTCTCTGAGTAACACGCAAAGACGTCCTTCAGCCCAATCAGACCAAAACGTCCTTCCACCTCACAACTGCTCAATGCCTCCAGGTGCGCCTGCAATCAAAACACTCTCTCCTCTCACGTCCCCACCCAAAAACACATCGCAATCGGGATGTTTGAAAAACCGAAGTGATGCGACAGGCATGGAAACTGTTCCTTCTCTACGACACGCTGCTCACGCGCTGCGACCTGGTCGCCGTCAGCTGGATTCCAACCAGGATCAAACATTACCATACGGTTTGCATCAATGACATGTAGACCACAACCACTCGTCTCATTGCTCCACACGAAGACAAGCTCTCGCGACCGTGCGACGAATACACAAGTTGTGAAAAGCAATAGACTTACTAGATCTGCCTACAACACAAGAGACCATCCTCTCTTAAAACGAAGCTGTACGTGGAAGTGAAAGTCGTAGGGTTCATCCAAAAAATAGGAAAAGGAACAACTATTACAAGTAGAGCGTATAAAATCCACTTATCAATCATAGCGAAACTTACAACTTGAGACAAGAAATCAACCTACCTTCCACGTAATAGTTGAATCCGAATCACAAAGGCCCCAACGCCCTACCTACCAAGAGTCTGCAAATGGATTGATGTCCACTCTTCACAACATAACAAAAGGCAAAAGAGACTCCACTTCTCCAAGCAATCGCCTTCAAACCTTTCATTAAAAAAAATATCAGCTTTTACGAGGAGGTTGCGGCAATGAGTAGAATCAGCACAAAGTAGTCTCATGAGGAAGACGTGGTCAACTGAATAACATTCATTAAAAACGAAATCCATCCTCGGTTACGACAAGTTGAATGTGGTTGCGGGGCAGCGTGGTGACTCCCAAGATCGCGACTTATGCCCGTCCCAAACTCTCCTACAAGATCTCTCTGTACCCTCTCTCTTACCCGTAATAAGGATGTCGAAGCGCGTTCTGACTTATAGTAGCAAGGACGGTAAGAGAGAAGAGGAGGAACCCTCTACACACAAAGTGCTAGGCTTAGCCTAATAAAAAACGCATGAAAGTGACAATACGCCTCCAATAAACACTTCATTCATAAGTAATTCCGAGACACGCATCCCAGGATGCTTCTTTTGACAAGTAATAAATGCGCACAGTTCGGTGGTTTACACAAGGAACACCAAACAGTCAGACTCACTCAAAGTCGCATCCTCTTCCCTGCTTGCTGGCCGCTTTTCAATTAACATCAGCAGAAGGAGCCTACGAAATCGCTCAACATCCAGCAAAATCTGAGTGCACCCAAAAATGCTAACCAAATCACGAGACGGACCTCCTCAAATTCGCAATACAATGAGAAGAATCAGGTCAGCAGCAAGTTTTCGAACCACAAGTAGATTAATTAGAGCTTACTCACTCGATACAACTGTGCATAGTGCCTATGCTACTATCCCAACTTGAGAAAAAAGAACACTTATTTGGAGGGAACAATTACAGCCTATTGTAGATGTCAACAAGTGGAATGACGCGAACTGCCCTATCTTGCCTATTAGCATCCAGTACACTCAATCCGGTAACAGACAATTCAGCGTACTTTGTAATCAACACAAACAACCTGTCCCAATCGAAATTCCCAAACAGCACATGCATTTTCATTGAGGCCCGCTATGCACAACCTTCCTCCGTCAGGTTCGAACGACAAGACGAGTAATCGACCAACGCACGCCATCTACCCTTCCAAACGGAGAGCGACAACAAGGTGCGCAAAATGGACAAAGCCAACCAATGGTACGACCAAATGTCAACGAGCACAAACGTTAGAACTGCCAAAATTTAAAATATACCAGTGCTGGGGAAAGCACGCAAACGACTGGTGGCAGCAAACAAATGGAAAACGTGGAAAATACGAAGACGAGAGGAGACGCAGTTGGTCCTAAACCAGCGTTGGACCCCCACAGAACACGCAGCGACTGTAGCCGGTGCAAAACGACTACACCTCGCAGTCAGGTGTCACCTCATCAAAGTACGTAAGCAGCAAATAGTTCGCATAATAAATAGGAACTCTTCCAAACATAAATGAATGTGATTCGCTGACTGCCAAAAGCACCTTCAGCGGCGGCACAGCCTCAACGAAATACCTGTCTTTTGCACACTCGTAGGGAACATAGCTGATGTGCTGTCCCATTCGTTCAGTCGTCCCGATTCCCCGCGGCAGAATTCAAGGTGCTTGCATCCATCCACCACCTGTGTCAACAAATATTCCATCTGAAAAAAATCTTCACATCTGCAGGAACAACCTGGCATTTAAAAAGCAATGCCAACCAAAGCGACGGATTGACACTTTGTGTGGCAGCGGTGCGGACTGCGCCTGTTGAAGTTGCAGGAGACGACATTCAGTTCACCAATGGAGGAGGAAGTACTCAAACACCCTTTCGGAGAGCACAACAGCTGCAGTCGTGTCCAATGAGCACGACAAAACCCACTGACATGATTATTTCAATAATTCCGATAATATGGCTGCCACATTGCGTTTGCGAAAAGACTTCGGGATAAGGACACACTACTAGTTTGTCGAAGCGCAACATACGCCACGTCAACTTCCTGACTAAAATCCATTCGTACCACTGCGAAGCAGAAAGCAATAGAGAAGTCAAGCTTCCAATTTGGCATTTTCTCAGCAATCCCTTGGAGGTCATTAGATGCACCACCATAGGCGGATACGCTCCTGCCATTCCCAAGGTTCTGGCCATCATTGACGCCAAGTAAAGCCTAAGATGCAGCAGCTCATTTCCATTCTCGCACTAACAGATCTTATCCAGCCAAAGTACTACCGCAATCAAAACATCCAACGTACCTACCACAAGGACAGACGATATACTAAACACGACCGATGACCTTGAGACTGCCCAACTAGAAAAACCACTGTCGAGTAAACACCTTCTCAATCTTAGGAACAAATGACGATGTGCAAAAAAGCACAGGTTCGTTTAGCTTATTTATTTTTTGCAGCGCATAAAACCAAGTTCAGTTTACATTTGAAAATGGTCTTATTGAAAATCAGGACGCAACTACAATGAAATTGCATACGTTTATAAAAAGAGTCATACAGCATGCAAGCTTGCCAAAATTTATGCTAAGATAAGGTTTATTATAACACTGCTCTAGGCATGATAGTTGCAGCGCTATCCTTGAGCGGGATGCCTCGTTTGCTGCAAATTTATCAACTCAGGTAATAAGAGATCGGTACAGTCCTCCTGGAAATTAAAAGAATAGCTCCTATTAGCATAATTATTGCTCACTATAAAAAGATGCGATGTTTTTTTCCGTTGACCTCCATGTCTTTCGACCTATAATTTCCTGAACCATTATGTTAGACCTGACGGAGTCCCACCATAAAATTGAGGTGATCGAGACACTATTTCCTCTCTCCTTTGAGGACATCTGACGAAAGCAATATCACAAGGTATGCGATGGCTACCTCTTCGTCTCTCAAAGATACATCTCAACAAGCCAAGTATTGCACTGCTCTCTCGTCTTACTGGCCCCGTCTTTGACACTGTCCCTATTGGATGTCTTCCTTCCAATCACTAGTGTGCAAACTTGTCAGTGGTGGTCACTTGTAGAGTGGCAGATGCAGATTAATGGCTACAAGCGGCGCAATGCAATGCGGACAAAACTATTGGTAGGCGATAGCCCGTTTATCACTCAAATCGTTTTCCCATCTCGGTAGACGTTATTCCAAAGTTGCTTGCCGCAGTTGTAGCGTCCCGAGCCTCCCTCGGAGACAAAAGAAGGCAAAATTCCAGACCAGAATATATCTATTCAACAGACAGGGGGAAATGAGCTGCTGGCATGACCAAGAGGCCAGCCTACGCAGCTATGGCAATATGGCCACCTCAGTGACCCTGACCAAAACCGGTAGTCCAAGCAAAGTATTGCAGCAGTATTTCTTCCGACTCATGTAGGACAGTCGTGGGTGTCTACGTGCGATGCTACAAGTGCACTTGCGTCTCACTATGGACTCAGTGTGAACTCTGGGGCATTGTTGGTTGCTACCTCCGTGTTTGATAAGGAGATATCGGATGACACTCTCAATTCACGCCTATAGGTCTCATGTGCGGTGAAATCCTAAGCGCTGCATGAATTGTAGCCATGCACACGCAAGTAGTCCTTTATAGGCTTAAATCCCAGTCGTCAGATTGTGCACCCTTAGTGAAAGCCCTCAGCAGTCCCATCTGAGTGCAATTCGCTCTTTCCACCCAGCCAGAGCCTCGCGCATGTCTTTGAGCTTGGGAAGGACCTAATACTGTGGACTGAATCAGGCACTGCATGCATGCATTGCCACGAGCATACACTAATCAGCTTTCGACTTTACAATCATAGTGCTGCAGTTCCTCGTACCAATCTGCAGCCAAACGACCCATCACCTTCATTGCTTTTAACCGGGTGGGTGCTTGATCATCCGTTCTTACTCCAATCATCCACGCTATCTGGCGTTGTCCAAAGCGTCTGACCATTGTGCATAACAAAAGACAAACTCTAGTAAACATTCATCGTAACTTGATGTGAATGTCGTTTATGACCTTTGCCTCCGTCATGTGTGTATTTGTCTCTTACCTGATGTCAGGTGTTTAAAGCCTTGTGTTTCCGTGAAGAAGTTTGGAGAATGCTAAACGCTGCCCATCCCTTCCTTCCATGTCTTGCATTCCCCAGCATCTTACATCACGTTGCTGCTGAAGTTTGGGGTGGAATGGCAGCACAAATGAACTCATGCTTGGTAGCCGTTGCTACGCGAAGCAGGTAATCATGTAGACATTTCTACAGCTGTGTGAGTGATCGGATTTGGTGGTCAAGCAAGCACAGTAGCTAAAGGCATTCATCTGAGTGCAAGAATAAGGATTTGCAGAAGGGCGGATTTGTCAGTCGCTAAATGGAAGTGATACGCGGTCGGAGTCTACTCACCTTCGGTCTACTTCACATCAACCACCTCGCCATCTCTCTCTCTCTCGATCCCTCTCTAACTCTTCTAACCTCCAACGCTGCTATTCCAAAGACCTCAGAGGACCAAAAGAAATGGGAGTCACATGCGCAGATCTAGCATTGCCACTTATTGCGGCAAAACAGTGGGTTGCATTCTCCAGTGTGTCGTTTGATAGAAAGCCATACTCCTTCCACAAAGTCGATTGCTGCATGCACCACTCAAATACATGGCCAGGTAAATGAATGAGTGAATGAACTGAGGAACACATGGAAGGAAGAGGGAAGGCAATACGGAACGCAGTGCAGCAGCACTGCGCAGAGGCATCCGATGATGATCATTCCCCATCCCTTCCTCCACTTCCCTTCTGTAAGCATCCCGTCTTTGCCTTTCACCTAACTGTTCTTGCTTCCTTTTAGCTGCACAGTCATGCTGCTTCGCCTTCACTGAAGACGTATAATCACTACTATTGTATTCCTTAGCGCAAGGCAACAAGTGGCCCAAAATGCATCTCCGCAAGCTCCATAGCGATCGTCAGGTGTGAGTCGCCATTTTCTTTGCCCAATTCATACCTCTTATTGCTCCTACTCTCCTCAACTGTCCCAAAGGTGTCCTTCCAAAAGGCAACATCAGAGATAAAATGGCCGAGGACATGCAGTCTCGTCAGGACAGCGCACTTAACCCAAAGCACAGTCGTGTCGGTGAATCTCCTCATTCCCTTCCGTCTACTTTGCACGCACTATGATGCACGACATTCGCGTAAGGTGAGAAGCACAAAGGCAAGTGATGTCTGCTCCCACAAAAAACCACCCACAAGGGATGCTGTCCAGAGCTCACACCAGACGACATTAAGAAACCGCGCGGCACGTGCTACTAATCGACTCACACGTGCCAGATTCGATGAGGCCAATCACACAGCAAACCATCAGAGATGCTCTTCTACGCCTTGTATCGTCTTCTGTCATTCATCCTGCTTCGCGCTGTCGTTCCTGCTATTCACTTATTCGTCGGTGCCTCCAACTCACTTCGTCTCTTCCTCGCCTCTGGTATTCATTTCATCCTCTGCCTCATTTGCCTTCCTCTCTATGTTGTCGTTACTCCCAACTTCCCACCTCGCCATTCCAGAGACGTGAGAGTGCCAAAGCAGGCGGGTGTGGTAGAACTTAGGGGTGAGTTGTGCTACTAACCCCTCCTCCTCCCTCTCCTTCTTTTCTCCTCTTCCTGTACTATCTCTCTCTCCTTCTCCCTTACTTCATTTGCGTGCGTCAATTCACCAGGAGACCTGCTAATATAATAACAATTTGCCCGACATTCATGTCCCACTTTGGAAGCACTGTAGCACGGTTCGCATGACTAGGCTTGACCAGATCTCACTAGATTGGACTTGATCACAACTGACAAGAATGACTACCTGGGCTAGATTATGGCAGACTCATACAAAGTAGGCGAGAAGAGGGTGGGTAGAGGCATCTGATCTATCGTACATGCCTCATCCTCAGAGACGCCTTATGCACTACCATTCAAGTCAGCACCAACACCAGCTTGGCCCATCCAATCGACTCGGCACAACTCCACGCCATGTGGAATGAGACTCTGTCTTTCCTTTTCGTAGATATTAGGCACCAAGGTACACACACAAGAAGTGGGTCTGATGACGTGCTTGATTTGGTTGGAGAGGAGCCCAATTGTCCACTCCTCATTTCTCATGCCACACTCCAACGCACCTTTGGTGAGTTTTCCATTCGTCTCCCACTACACTCAGTAGGCCGTTAAGAGCTTGCCTCCTTAGTCCATCTGTGCCCCTTCCACTATGTGTCTGTGCCCGGCTGTTTGTCTGCCTACCTGTCTTGCTTGCGTGCAGTGTCTTATGAGCTTGAGTTAGTACTGCCGAAGCAGGCACAACTTTGATTTAGGGCTAGACGTGCATCACAGATCAGTTTTGTGCCTCCAAATTTGAGTATGACAGAGGCTGTCATTTCTCTTTGTCAATTTATACCATTCCTACTTGCGAGTATCCTTATTTTCAATGTCTGGAATAGGGAACCGCCTTTACTTGTGTAGGCAGTGTAACGAAACGGTTCTCCCTTCTCTGTTACTGCGTTCAGCTTTCTGTAGTGGACACGCATGCAGTGACTTCCATCCGTGCCTTTTCAGAGCGATTGGTGGAACCTATGACAACTTCGACTGGTATATGACCGCACCTCTAATCCATGCTTCTACCGGTCGGTACACTTCCTCCTGCCACGTGTACGGTACGTCAGATCGTCTAGCCTCGCCGGTTTGTGCAGCATTTTTAAGGATGTTTGTTATTCATAGCTTAACCATGGCAAGGCAAATGTATTTGTAGGCGACCATAATGGGTAGAAGGAATCCGTTTGCAAACTTGACGTTTACCCTCTGTCAGAAGAGAGTTAAGATATGTGACTTCTAGAAGGTCTCGATAGACCACAGGAAGCGCAGCATTGATAAGAGCATTCCGAATGCAAGTTATGGACATTTGCTGGTTATCCGCTCCAAGCCTGAGTGAGCCGAGCACCCGACTGAAGGACTGTTCGTGAAGAGAGTTCCGCAATGCTCGCCCAATCGAAGGAGTTGATGAACGCCTATCAATGCTTCAATTAAGTTGAACGCAGTGTAAGTGCATGGATTCTAGTCATAGCTGGTATATTTAATAACAATTCTTTGGCTTTCAAGCCCACAGTGGTACACTGGAGCTACGATGCTGAGTCGACTCGATGACGAAATCACATGGAGCATGGAGCGGGACCTGGTGTCCAGTTAGATGATTCATCAACCACCTCGGCGATGTACAGCCTAACCAGCGGGAGATGAACGAGTTTCTGGCACATTTGGACAGCTTAACATTTCTGCAATTGAAGAACTCCCGTCAAAACATCCAGAGCATTCCACGTTGCTGTCTACTTCAGCCAAAGAGAAATCAACTGACAATCATGCCAATAGTTAGTAGTGAGGTCCATAGTCATTAAGTTGGTCAGACAAAGAGGCTGATATCTACAGGTGCTCAGACTGAAACTGCGCTGTTGCAGGTCAGCGGTGCAGTGGTGGGTGTCTCTTGCCTCCAGCCCAAGTTAATGGCCACAGGCACCTCAAAGATTGCCTTTGTCCCTGCCCAACGTTGTGTGCACAAGCATGGGATGCGGTGGAGTTGCAGCTTCAACAGGAAGTGGGTGAATCTTCGACGACAACTGCACAACTCTCCACTCTGTGCGAGCGATAACAGAAATAATTGGGGGTCTGGTGTCGATGGCGATGTTCGGTAGGAAAGTCTAACTCCATTCTGACTTAAAGTGGATGTATTCAATGCAAGCAATGGTAGGCTATCTCGCAAACATGAAGCAGCTAAATGCATATTAGGTTTTCATCAAAGGCAAGCCTACAAGCAAAATGTTAACTTGTTATGAATGCATGCGAGACCGACAAATCTCGGGGCATTTACAATGAAAATGGTGCTAGACTGGCCATAAAGAGGATGAGACTGGCTCCTCACATTAGCAAATTTGTGCTTCGTGGGAAAAAATTGGCGCTTAATGCAGGCTGGATCAAAAGACTAGAGCGACTTCTGAATTCTCGCCTTTCGGGAATCCGATAGGAGCAAAAAACTAATCCACCATGAAAACAACCTCCAATTCAGTCAAGGGATGGATGATATGACACGTGGAGGAGCAAAATGTCATGATATTGGACGATTGGTGAGAAAGATGGAGGTCAGAGACGTTGCATTACCATTTATGAAAAATGCTGTCTGTTGAACCGAGACACACCCATCTGCGTGCACGTTACTGCGACTTCACTAATTCCACAGCACAAGGCGTTCCATCACTGCAATTCGTGCACTTCCCATTACCGCTTCTTTGTCGCTAGTTTTGTCTGCCATTTGTTTTACCAGAAGCTGCCCACGCATTTGCACAATGCATTTGCACGCTCATGCACAACAATGGGAAAGTCAACAAAGCCATGACGATGGGTGGTGTAGTGAGCATCACGGTCTTCTCCTCACTTTTAATCGGCGGCATCTCACACATGATTGCTTGCAGCATTTAGCTGAGCTTAATTAGAAGTGATGTTGGAGGCGAAGATCAACTGATGGAAGTGAAATAATGAGGCGCTAATGCAAATGACATTTTCTGAAGAGGCACTAGCGTCGTCTATTTGAATTCGGATGTTACAGCTTTGAGGCATCACCTAACCCAACACTTCCAATTGCTCTGAAGGTCAAGGAAACAGAAACCATCGCCATCGCCTTACGATGATGGCATTGTCTGAGCCACGCAGATTGTCCATTACGAAACTGTCATTGCCTCAGCGATTTAGTGCCAGAGTGAAACTAACACCTGGCAATTTCACAATCCTTACAACTGCAATTCGTATCTGCTGGTGATGCTCCAAAATTGTGGAGTCATTCTCATCATCTATGGGTTGACACTGGCCATAAGATTAGCCCTCGTTCAGAGCTTTCAGTGAAGTTCCCTTGTGATGTCCACTCCTCATCCGTTACCATGCATGTTTACCCAGTTCATCGAAGTCATTAATGCCACAGACCCATTCATCCCTATTGCCTATGCTGGTACAATCGGAATCGAACCCCACCTTTCACATCGGACATTGCGTGTTCTAAAACAGTTGCTTCAAACCGTTAATGCTGTTTCACTGAAGCTCGGTGGCGGCAGAGTTTGATAATGTGGAAAGTGACTTGGCAGAAGCTTTCTCAAATCGAAACACCACTTCGACTTGATGCTGACAGAAGATGGGCAATCACAATGAGACAGATGAATCAAGGCCTGGTTGACAGCAGGAACGTTGACGAGTCAAGCAAAGTTGTCACTTGCCATCATCATTGACGTCATGATTAGGTTCATGGTTTACGGTCTGTTGAAGTTGGCCACAGTGCACTTCCCACCAGGCGGCAACACATGCTTCCAAAGGACTGCCTAATGCCTGTTGAATCTGTCACCGTTTGCCATGACTTACGCATGATGGAGGCAGGTTAGCTTTTAGGGGTAGGACAGTCATGCCATTTGTTGAATTTCCTCTCAAATTCACGTCCGTCAGGTGTTGCTATCTTGTAATCACGTCCGCATTGCATTCAAAGGCGGCAGTTTCGCGACCCAGTTTGCCTGGCCGCCAACAGACCGCTTGTCGAATGGTCCCCAGCTCTTCCCAATTGTATGCACTATTCGCTTGACAAACGTCGCAATGTCAGGTCGGTGAACTTCTGGCCAAGGTGCCAAAGTGCTGCTACATTAAGCACTTGCGTGACTTGTTACACATGTGTGTGAACTCATGAAACAAGGGAAGAAGCACATACACGTGAGCATATGCTAAACGTGTCTCGACAATGCAATCGAACGCCTTGCTGTCGGGGCTGAGCATCGCCGTGCCACCTCTGAGGTACGAATACACAAAAGTGTTGGCTCAGTCAAGTGATGCTCGAATGAGTGAATGAATGAATAAATGAATGAATGAATGAATGAATGAATGAATGAATGAATGAATCGGTGCATTGGAACTGATAGAAAAGTAAAAGCGCTCCGACTTCGTTGCTGTTTAATCGCACAAAGTGGAAGATATTGGCACTCTAATAGCAAGCGAGCAAGCAAAGATCATGCAATGTAGAATTAAGTGGAAAATGGGCTTTAAGTTAGTGATGACATGGCTCTATGCCAGGAGGTGGAAGCCCATAACGTTTTGGGAGAGAGCGTGAAGTGAGACTTACATCTAGTCTCACTCCCGTTGAAGTTGACGTGTCTAAATGCGAAAGAACTAGTCGAAGCAATAAAACGACTTTATACTGCAGACGTGAATCAATGCATGATGCACTAGAAATGGCAAGGAATGCCATCTCAAACTGCTTGGTGAGCTGTGGCTTGTTGAACATCCACTTATTTGCTCTCGTCGATGCAGGCGCACTTGAATCCGCATCTGTAGTGAATAATGGAGTTATCCCAGTCGTCTCTCCCCCAACTAGTTAAAAGTGGATGTTGGAAGAAGCCGAATGCGGAGGATTGTACCCTAGCACGTGAAGC
The DNA here is from genome assembly GCA_036345935.2 of Taenia hydatigena. Classification (NCBI taxonomy): domain Eukaryota; kingdom Metazoa; phylum Platyhelminthes; class Cestoda; order Cyclophyllidea; family Taeniidae; genus Taenia; species Taenia hydatigena. The sequence goes on from JADWOT020000689.1 coordinate 41,297, forward strand.
GAAAGCGCTTACTGGAGGGTGAGGTTAAATATTCGCATCTCTTCGCATTACTTCATTGCAGGTGTGTGGAACTACTGTAAGCACCGAACCTACAACCGCGCATTTAATTTCACTTTATTTGAGTGCAACTGACATCAACGCAGCGTTGTTGTGCCTTTAGAGGGAAGTAGACCAATCGATGCGAGAGCCCATTTCTGTGGTGCGCCAACTGATCGCCGAGATTGAACCAGGAACCGACCAGATGAACAAAGTCTCCATGCATCAAACTTCCTTCCGTTAAGATAGTCACCGTGGCCATTTATAGTGCAGTAAATATGATGCACAAAGACCAATTCACTTACGCCCCTCATCTAGATATGCCCAATCTGTGATTTTTGGATGTTTCAGTCGACTGTTTGACATGCCTCTGCTAGATTACTTGCCTAATTCGCAGCCACTTTGATTGGTTTTCGCAAAAGCCAAATAGGCAGCTAACTAAAGTTGCCCGAAATCGAACTGCCATCTCATGAAAACTGTGCATCCACCAGCTCCAAGACTGTTTTATTTGTGCCCATCAAGCATTTACAAAGAGGTACGCAATGCTAACCACGTCATTGCTGTCGCTGTTGCACTCAATTTGAACCACCCATTAGTAAGTGGGGTGCGGCGATTGCAAACTGCCTTCTCAACCCTCGAATACGCTCTCAAATCCAGTCTCTTCATCAGGTGAGGAGAACGTCAGGCTGAAGAGGTGAGTGCTCATGCATCAGTGATTAGAAGTTGAAAGTGATGAGATTTCAGCGGCTAGGCGTAACTAATGCCGCAGGATCGAGGGATGAGGAAGTAGCTGACGTGCGTTTAAGTGGATGTCAGGGTTGCGGAGACACTGCCAAGCAGTGCACGATTTTGCTTCCTCCTCAACTAATGTAAGATCATTGAACATTGTCGCAGCCTAGTCTTGTTACTAATTCCTGTCCAACCCCGGTTCCGGACTGCTGAATGAAGTGCAACGGCTACCTAAAACAGCAGACACCATGCCTTGCAGCAAGATGTGGACACTGCGAATTGTCCAATTTCAATGAGAAATTAAGGCTTATCTCCTTCCTTGTCTTCTCCTTGTTCGCGATCTCATGACACACGGCTTTTGTTGCCGTGGTATTGAAACTTAACTTCGGCTCAATTGTAAGAGGAATTTATTTGTTGTCAGCGGGCTCGCAATGCGACAAGTTTAGGCAAAGAAAGTCGTGACATGCCTGTTGGTGTGCAGTCCTCAAGCACATTTCGCTCCTAATTCTTCGAATGGCTACATCCATAAAAGCGTTGGTGCCAGCAGTGATGCCAGGATGGCTGGAAAGCGAAAAAGAAGAGATCGTTAATGACTACGATCGCAGATTGATGCAGACTTGGCTTCTTAGGAATTGCAGAAGTGCGCATTCCAGTGTACTGCATTAGAGTGCTTCAAAACTATGCAAAGAATACATAGTGAAAAATAAGTAGTAACAGGCAATCCATCGATATTAAAGGATGGAAACCCGCGATGCTCTAGAAGCAAGCAGCGGCAAACGAACGCTTGTCATATTCGACGTGTGTCGACAATGCAAACGAGTGTCTCACCGTAGAGAGCGAGCATTGCCGTGGAACCTGTGGGATGCAAAGAGACAGAGTAGGTGCCTTGGTCAAGTGACACTCGATTGACTGGATCGGTGCATTCAGCTTGGATTAAGAGGAATCGGTGCATCGACTTACCAGAGGAAGTCGTTGCTGTTCAATTGCATCAAGAAGGAAGCAAAGTTTATGCATCGCCTCATTAATTAGTAAGTTATAGTTAAGGTTATGGCAAAGCGCCTTTATCCTGACAGGTGAAAGTGTGTTGCGTTTTGCAAGAGAACGTGTGGAAACACTCACTGCCTGCCTCGCTTGCCATTGCGGTTGACGTGTCTAGGTGCGCAATGCGGTACGGCAATGCAGAATTCGAGTGCAAAGTGGGTCGGCAAAATCAGAAACAGCACTGCATGAAGGGCTTGGCTAATTTCTTTGTACTTCCCAAATTCACACATTGAGGCAACATTTTTGTTGATCCTTTTTTTAAAGTGAGATAAATGAAGCAGGTTTACTGTGACGTGGGAGAGAACATCTTGCACTAACTAAAGAAAATTGAACGAAACTCCCAGCTAGTGTTCGAAGCAACTGTAACTCACAATAGGATGTTGTAGCTACGAGAAACAGAAATAATTGGATAAAGGAAACCAAAAGTGGGTAGGCGAGCAGCCAGGATGGCGGCTTACGTGTAGGGGTTGATTGTAGCGAATGAAGTCCTGGTTCTGCAAACAAGTCGTAGAATTACCGTAGTTAGTCACCAATAAAATGGGTTAAGATGTTAAACTCGGTGTGAAGCAGATAGTTTGGGAAATGCAGGTGGAGCAAGGTCTAGTGCCAGCCTTCATGATGGTTGGTGTGCGTGGCGTGATGCATGCCATTTGGCAAAGAGCTATTCACGCAATTGTAAACCAAGCTGTTCCTTTGAGAGGTCAAGAGCATCCAGCTCTCCGTGTATTGCCATTGCGAAGCAAGTCCAGTCTGACTCAGAGGGAACGCTAGTACAAATCACACACCTTAAACTGTCCCTCGTGTAGCTTACTAAATGCAACACTCAAAGGCCCTGGTTTCCACGAGGAGGAGGAAGTGGCTTTGAATTGATTGCCCGGGCATCGGGACTTTTGCTTACCACACGGCTTGAACTGGCCGTGTAGTGTTGTCGCCAGTCAAAACCGAGGAAGAGGATTGTGGAGATGTTTAAGATGTCGTGACATCTACTCTGCTTATCGCCATCCTCACAGCGTGACAAAAGGCACCAAACACTAGTGATAACATCGCGTTTGTTGAACCAACACCTCAGCATCCAAGGTACCCTAATGTGCCGGAAATGCTACCTGCTGTATCGAACCATGACAAAGCAGTTCTAGTTACTCGAATGTGCTCCACTCCTGTTGAAGCAGTTTGCAAACACAAAGAGGGTCTTCATTGTAAGGAACGTGGCGCTGTCTGACCACTGTGGAATAGGCATGCGTTCGCACTTACCATTGCACGCCGCGATTTCTGGCGATTCACCTAAACCAACGCAACACTCTCAGTTATTTCGTGAGGACCTGTGCAGTTTAGGTCTGTCAATAGTTGGAGTGCTCAGGACCATGCATAACTTCTAATCAGTCAAAATGAACCATTGAAAAGGAAGGAAATAGGCCGACCTTATCAGCCCGGACACTCACTCACTCACTCACTCACTCACTCACTCACTCACTCACTCACTCACTCACTCACTCACTCACTCACTCACTCACTCACCTTCTTGCTCCCAATCAACGGTAACAACGAGGATTTTTCGCCCCACATTCCATTCAAATGTGGTATAATCAAACGAATCATTTCGTGTGAAGTTCAGGGCAAATATTCTCAGGTCAGCTGCGTCATCTCTCGACATATTGCCTTGAATGAGCAGAGGGAAGCTTAATTTGTTGGCTTCATGAGGGCGAGAAATGACCTGGTTGAATGCTCAACAAACTCACGGCAGAAAGACACTGGATGATGCGAAAGGACACTGCCCCTCCACTGGCACTTAGGGACTCCGTTCACCGTAAGGAAGACCTGTATTTCGGAGAGGAAAAAGGACAGAATAGACGCAGCACAAAAGTTATGGGCAAGTGATGAAGAGGACTACGCGAGCGTCGTAAGGAGCTTTCCATGGAAAATGCACAGACCGAGGATTCGCTGTTCGCACCTCCAACAGCGAATTGGACCTCGACATGCGAATGCCCCTTCCGGAATCGGGAAAGTGGAAACGATGTGTTCAAGTCAATTTCATCTATGTGGACAAAGTTGTAGTGATTATGCTTCCTGACTCGTCCTCTTCACATACCCTCAGGCAGTTGAAGGGCTCAGATTGCACATCAACCACATGAACAGTTCCAAATGACCCACTTTCCAAGTCAAGTGTTTGTATCATTAGGTTATTTCGAAAAGGCATTCATCTTGAAGTATTTCTGCAAATTCTTCTCCCCTCCATCCACTCACCTTGCTTTGGCTTCTGGAAAGTACATTTCGGCACAAAGAATGCAGTCGCAAATGATTCTCCTCCACCCCATATTTCCAGCACCTCCACTTTGGATACGTCGTTTACAGTGATGTTGGCACTTTCTAAAATTGCACACAGAGATGTCCTCTTACAGCAACTACAAGATTCAGTCTTTTATCTTTCCGTGCACACACGGACATTGTGCAATTCCAACTATTGCTGCTGCACAAAGTCGACTTGAAGCCGTTTGCTTTGTTGATGCACCAAACAAAGCTCTGATGCACTAGCCCTGGTCGTACTCAAGGCTTTCGTCATTGGAGCATACGAATAGAGCAAAGAGTTTTCGCTCTTCCACCTACCTGCATTCATTTGGCAGGGCCTACCGAAGACTTTTTTATTGGCATAGCATGTGTTATTCAGTTTCCAGCTATAACAAACAAGACCAGTGGCATCATCCATGCATATTGGGGAGTGGGTGGCATTGAAGGCGGAGCATCTTTCGTGAGTCAGAAAATGTCACGCCGGCTGCTACCGCGGCGCTCCTTCGCTTTCGTGTAGCAGTTATGACACTGCGAGTGTCATGCCATATTCATGAAGAGGGTGGAGAAATAAAAGTGCCCTACCTGGCGACCACAAGCTGCGGCCGATCCGACCCACTTGCCCTCACTCTGCAGCACTCATGAGTCCCATAGCTATTAGCCATGTTGATCACCTCACTTATGTTGCTCTAGTACGCTCGCGCAGGATCTCAACAAGTAACCACTATGTGTGCTTGCTTTGAAGACGCCTAAAAAAGCCAAATTCTTCGACTTCTAAAGAGCGCTAGAGAACATGACAAGCTCTCATGACGAAGACGAAGGCGCACAAATGCCCCCGTTTCTCCGCAGATCTTTGGAAAGGCTGACACAGAGGCATTACAAATTCCAGAAAGTCAGCAGCACATAACCAACTTGCGATGCAGATCTGACCCTGAACCACATTTGTGCTTGTTTCAGCGATACTCAGTCAAGCTCATAAGTCACTTGCGCGCAAGCAAGTCAGCTGGACTAGGTGAAGCATTCAATCCTCTCCCATCACAAACAACAGCGTCGTCACATTCAGGCGGTCCTGACGAGGATGCGGTGGCTCACCCATTCACTCATCCACTCATCCACATTTCGAAGGCAACCATCCAAAGAAAGCCTCTATCCACAATAATCAGGCGACATAGTTTGGTGGTTTGGACGAAGAGCACTAAACAGAGCCTTATCCACTCAAAGTCGTGTCTTTTCCCATGTCCATCCACTTCACCACAAACAATACAACACCAACAAAGCAACGGACAAAATTGCTTGACAATGCGCAAAATCTAAAATGGACGAGAAAATGGTGATCAGATTTCAAGAAGGCTTTCTCCAAGTCCGCAAAACCACAAGGCACGGTGAAGCAGCAGCAGCAGCAGCGGCAGCAGCAGACATCCATGCAGATTAGAAGGTAGAATGCTGTACCACACCCTACCAACATCCATTATGCCCAAACCGATAACAACAGCTCCATGCCACTCTAAATTAAACACTGGCAACCCGTCCTAAGCAGAATTCGCAAAAGTACATTCACTTACACCACAGAAACGACTATACACAATGCCGCAGGCAATAAAGAAAATCACACCACTTGGCCTTTTCACAGAAAAACTAAAACAAATGGCACTGTCCGTCACAAAATAGAATCAATTCAGTCAAAGTGATGGTCTAGCGCCAATGGACACACACATCTGACTAGCGAACATTCAACTCACGCCAGCCCTGCGTGAAGGAACCCGAATGACAAGTGGCGGAGGAGGGAGCAATAGCACAGACACACATCACAGTAAGGCGGTACACTTCTTCGTCAAGGGAAATGCACATAAATGCACACTCATGCAAACCAATAAATTAACAAGTTCCTTTCTCTACGTATCCACACTCCTCATTCACACCGACGATTACTCCCTTCTTTCTGCCTCCCATGTCCTGATCGCAGGAATCACGGCGCCACACTTTACAATCTTCCACCTCTTTCAGCAAACACCTACCACCAAAACTGCTCTTCAGCAGCCGTGCGGTAGGGACGATATTCATGTCCACCACAGTCTCGGAGACAATGTAGCCGGTACACCCATTCACGAATTCATTTGCCTCCTTTCGCAGTAGAGCTCAAAGACCCTATCCGCCCACCTATCACCTTTGCCGAAAAACCCCAACGCAAAAGCACCGTCGTACCGATCGAAACAAGGTGCGATGTAGAGATACAACCTCAATCATGCTGAAGTTCCGTGATAATCTTACCAGTCGGATTCGTAGAGTAACATTGGCTTTAATCGTGATGTGGCAAATTCTTTGCCACATCGGCTCGTGTTCGTTCAAATGACATGGTTTTCACCTTCCGTTTAGCATCCAAGGCCTGTTTAACCGAAATTCAACCGCTGCTAGAATTGGCAAGGGACAAGCACAGCCACAGATAATTTACTAACTTACAGCCAATCATCTTTGAATCAACTAATGCAGCGAATCATTGACGAGCGAATATTTATTTAACTTGATGACTTTTTAGTACAATATGAATGGGAACTGTAATCAAGTTTTTCATAAAGCACCCCAAATGCTGAGTTATTCATTGTTAGAAACTTATTAATGAACTGATGGCAAAGTAGGGAAGGAATAGTTGGAATAACAAAACAAAAAATACATCCATTTTAGCACTTCGAGATATGAATGAAGATGGAAGAAGACATTATGCTCAGTCTAAATGCATGCATGAGAGCTTTGATTGGTGCTCTAGTACTCTTGCTGTCAAACAAGCCTCATTCCATTTGACTTATAGCAACTGTTTTGCCCTTCGTTCAAGAGGGCCTGCAATCATACCGATGTGGGTGGAGTTAATGTCCACTGCCTTAACTAATTACACCACCGCAAATTGCTCAATCTTTTGCCTTTTCACGGTCTCTATATTAGGTCTATTACAAAACTGTTGGGGATGCATCCCTTTCCCGTCAATACTCCGTCTACCTTCACACTGTGTGCTTCTTTGCGCGTCTGTAGAGCTCCGCATGAGTGGACATTGGAAAGGTTACTAAGGAGCTGAGCTAAATGCCCAGTCATTTGCCTATCTAACTGATAAAAAGTCCCTTGATGTCTGTAGGTGTTGGAATCACTTTAGTGTAACTACCAATGTCGACGAATGCTTCCACTTGGTCACTTTGGATTGTTCGGCAGGCCTCCTCTATTCAAACTGAACCACTGACAATTAGCCATTGGTTACCTGACTAGCCACAACCGACCGTCTTCTTGACCAAAACACGCTCTTTATGACACATCACACGTGGACATGTCTGCAGCGCTTTGAACTGGCATCGTGCAGCCCTTGAGACCGATGCAACGCACATCAGAAAGGGAAATTGACCTCGTCACAGCTTTGTCGATCGCGTAGTCGGTCGCTCAGTCAGTATCATAGGATGAATGAGACACATTAGCGGAATCGGCACTAAGCTTGGCCATGCACTGCAGACTCTATTGGACCAAGTGACCCAATGTGTGCATCTTGTTTCCAACTCGATGCGAGACTAAATGGAGAATTCTCATTTGGCTATCGATGCCTTTCTCGTGAAGTGGATTGACAAACGAGGTGGTGGAGTAGTCTGCCGAAGTCTGGCCTACTCCAGTCTGGCCATGCATTGGATTGCTACAGTGCATTTCAAATAGGCCAGCAACACTTGGCAACTAGCACTAATGCAATATACCTGTTGTTGTTTGTGGGCTTGCGAACGTACTATCAAGTGGCGTGAATGTCACTGAGATGTAAAAAGAAAAAGAAATCGGCGACTTACCCCTAAGTTTTTAACGAAATGAGCAAACGCAAGTTCTCGGTTAATTTTCTTGGTTCTTTGCCTGTGCACACTGTTGAGCCCCATCAGAGATGAGAGTGGAGATGCCTCGAATTCGCCGACGAAAGCAAAGAACAGTGCGCGTTCACTTGTCAGTCGACAAGGAGTTGGAGGTTGAGGAGGATAGAGAAGGAAGAGACAAAGAAAATATGAGGAAATTAAAGTCCAAATTCAGCTAGGTCTAATTTGGAGATTGCAAGAGCTGGAACAAGCCTTACAAATGCATTGAAGTTCGCCACCTGAGCACTTTTGCTGCAAGGCATATTGAGCAGGGTTAACGACTGTGTGGACGCAATTCGTGAATGCACATTCAATGGTGAGGCCGACTATGCGTGCACCACGAGGGATTCGTCAACGGAGACGAGAATTCCCATCCATTTGGGTTGCTTCCACCCACCGCCACGCCTGACGATGAACTGCTGCGAAGTGAGATTGTGTGTGCCAGTGTCCTACCGTGCATCGATCGCTTCACCGCTTGACCAATACGCGACTACTTTGAGACTAACGCTCCCATCGATCGATCAACTGATCGATTGATCGATTAGTGCGCGTGAGTAAGCGGTGGGATGCACGTAGAAATCACTAGTTCACACTCATGCTATTCGTCTGCTGAATTCCACCCAAAGCAACTACGAGTTTACCAATCTTTCCTTAAGATTTTCGACTTTTGAATTATGCATCTACAATGAAGAGTTGTTGAACGGTCCTTCCCAATGCGACACATTTTCATCCTCGAACCTGAGAAGTCAAATAAGGTGTCGCCACGACCATGTGATAAATGTGGTCAAAATACCTTTATTCCTATTCAGACGCAAGCGGTAGGGCAGTAGTTTGTCGCTTTTGACTTACAACTGGAACGAATCAACCGGACAGGTAGTGCTTGAGGTTCAGTTGGCGAGTTGTCTGTTGCTCAACAATTATGACTGATCCGAAGACGACACGTAGAGTGGGGCAGACTTGACTGGATGACAACGTGCTGAGATTCCTCTCGATGAGTGCTCATTGCTCACTCCATGCGCATCAATTGGTGCCTGCATTTAATGTCTGAATGGGCAAGTCTTTTGGGTCTCTCACTCCACCAAAGCTGTTCAGCCTCCACATTGTCCTTTAAGCATTAAAAGTAGTAGCCCTCAAAATAACTCATGGCAGATTTTGTGAGCTAAATGATCTTGCTCAACTTATTGTGATTTTGTTTAGCAATACAGCCTGCGCTAAAGTGTCAGTGGTGACCACAAGCGAACCAGACCCACACAGGAGGATTCAAAGCTTCTGCTGATGAGTCTGACACATTCACGAGGTCATTAGTCATTCAACATATGGATAAACCTCACGTCTCGCAACACATTTACATCTTCCGCATCCAATTTTCGTGATTGTACTACGTTTTCCAATTTGTGATGAATTTGTCCTGAGCTCTGACATTACGAATGGATGGTATTGCATGCATAATTATGTAGAGTGTCGTGCTAAGTCCCATCATATCCCCTGAATGACAGAAAGAGGGCAAACCGAAAGCCAAGTCCCAACTAGCTTCTGTGTGACCCGATGGTTGCTTCTATCTATATCATCTGCATCTGACTCTCAACTTCGGGTCAACTCTGTATCTCTACGCTAGCAACCATTTAGCAACTAGTAGCCACAAAGTGAGCGTCAAGGGATGATACGAACAGCAGTGTTTGGGCAAGTTTTGCGCATTGCAAAGGACAATTAGACCAAATGTAAGTAGGGGACACTGCATTACCATACCTCATTTGGAAATGGAGTGGAAGTTTTGTGTTCCATGTTCGCTAGAGTTTGTTGAGAATCTTGGGGAGCCCTGCAGAAGTGAGGTGGTTAAATAGCCACCTCAAATGAATGCTAAGCAGAGTGCGATTCTCACAATCGACCAATCATTTATCAATTGAAGTAAATTATGTTGAATCAGGCGAGTGTCTTCCTGAGCTGAACATTTATTTTGAACACAGGCTTGTCTACAACACCAATGTAACGATATTCAGCGACTCAAGACGTAGGCTCGCTCAGCAAACAATGAATGACGATGTGTAATTCAGCAGAGAAGGCAAGAGGTGGCATTTATCACCATCCCATTGGGCACTGGAATGATCTGCAGCTGTAGTCAGGAGATGGAAATGCGCCTAACCGATGCTTCCGCCGGGTGAGGACATTGTTGCTGCTTACAACCTTAAACAAGCCCAAGTTTTTCAATTCTTGACGTCAGAAGCTTTCATTTTCTCTATGCAACGAAACGATTCGGGAGAGCCAAGTTGGTTGCACCCTTAGCGCATCGCACCTTCTGCTGAACAACGTGCCAAACGACACCGCAGGCCACCGCCGAATTGTGCAGGCGCGTTCCTGATCACGGCGTCTCTGACATAAAACCTTGGCAATCTAACTATAAAGTCAGCTATTTAGTTGCTATTTTTGGTCATTCAAAAGCTGTTGATTATTGTGAAAAGTATCAGTTCGTGTTCTGATGATTTCGGTTTTCCCAAAAAAGGAAAATTAGCTGAATTGTTTGCTGGGCTGATGCTATGGCAAATGTCGTTAGGTTCTTATTTAGTCAAATATGGCCAATTTGACAAATTGTCTCCATTCAAACAGAGGGCCACAACAAATGGTAGACGAGCTCATTTGATGCCACGAGGAAATGGGTCGTAACTCTTTGTAAGAAAAGCCTTTCTATCTCTGATTGGCGCATAGAGCATGGCTTTACTTTGTGGTGCCTCAGTTGGTCGTAAGTAAAGACCAGTATTGAGGTGAAAACATTTACCTCAGAGCGCATCCACACATCCGTGCTCACGGATTCGAAGCCAGGCATCGAGGAAGTCTGCCAGCTCGTCCTCAATCTTCATAAGAGGACATGCGTTCTACATCATCGCAATGAAATTAGACCTCGCCTCATGGACGGTAATCTGTCGCAGCTTATGGCGTTCCACCTTGATTCACTGCAGTTAGGCTGCAGATTGGCTACAGCTCTTTAAGAGCAAAGCATTTAGCAGCGATCGGTTGATAAGTCGTGCTGTAGAGCACTGCACTCAGGGGTTTGAATACGCGAATTCCGCATCAGAATTGAGTATTGAGGATTAGACTTGGTGATTGTTGAAGGTTAGGCTATCTATGGTGGAGGCTACCCGTCGTTAGTAAATAACTGGTGCCCTAAATTACACAACATGTCTTGAACATGGCAGCTGTGGGTTCGATATTGCACATGAATGAATTGGGAAGAATCTAGAGGATGCCTCTCTCCTACATCTCTGCTTCATCTCCAATTAGGGCCTTTTAGGGAGAGTCAGACATAAAATGATCAACTCTAATAAGGGGTACTTTACTTAGTTCCCGCCACTTCACCTTTTAAAAGCAGTCAAAATTGAATTGATGCCTTTGGAAACAATTTAACTACTTTTGTGATCCTAAAGCGACCGATCAGATTTATAGCGCAGGCTGAGAAGTTTGTTAGCGCTCAAGTGTTTGTGGACTAAGTCAAAGTGTAGGTGATAGAAGTTTTCGATCTCGTCGGTAATTGAGAATAGAATTTGTAGAATGTAGTTAAGATTTGGTGAATCTCAGTTAAACAAATGCGCTGCTCACATTCTTGTGTTCATCCTCTCAAACATCAGCATGGTCTGCTTTGTAGGCGATTTAACTGCACCTGCAGGAGATGGCTGACGTTGCGGTCACCCCTCCTAAGGCACTTTGTCTATGCAAGTAGCATTTTAGCCACCTATTGTGAAGGCTGAGTAGGCGACTGCTGGAGGAGACACCGCGTGATCCCAGCCTCAGGTGTTTGAGGCACTGCAAACGGGTATAGCAGTGCGACAACTATTTACTTTAGCTTTAGAATATAGACGAGTAGTATCTCATCTTCAAGAATGTAAGAAAATCCATCTGGCCGATCATGTCCTTCCTGTGGATGTGTGTTCATTTTCAGGTGACCTCCGTGCTGTTTGAATCTACCACCCGATTGCAAATGCTGCCTCAAGTAAGTTCTGCACAAAATCAGGAAAGAAGACGATCCAAGGTGCCTGTGGTTAGTAGTCCACCCCACCGTTTGCAGTATCGTTGAGCCGTCTTCTTACATTACTAAGCCAACAACTTCTCCAGCAACGCGCGCCTTCGCATGTGCCTACTGCGTAGCACTGGGGAGGCTACCTTTCCATTTCTAACTCTGGTAGGTGCTGATTAATCAGTCCTACGAGAACCAAACTAACCAATGGTGGATAGGTCGTCTGTTGGTAGGTTTGTTTGGGTGAGAATAGACAAAGAACTCCGCACAAGTCAACTTGATTGCAGGTCCACTCTGATTGGCCAACCATGACTCACCCACTACACGGCCGTTTGAAATGAACGCACCAGCATACCCGTTGTCGTTAAAAAATATTATGGTTATGCAAACGTATTTTGGCAAAGAGTTGTCAGCTTTATAGTGAGTCGAGATGATTGAGGCATTGCGCGATACGACACTTGACACCAAGCCGTCATTTGCAGAAATTCGTCATTCGATCGACTGTGAAGATGGGAGCATTCGACAAAGTCATTGTCGCAAACACCGTCTTGGATTTTGGCTTAAATTACACCGTGATCTACTCTGTAGAATTGTTGAGTGCTAAGCATTGGAAAAGTCTCTTCACTGGCAGTGCACAGCTCGAGTGTTAAACTCACCTAGCATTAAAGCGAACGCCCCAACCACTATCCGTGGTGCGCATTTTACTGTATTCTGAGCAATCACTCCAACCCTACGCTAACTGCATCTGCTTGAATCCGAGGAGACTGGCGTTTTAGACATCGAACACGATGAATAGTGACACAAATCCACTGCTTCGCGGTTTCATTTCGAAGACAATCCACAAGAACTTTGCCTGGCCACAGACTACAGTGGTGTGTCTGACAAAGAGAGTAGGTAGTCGACCTAATCTGGGTTGCCATCATGACTGCTCTTAGGACAGGATTTATATCACCGCATTCCAAGCTGCACCATGTCGATGAAACTTTCGGAAGACCCGATGACCCATTCAATCTACGTTAGAGTAGTATGTGGGTCGCTCAATGACAGGCATCCACATTTTGCCTTGCAGTAGACCAACATGCGTGAATGTTGCGTGTAGAGTCAAAAAGCCAAGTAAAACATTCTGAAAAAGATAGGGTGCTGCCAAATACTGAAGCATAGTACGAGGTCTATTACGATAATGAAGTTCTAATGTCTTCGTTGGGCGCAGAGTGTCGCGAAACTGGATAGTTAGTGCCCGAAAGGGTTGAAGGATGAATGCACGGTTATGGATTGAATGGATGAAAGAATACTCGCGCATTTGTCGACTGAATGCTTGAGTTGCGTTGGTGTCGTGCCTGCATCTAGTGCGTCCCTTCTCAACTCCATTCAACTCAACACACCATCAACCACCGTGGAGTGAGTGAACAAGCACAGGCCTGACCACTGTGCCTCCTTATCACATCACAAATGAATCATGCCCCCACTCAGCTGATCCACTTGTTCGAAGAAGACTAAGGCCGAGGATGCACGAATAGCCCGCGAATCTGTTACGCTGGGTGCAGGCTCGATGCAACTCTCCCACTCCCAATGTCAGACAACGCCTCAATTCCTACAAGTCCTCCACTAAGACCTACTATCCACCGACCAACCTCGCACGTCCAGTTGAAACACTGCTCCACCACATTACCTCAACTTGTCATCGATCAAGAAGAACAACAATGAAGCGTCTGCAGCTGCACGCGCTTCTACACCACAACAACCGCAATTGGCCACCATCCCAACAGTCTCATAACAAGACCCTCCGTGTTTTAGCTCACAACCAGGGAGGCTTTCATTTCGTCTATCCCCTCTACCACCAAGCAACTCCCCTTTCATCACATTACAACTGGAAGGTCATGCATGGCAGTTCCTCCTCGACTCTGGTGTGGCCAATTCGATCAACATCTACAAGGCCTTCTCGACCCTTTCTTACAAGGTTGACATGATTCTACCATCCAACAGGCTGCGCTTATCAAAAGACAATGCGACAACCGTACGGGAGAAATTTGGGTTGCATTGCGATACTTGGCGCCGATTTCTCGTCCTCAAATTTGGCCAAGGAACCGTCTCCATCCACCAACAAACCCAAAGCACAACTGCCCTTTTACTACCAAAGCAAGGCGTCGACAATGTTTACAATGCCCCATTCGAACATCCTCGACTACCTCTCAGCACAGCTCACCCACCTCACCGACAACAAAACAAAAGAACTTCAAGGACCATTGTTTAGGCACGCAAATATATTCGCCTTGCGTACCCTTCGGTGGATGCATTGATTAGAGACGGGGTTACAAATCCATCTAAGTCATCATATGCCTCACTGATTGCTCTAAAAATGGGAGATACGGAAATCAACAATTGTCCATCCACCACAGAAAGCTGAACGCAGTAACGGAGAAGGATAGTGAACTCTCGTTGCCGCACATAACTGCTCCGTTAGACTACCTACACAAGTGAGACTGGTTCTCCACCCTAGACATGAAATCAGCACACTGACAAGCATGAATTGCATGAATGGACGAGGAGGAAAGACAGTCTCCGTCACCCTCCAAGACGTATTGCCAATTTCAGACGATGTCCTTCGGAATTCATAATACAGCAGCCACTTTCTACAGCCTTATGCCAACCGTACTAATTGCACCATAACTAGAGTATTGCACGCACTACCTGGATGGCATTCTTGTGCTCTCGGCACACTGGTAAGTACAAATGCAGAAATGGGAAACAGAAGGAGCATTACAAATTCCAGAAATTCGGGAGCACAAAGCCAACCTGTGATGCAGGTTTGGCCCTGAACCAAAACTCTAACTGTTTCGGCATTGCTCAGGCAAGGTCATACGACGTTGCACGTTAGAAAAACAGCTGGACTAGGCGAAGCACTCAATTCTCTCCCGTTAGAAACAGCTCTCTACTTAAATCAATTCAGTAGCGATAGCGCCATCCTGGTAAAGGCATACTTGCACTCGTCACGGACGCATTGAGGCAGGTAGATGTCGATTTCAGCATCTTCAACAGTCCGATGGTTCTGACAAAGATGCGGAAACTTCAGCAAGCTCGTTCACACTACACCGAAACGTACAAACGTGAAGCAGATGGAGAAAGAGGTGGAGGGGCGGGTGCAGGTAAATTGACAGCCATGCACGAAGATAGGTCAAGAAACAGAGAAATGTACGGCCCCTCCCACCTTTGCCTGTCTATCTGGTCAAGGTCCTGTCGCCCGAGTAACTCATTAAACGGGTAAATGAAAAGTACGCAAAGTAAAAAATGAAACATAAAGCTGGCCAGTGTACAGAGTTGCGGGGAGAGGGGGAACAAACCAGCGCATTTGACTAGGTCTTGAGGGCACGTCAATCGATTGCGAGCCGTCAAGCATATTCGCTAACATACAGCACTTCACAAAATCACCTGCCCTTTTTGTGGTAGTATTTGAAGCTCCTATCCACCCATCCATCGCCTGTGTCAACAATCTCCGACCCTACTAACACGCCCGTACCTATCGACACAAAACGATACAAGGACGCTATCTCAGTCATGGCGAGGTTCTGCAATAATTCTAGCCGCGGCGTAGGTTGTACATCGGCTAGATCTCGAGGGCACGTCAATCGATTACTAGCCGCCAAGTTTAAACACCAGCACGTCTACCTTGAGGGCAACGTCAATCTCACACTTCTGTCCATGCCTCCGCGACCCGCCAATCAGCTACTAGTCATGCGACAAAAACTAATAGAGCCAAGGCTAATTGTTACCACGACTAAAGCGAGAGCAGAGACAATGCTGGGGCTTCGTCATCACCATCACAGTGAGAAGGGTTAACAGGCCAAAGCA
Organism: Taenia hydatigena; assembly: GCA_036345935.2. Classification (NCBI taxonomy): domain Eukaryota; kingdom Metazoa; phylum Platyhelminthes; class Cestoda; order Cyclophyllidea; family Taeniidae; genus Taenia; species Taenia hydatigena. Next base: position 57,095 of record JADWOT020000689.1, read on the forward strand.
CCTACTCTCACCGTCCACGCCATTATCATAATACTACCCCTCAAATAAACACCCCATTTATAACATTCATTCATTCCCATTTCGAAGGCAACCATTCCAAACAGCCTCTTTTGACAATAATCAAGGAGCAAAGTTCAGTGGTTTAGAGTAGGAGCACTAAAGAGAGCCCAACCCACTCAAAGTCGTGTCATCTTCCCATGCCACTTTCTCCGCTCATCACCAAAATTACATCAGCTCTACAGCATGACTTATCAACCGATCGCTGCTAAATGCTTTGCTCTTAAAGAGCTGTAGCCAATCTGCAGCCTAACTGCAGTGAATCAAGGTGGAACGCCATAAGCTGCGACAGATTACCGTCCATGAGGCGAGGTCTAATTTCATTGCGATGATGTAGAACGCATGTCCTCTTATGAAGATTGAGGACGAGCTGGCAGACTTCCTCGATGCCTGGCTTCGAATCCGTGAGCACGGATGTGTGGATGCGCTCTGAGGTAAATGTTTTCACCTCAATACTGGTCTTTACTTACGACCAACTGAGGCACCACAAAGTAAAGCCATGCTCTATGCGCCAATCAGAGATAGAAAAGCTTTTCTTACAAAGAGTTACGACCCATTTCCTCGTGGCATCAAATGAGCTCGTCTACCATTTGTTGTGGCCCTCTGTTTGAATGGAGACAATTTGTCAAATTGGCCATATTTGACTAAATAAGAACCTAACGACATTTGCCATAGCATCAGCCCAGCAAACAATTCAGCTAATTTTCCTTTTTTGGGAAAACCGAAATCATCAGAACACGAACTGATACTTTTCACAATAATCAACAGCTTTTGAATGACCAAAAATAGCAACTAAATAGCTGACTTTATAGTTAGATTGCCAAGGTTTTATGTCAGAGACGCCGTGATCAGGAACGCGCCTGCACAATTCGGCGGTGGCCTGCGGTGTCGTTTGGCACGTTGTTCAGCAGAAGGTGCGATGCGCTAAGGGTGCAACCAACTTGGCTCTCCCGAATCGTTTCGTTGCATAGAGAAAATGAAAGCTTCTGACGTCAAGAATTGAAAAACTTGGGCTTGTTTAAGGTTGTAAGCAGCAACAATGTCCTCACCCGGCGGAAGCATCGGTTAGGCGCATTTCCATCTCCTGACTACAGCTGCAGATCATTCCAGTGCCCAATGGGATGGTGATAAATGCCACCTCTTGCCTTCTCTGCTGAATTACACATCGTCATTCATTGTTTGCTGAGCGAGCCTACGTCTTGAGTCGCTGAATATCGTTACATTGGTGTTGTAGACAAGCCTGTGTTCAAAATAAATGTTCAGCTCAGGAAGACACTCGCCTGATTCAACATAATTTACTTCAATTGATAAATGATTGGTCGATTGTGAGAATCGCACTCTGCTTAGCATTCATTTGAGGTGGCTATTTAACCACCTCACTTCTGCAGGGCTCCCCAAGATTCTCAACAAACTCTAGCGAACATGGAACACAAAACTTCCACTCCATTTCCAAATGAGGTATGGTAATGCAGTGTCCCCTACTTACATTTGGTCTAATTGTCCTTTGCAATGCGCAAAACTTGCCCAAACACTGCTGTTCGTATCATCCCTTGACGCTCACTTTGTGGCTACTAGTTGCTGAATGCCCACCAGCGCAGAGATATGGGCCTGACTTGAAGGTGGGCGTCAGCAAACGAAAGATGCAAATTACATCGACAAAAGCGACCAGCAAGAAGCAAGACGCACAGAAGCTATTTGAAACCTTGTTTTCGGCTGACTGCCCCCTTTCATATCATTCAAGAGGATAAGATGGGACTCAGCATGGCCCCGTACAAAAATATGCAGACAATGCTAAAGATCAGGACAAAATTATGATAAATAGTAGTTGCTTTTGCCAGTTTCGGTCGAGAATTTGCCAAAAATGGAGACACAGCTCGGTGTCTCCTTCCGCAATTGCTCATGGCATTTTCGAGTCAAATTTTGCCTTTGATTGTTTCTTCTGGCGCGATTGTATCCTGTTTTGGCAATCTAAACTGAGACACCACAGATGTATTGCTGCGCTTCTTTCTTGCCTGTTTGTTCTCACTTGTGATTCCTTTTGCCATTGTTTTGAAAAACAATGACAATTGATTTGAGTTGGCAAGACGACTTTAACTGTGCCTTGTATGCAGCTTTGCTCTTCTCAACCCGCTTCATCCTGCTTTGATTACAGTTGCTACTCTGCAATTTGTTGTCCCACCTCCGTTTCTCTCCTTTTCGAGAGAAATGGTAACAACTATGTTTGGGTGGACATGTAGGAAGGAAACTGGGATAGTACCCGCATGCCACTGTGATCCCTTTCAGTCATTTTTGTCCAGCTTTAGTCTTCATTGCTAGTCTTCAATTTGTTGTCTCTCCTAACGCGACCGGATTACGAATGCAATTTGGCCAACACCACCCTCCACACCAACCCAATTGTGCGTGCCCTTGGGTAGGGCTGTTTAAATCATCGCAAGTCAACGCCACCACTGCTAGCAGAGGCAACGGCAGCACATTTTAAATGCTCCCTCTGCAGGTAGCTTCTCCTCCAATATGCCACACATTCAGCTCACTAGACATTCTACTCGTTCAACTATCAGTAGTAAATTTCCCGAACAGTGATTTACACCGGGAAAGTTACTGGCTCATTCGGAGACAGTTTGGAGTTCTAAAAA
>JADWOT020000689.1:60007-75939 GCA_036345935.2 Taenia hydatigena
GAGAACACTCAAGCACTCCTTCAAAGTGTGCTGCAACTCTATCCACGTCCACCAGGCACGATAGATCCCGCAACCGTTGCTAGTACAACGCCATGTAATTGTGAAAACACATTTGAACGATGAAAAATTAACGTTCTTGCACAAAACATGCACGTAGAGTCCAGTGAGACACAAATCCAGCAATACTGACTCCTGAGTTGGAACTCATACGCACCTGAGCAAAGTGCGGAACGACGGCAGTCCAAATCCAAATTTTGTGTTCCCCATTAATCTTTTCGAAGCGTTTCGATTACAACACGTGCGTTCCTGTCAACTTGAATGTGCGGACAGCCAGTGATAGCAGAAAAGCATGCTGTTTGACGCCTTGTATTCTCCCTCCTTTCAGCAGCCAGAGCCTGTTCAACCAAAACCCAACCCTCATTCTGCTCGGCACACCAACAGGCAACATGCAAGCATGCAGCTAGTGACCATAAAATCGACAAATTGAACGAATCATTGACGGGTGAAGATTCATTTTCGGTACAAAGTGAGGGAGAACCACAATCGACTTTTGTATAGAGCACAGTTGAAACCTCAGTTGTTTGTTGTCGAGGAGGATGAGTAACAAATTGGTGTCCAAATAAGGGAGAAGTAGTTGGAATAAGGAATGGAAATGTGTTCAATTTAGCGCCTCGAGATGTGGCTGAAGAGGGGAGACGACACAATACTTAGGCGGAATGCATATGTTCAGCTCACAAAATGGGTTGTCGCTTCATGCTATACAACTTGCTGTGAAATGGTGCTGTGCTGGTGGTAACGCCTTGTATGTTGAAACACTTCTTCTGTCGCTCATAAAACATACAGCTTAGGTGATCTTCTTGTTGCTTCTCAGCTGCTATTTCTATCAATGTGCTCCTCATCACTTTGAAACTGTCTCAATCACATGCGCGTGAGCAGAAACAACCTGCTCCTTTGAATGCTGGGCAGACGCCTTCAATCATGCCTTCACTCATCCATTCATTCATTCACACGAGTAAGCCTACGTGAACTTGGTTGACCTTCGTGAGTTGCAGCTGCACTGAGATGGCCTGACCATCAAAACAAAGTGATGTGCGTGTCTAGATTGGTTAGAATATCACAAGTCACGTACCAGCGACTTTATTCCACGCCACACTACTTGTGGTTTTCACTGATGCGAATGCACTTACTTCTAATGCAACACTGTTTGCTGATGGCAAATCCAACTCCACCAACATTTTCGTGTAGTTCTGCTGAAGTGATGTTGGGTTGTGTGAAGAGATGAGGCCTCAAGAAAGCGTTATTCCTGCTCCCAAGCTCTCATCCGGGCAGGCGCACCCGCACACACGAGCCATGGCAATGGGGTAGCGTTCTCGGGATGTACTACGTGACGCGTTGACAGGCAACACTTGGACATTGTCGTGGTATTTGCTGAACGATTGACTGCACCTCTGATTATTGTACACTAGTTGTGAAAACCGGTTTCAAGTCGAACATAGTAAGTTGAAGCATTGGCACTGACTCCTTGTGAATGCGATGTTAGTGGCGGCAGGAAATGATGCAATGTCGGCACGGCTGCCACTTGATGATTTGCGTCACTGGATAGTTGAAGTTGCAAACTCAATTCACCGCAAGAGATGTATCAAGACTGTCCACAGCCTTACTTCCTCAAGAGCTCGTCCAACGGCAACTTTAAGGCAGCCATCGCCAGTTCACCATCAGTTCTTTCAAGGTTTGATGGCAGGATAACCACATTGCAAGGAATTGCTTGATGCAGTCTTCACGTCAATTGGGCTCAATTATGCTGTCGTAGTTGATGGTGAGAGCTTCAATCGATGCGCCAGTACTTCTCATTTCATTTGACTTGTTGTAACTGCTTCGCTTAGGCGCCAACCAGTTTAGTGCTCGTCAATTCAGGAAACTCCATCGCATCTCCTGTTGCAGAAGGTAAGCTAAAAATAACCAACAGCAGCATCCACAATATTTGGCCAAATACATGTTGAGAAGCTGGTGCCCTTTGAGAAAACATTGCAAGTGGCTGTGTTCGGGTGCGAGTCAGAACATTCATTCATTCATTCCCTATTGGCTTCAACCACTTGTAGGGGTTGACTTCAGCAAATATTCTGCCATGCAGTACTCCTTCGCGGGCACAGCATTTGCATTCAGTTATCCAGTTCGAATGAGCTCTCCGAAGTGACATTAATTTTGCCCATGGCACACAAGCGAGTTGCCAGGTTCACTCTACGTTTTCCAAGTCATTTTGTCGTCATTTGCTTATCCGTTGTGGTGCACCATGGGGAGGTGTTGGATGTCTGCCTCAATTCTGGCTGAATCTACAATTTATGAGCAGATTAGCCACTGTGGAGAGTGTTGTGGTGTTGAATGTATTAAGGAATCTCTCTGCATTCGCCTGGATTGAGAGGGAGACGGCAGAGGGCGGCAACACAGAATGGCGAGCTGGCATTAATACTTACGGAATGCATACAAAGCAAACTCCGAAGAGCTTAGCTTCTACCTCCTCCACCTTAGAATACGTCATTCGGTGAATGATTAATTGAATTTTGTCCACTTACGACATGCCATGCCGGTTTGCATTGAACCTCTAAGCCTCTACGCATCTCATCATCATCATGATGTGTGCACACACTTACCACGATGCTCAGCACATTGACTTCGGTGTTCTTCTCGTTATTTCATTTCTGCTTTCCCACTACGTTCACCATTAGGAAATTGTTTTATTCACATAAATGTGTGAGAAGAAGCAGCCTGCTGCTTTGATTACTTCGGCATACACTGATGCACACTAGCAGGTGACTGGGTAGGCGCTTTCAATCATGCATTCATTCATTCACATGGGTGCGCCTACGCGAACTTGAATGACCTTTGTGAGTTGTAGAAGCGCTGAGATGGACAGACCATCAAAATAAGACAATGCGCGTGTCTAGATTGGTTGGAGCATCACAAGGTATGTACAAATGCTTCGTGGCGCAGCACTGGCCCAAGCATTCAATACGATTCTGCAGCATCTGACGCCCTCCGCCTCCAAAAGAGATGACGACAGACGGAGGGCATATTGACAATACCTTTTGGTGAGAAAATCCCCACTCGTCAATCACAGTTATTAAATGCACCAACAATTGTTCGTGCCAGTTTGCAGAGAAGAACACATTGATGCTCCCTCGTGAATTGTGGCACAATCGTCAATTGCAATCACAAGAACGTCTGAATTCGTTAGTGGTGAAAGAGCCGGATTACGACTGATCAAGAACATCTGCATCTGCACACGTTACTTCATCGCAAGTGCCATACTTCTAAGGGCCTCAATGCAAGCACCGAACTGACGCCTACGCAATTTTGGTGCAAATAGGTTGAAGGGCAGTGTTTCACTAGAGGCCTTCTGTTCATTGCTGCAACTGCAGTCTCACCCAATCAACCAACCAGTCAACAGCGCGATGAGGTCAGGTTCAAGCGCGTATAAGTGCACAAAAGGCAGATGGCTAGACAATGAACTCGTGTCATGTTGAGTGTTGTCGTCTTCCTCACTGCTGTCACCTACTCCTTCTCAGGTATGTGTTCATTCCCCCATCATGACTTAATTTATTGTTGAAGAAGTCGCCATGTGCCATACTCCAATGCATGTGTCGATTCATGATTAGGTTGCAGCAAATGGGCAAAATTGGAAATGGAAGTGGAGTTGATGGCGTATTTTGTCATGATTAGGCCATGATTTCAACTAACCGTGAATCCATGTTGAACGCATCGAAGTGCGTGGCATGGCTTTTGAGACGTAAGGCAATTGTGCAAACAGAAGCTATCTTGGTGTGAGAAATGGATGGAAGTGATGCTGAAGTCAGCAGAGCTCATGTGTCGCAGTGGTGGTTCGGTGGCCTGTGCTCCAATCGAGTGAGCACACACCTCAGTCCTTCACTGCTAAAAGCGTTGAGGTTTAGTGCGTTGTAGTCATCGTGCCAACACAGAGCGCACGATGGAAAGGCAGGAGAAGGAAGTCACACATATTCAGGTCTATGTCCCAAACAGATAGAGAATGCAAGCTGCAAGTCGAGTAATGCATTTGTCCAAGTGTCATAGTGGCAGATGGTGAATTAGCAATGAGAATACGTGACATAATAAGTAATGTAGTTGTGCTTTATATCACAAATGATTGACCTTCATTTGAATTTAAGAGGCAAAAGACTGGTGCATTTTTTAACTCTGTGAAACAGGAGCGGAGCCAGTGCTGTGGGGCTCTCGCATTGTTGGAACACCGCAGGGGTCATCACCGCTGATGTACTTTCGTTTACCCGAAGAAGCCGTACGTGTAAAACTTGTATAACCAGACACATCTTGCCCGCACGACAGAAGACGCATCTTTAGGTGCTATTCAAGATCCAGATTCATGTTATTGATTCCTTTTCCAAGTGGCTTAGCATAAAGGCCGCAAGACAGATTGCATAATAAAACCACAAAACAAGAGTGAGGCATTCGAGCTTCGGCCGGTAAATAGGCATCTAAACTGATTTTAGGTTTTAAAAACGATGCGAATTAGTGGCAAATCTTCTGAAATCGACGTTAGGAATGGCGCGTGTTACGTCAAAGACGAAGTCTTGGGTAGGCCCTGCCAAACCAATGGAGGTAGGTAGGGGATCGAGAACTCCTGAATGCATTCATCAGCAGTTGTAATAAACAAACCTTTAAATGCAAACAGGAGCGGTGTAGCAGAAGTCTTCTTTGGTGCATCGACACTTCTGTGTGCAATTTTAGACAGTGCCAACCTCACTGTCGACGACGTATCCAAGGAGGAGGGGATGCAAATATGGGGTGCAGATGGACTATTCGCGTCGGCAATATTCGTGCCAAAGTGTGCTTTTCGGAAGCCAGAGGAAGGTGAGTGGAGGGAGTTGGGGAGGAATGAGCACAAGCTGTGCGGGTTGGATGCCTGCTTGCCATGAACCGATTGCTCCAGAAACACTTGCTTTACACAGCACGGCATTTCGAGTGCTCAATGGGGTTGATGTGGTAGATGCGCCATCTGAGTCCTTCAAATACCCAAGTGTTGGAGGGGAGAAGAGTGAGGCAGCCTAGTCATTAAGCACTTCTTCCACACAGGTGAAGTCGACTTGAACACGTCGTTTCCACTGTCCCGATTTCGGGGGAGCAAGTCGTACGTGGAGGTAAAATTCGCTGTTGGAGGCGCGAACAGTGAATCTAGGGTTGGTGCATTGTTAATGGGCATGTGATTGCCACGCTCACGTCATCCTCTTCATCGCCTACTCAGCATTTTGTGCTCTTTATATTCTGTCCTTTTTCATCCTCCAAAATGCAGGTTGACTTTAGAGTGAAAGGATTTCGTAGGTGCACATGGATGGGCGTTACTCTTCGACGACCTGCACCACCTATATGCAGTGAGTTTGCTGAGCACTTGAGCAGATCATTTGGCGTCTCCTTAAAGCCAACTAATGTGTCATCTACGATTTCTCTGCTCAATTAAGGTGATTTGTCAAAGGATACCAAATCCAACCTAAGAATATTTGTTTTGAACTTCACACGACGTAAAGCTCATAAACATACCACATTCGAATGGATTGGGCAGCGAAACAGTCTTGCGGTTACAGTTGATTGGGAGCAAGAAGGTGAGTGGTTGCCCACACTGGCAAGGTGGGCCTATTTCCGACTTACACTTCAAAGTAATATGGTTCTGAGTTAAGTAGGGTCCTGACGACTCCAACTGTCGGCAGACCTTAACTGCACAAGTCCTCACACGGTGACTGAATGTGTTGCGTTGATGTAGGTGAATCGCCGGAGATCGCGGCGTGCAATGGTAAGTACGAACGCATGCCCATTCCGCAGAAGCCGGAGAACACCACGTTCTTGCCTGTGGAAGCCTTTCCTTGCGCTTACAAACTGCTCCAACATGATTGAATCACATTAGATCAGGCAGGAATAATTCATCTTGGTGCCTCACTACCGGAAGCATTTCATGTTAACTGACTTACAACTATTTACTTGGCATAACTTTCAGCTTACCAGGGTAGAACCGGTAAGTGAATTGAATTGATTTACAACCCAATTTGTAATGCAGGGTTAGTTGCAGCAGCACCGCATTCCCAGAACTGCATTCTTCCTTCTTCGCTTGGCACATCTTGCAATGCCTCCGAGTTGCACTGCACACACACACACACACACACACACACACACACACACACTTGATTCATGTCAGCATTCGGCCTCAGTCTCTAGCTCTCCCTGTCCTGCACACTTTGCCGCAATTTCTACGGGGCATAAAATGCGGAAGTTGGACCACGAATCCACCCACGTGTGCAGCTCACGAGAACCAGATGATGCTAAGTGAATGCTTTGTCTATTTAGTTGCCGACACCACGTCAGTGTCCATCCTAATGTGCAGACGATTCTCTTCGACAAGCGCAACTTGATACGAAGTAACCTTGTGTGTATCACCCAGCACATCCCTGCTCCATACTTTAGCCACGCAAGCATTGAGTAGGAAGACCCCTCATCCATTTGCACACTGAAGCTTTCAGTGCCGCTATTTCATGCCCAATTGTCTCATTCATCAATGCTTTGCTTGTTCGTGTAAATGGGTCGCTGTTTAATAGCCTTGACTACTTCGGAACTAACGCGTTCTATGTTGCATGCGGCATTCCTTAACTCAAAATATTAGAGTCAGGCCAATGATCCTAATGAGCTCCTTCACCAAACACCTTCTACGTCATCAGCAATCTTTCATGCTTTCCGCCACAACATTGCAAAGAAGTTGATGAGCAAAGCATAAAACACGAGTACCTCAGCATCTCCACAATCCTTTTCCTCAAATTCGGCTAGCAACATTACATGAACAGTAGGATCTGCGTTAAGTTGAAGTGCCGTAGGCAAACGTTTCATCGCTCGAATAGCTAATTTAAAGCCTTCAATGCTGCATCCACCAAACTACGGGTTAAGGTTAGGGTGTGCCAGTATTTCTCTGCTGTGCTTGTTTGCCCACACCAAGCGGGACATGCTCCATTACGGTGATACGTGGAAAGGTGGGTGCTGCTGGCATCTCAAAGGATCAGCTTCTTTTGCGGTCGCTGCAATAGTCCCTCACCAAATGACACATTAAAACCATCCAACTCGACCAGCTTTTAGGCTGCCATTGCACATCACTTTGCTTGTTTCTCCCAAAACATCTGCTTCATGTCGAGAATTGCATTTTGACACATGTTTGTAGTGACCAGCTCTAGTAATTTTATACCTTTTTTCTAGAACCAAAAGCGCTTCTGCTACAATTTCTACGTTCTCGTAAGCCACCATTCTGATTGTGTGTCCACGACACCCAACCGTAAGTTACAGTCGTTTGCAGTGATAGTTGGACGATGTGCTTGATTTCCTACAGTTGATGCAAATGTTCTCTTCCACGTCACACTCAGCTTGCTTCATCCACTTCGTTTAAAACACCACAAAGTGCTGCTTGGATGTGTGAATGTGGGAAAGGTCACGTTGATTAGCCAAGCCTTGCATGAAGTGTTGTTTCGCACTCAAACAGCAACGACTTCCTCTGGTAAGTTGATGCACTGACTTCTTTCCACGAATCTCAATGCACCGATCCCTCCACTCGAGTGCCACTTCACTGAGCCGCTTCTCTTCGTATGCTTGCATCTCACAGGTTCCACGACTGCACTGGCCTCCAACGGTAAGACACGCGTTCGCGTTGCTGAGACACGCCGAACATGACGAGTGTTTGGTAGGAGGCTGTCAACAAACGATTATTTAGACGCTGCGTGCTGTTTCAGCAAAGCGTGTTCCTCTTACTTCGTGTCGATGGAATAGCTACTTCTTATTTCGCTTCGATATGTACTTTGTATAGTTCTGGACCTTTCCAATGCAGTAGCCAGGAATGCACTTTCTTTTCAATCCCAAAATCCATTTATTATTGCAGTTCCATCACTTCTAAAGGTGAGCCTATCTTCTTCTTATTCTTTTAGCCATCCTTACGTCGCTGCCGATGTCCAAATGCGTTGCTGTCTAAATGCACTTAGTTTGAATAAATTCTCATTCCATTTATTTTGAATTTGCTGTTCACTGTCACGTTCGTAGTGTTGACGCCAGCGATGACAACCACAACAACACCGTCACATGTTTCACAGAACACGAAAGGCAACTACGAAGCAGAGTTGAATGGAATGCTTAAGTGTCTCACTGCAGCTGATGATGTGAACAGAAGAGCACCGCGTGTGACAAGAAGGAAGGGGGACAAGGGTAAATTTACGTCCTTAGAAAACGTAGCCAGTCTATTTCACACAGTTTTCTTGGCTGCAATCCCCAACGCTTCTCCCACGCTGCTTGAAAGGGTGTCCACATCTCCAGCAACCATTTGAACTTATGCTCGCGTTAGTTGCACTGAGCTACTGAAGTCCCACCTCCTTCAACTTATAAACACTGATGCATGGACACTCATTCCTTGAGCCAATCTCTTCGCACACCCGAAGAGACTAGAAATGCAAAAATTGTCAACGCTTAAAAAAGTCTTTCGTAACCCCACACAACAGACGTGATCGCGCCAATTAACGAGGGCCACGTTTAGAACCCGCAAAACTGATTTTGTACCGCATGGAAGCGTACCTTTGTCCCTAACTCAGTGCAATCTCCTTCAATCTGAATGCAACCAGGCAGTTGAAACTTCTGCCCGCCACCTGCAAAAGTAGTTTAGAATGAGATAAACAGTGGGAGAAGTGAAGTAACCACTGAGGTTGGTTAGCATCGCGCATCACTTTGCAAATGTCTGATGGAGAAGGCCACAACAGCGTTGGTGTCAGCAGAAGCACAGCTTGCAGAAGATCTTCGTTTCATCCAAGAAATCGTTGTGATCCATCATCAATACGAGCACTTAGATCGACTTCATACAAGTACGTCGAGTGGATTGTCTTCTAGTCCAGGCTTGTGCAGTTCCTTCCAAATCTTCTCATCCCAAAACTTCTCCTCATTTTGTTCACTCAACATTGAACCATTCAAAGCCCCCAACCACGTTAACAATCCTAGTGCAAGAGGTCGTAAAAAGCGGCGAGAAGTTTACGGGTATTTGGAGAAGGGTCAGTAGTGCATGTGGCATGGTGTTACGCGATTCGAGGCCAGAGGATTCCCACACGTCCACATTCGGGTCATTATTTCTTTTGTGCTCGCCTCAAAGGCGCCAATCCTTCTGCAAGCGACAACGCAGCCTTGTCAGCACCAAATTGTCCACTCGAACTCCTGCCTGTGTGTGTGCGCACTGGATGAGTGAGAAACAGGGGTTGGTATGGAATGTAGCAGCGTACTGTGGGAGACAGGGTGAATGTGAAGAAGTCCTAACCAACGGAAATGGAGCGTTCACTCGATAAATGCACAAGCGGTGTTGGTCAGACTATCGCTCCATATATGCACAAGCAAGTGGATTACGTAGGGATTTAAAAAGCAGGATAAGGCAGATGAAAAAGACAGCATATCATAGTAGGGTGGTACATTTCATCAAGGGCAAATGCACATAAATGTACACTCATGCAAACCAATAAATTAACAAGTTCCTTCCTCCACGCATCCACACTCCTCATTCACGCCGACGATTACTCCCTTCTGCCTGCCACGTCATGATCGCAGGAATCACGGCACCACACTTTACAGTCTTCCACCTCTTTCAGCAAACTCTTGCCACCAAAACTGCTCTTCAGCAGCCGTGCGGTCAAGACGATATTCATGTCCTCCACAGTCGCGGAGAAAATGCAGCCGACACACCCATCCACGAATTTATTTGTCTCCTTTTGCAGTAGAGCTCAAAGATCCTATCCACCCACCTTCACGTTTGACGAAAGCATTGTCGTACCTATCGAAACAAGGTGCGATGTAGAGATACAACCTCAATCATGCTGAAGTTCCGTGATAATCTTACCAGTCGAATTCGTAAATTAACATCGCCTTCAACCATGGAGTAGCAGATTCTTTACCACATCGGACTGTGTTCCTTCAAATGACATGGTATTCACCTTCCGTTTAGCATCAAAGGCCTGTGTAACCAAAATCCTACCGTCGCTAGAATTGGCAAGGGACAAGCACAGGCACAGACAATTTACTAACTTAGAGTTAATCATCTTTGACTGGACTAATGCAGCGAATCATTGACGAGCGAATATTTATTTAACTTGATGAGTTCTCGGTACAATATGCATAAGAGCTGCAACCATTTTTCGCACAATGCATATCAAAAGCTAAGTTGTTGAATGCCAAAAAAACGTTTTACAAACTGATGTCAAAGTAGGTAGGGAATAGTTTGAATACCGAACCACAAAATACATTCATTTTAGCGCCTCGAGATATGAATGAAGACAGAAGAAGACATTGTGCTCGGTCCAAATGCATGTGTTCAATACACAAAATGCGCCTTTGCCTCATGCATTGAAACCTGCTGTGAATCGTCAGGTGGGAGTCACCTTGTGCACTGCTACTAAGTCTGTGCATATCGTAACAATTCCTCCGCCTCTTGTATTGTTGGATGAGGACGCAGAGCAGTGATACCAACATTACGACGACGGTTATTGTCGGATGAGGTTTTTCAAGATGGTCACCTTCAAAAGGAGGATGGATGAAAGCGGCGTTCACAGGGAATGTAATGCTATGTTGATGACTTCGAAGCCAACGCACTAATTGCATTTGAAATTGATTAGTGCTTTTTGCATATGCACTCTCACTCAATCATTCAGCCGCACATTTCAGCGCATACAATCTCCAAATCAGACTGTGCCACATGCAGATTTGGACCTCCTTGTTTTCAATTTGTTTCTTCCTTCTCTTCCATCCTCCAACTCCAACGCCTTCTCCACTAACAAGTGAACGCGCACTGTTCTTTGCTTTCGTCAGCGCGTTCGAGGCATCCGCACTCACCTCTTTGATGGGGCTTAACAGTGTGCACAGGCGAAGAATCAAGAAAATTAACCAAGAACTTGCGTCTGTCTATTTACGTTAAAAACTTAGAAGTAAGTCGCCAGTTGCTTTTTCTACTAATAACTTAATCCCGTTTACGCCACTTGATAGCACTTTCGCAAGCCTACAACCGTCAGCAGGCACATTGCATTAGAGTTAGTTGCCAAGTGTTGTTGGGCTATTTGAAATGCACCGCAGCAATCCAATGCGTGGCCAGACTGGAGTAGGTCAGACTACGCCACCACTTTGTTCGCCAATCCATTTGACTTGAAAGGCATTGGCAGTCAAATGAGATTTTTCCATTTAGTCTTTCGCGGTAGGTTAAAGAGACTAGCCAAGTCTGACCCACTCGAGCATGGCTTTGCTTTGGCCTCCCACAGTGCTTATAAAGTAGACTAACGGCAATTAACAAGCAACGCAACTGTGATTGCAGTGTGAGTATGAAAACAGCTCGGTGACTCACCTCCACAGATGTTAATGGAGCAGGCAAATGTAAGTGCCTGATAAATTGCCCCAATCCTGTGCCCGAGCAAACCGCTGGCCCTCATTAAGACCGGGGCGAATGGTTGTTTAGCTGAAACGAAAGAAGGAGTTGAAGGTTAAAGAGAGAAGAAGGAGAAGGACGAACAGACATGAAAGAGAAGATACCAGACACCACGTGATACCCTGACGTGGAGATTTGCAAGCACCGAAGTGAGCTTTACGTAAGTGAGTGTGAGAGCACCATGCAAGAGTGGCTGTGTGGTCAACAAAATACTCAGACGTAGCAAATGCATTGGAGCCCGACACCTAGAAAGCCTTGCTGCAGAGCACGTTGAGTGAATGCAACAGCAGTGTGGGCGAGATGCGCGAGAGCCTATTTCTTGGTGAGGCCGACCTCGCCTGTGCTGCAGGTGGGGATCAGTGAGCCGTCAAGGAGGATGGGAAGTTGGGCTGCTCTCGCCTGCCGCCTCACCTGACGATGGACTGCTGCAAACTGAGGTTGCGTGCGTCAGTGTCCTGCCGTGCATCGATCGCTTCACCGCTTGACCAATACGCGACTACTTTGAGACTAACGCTCCCATCGATCGATCGATTGATCGATTGGTGCGCGTGAGTCAGCAATGGGGTGCACGTGGAAATCACCGGCTCACATTCATGCCATTGCCTAACACAAAACGACATGGAGCAAATGAGAGATGGCTACTCTCTTTTGATCAATTTTTGTGTGCAGAACACACGACAACAGATGGTGGATCAGAATTCTGCCAATTGAATGAGCTTTCATAATGCATCACACATGTCAGTCTCCGATGTGAACAGGCGAAGTGGATGCAGTGATGGGTGGAGTGGAATATCCGACTATTGAATAATTGCGGTTGTAAACATCTATGCATGCATGTGTCAAAATGTCATCCAAACCTGCAAAATTAGTAACACTTAGTGCATTTTGTCTGCAGACTCACAAACAAAACTATTTTGATTATTTTGTTTTTATTCCAATCAGCAAAATGGCCTGCCATAAAGCGTCAATGGTGTTCACCTTCCCCACGCTCGTAATGAAGTGGCCCTGTAGTGGTCCCTGTCCCCGCTTTGGACATAGCAGTAAATAGCCTTGGCTCAATTATCTCCAGTTGTCTGCCTGGTAGTTGATTGGTAGGTCGCGGAGACACAGACAAAGGAGCGGATCCGACCCTGCTCTCAAGTTAACCATGCAATCAAAAGTGCTTGATGGCTAACAATCGACTGACGTCCCTTCAAGGCAGACAAGTGTGCGAGTTTATTCCCTCCTGCAACTCAGTACACTGGCAAGCATTCAGAGCCAGTTGTTTATGTACAAACTTCTGATTTATCTGTTTGGTTGGTTATTTGGATGGTAGAGCTTGGACAGATAGAAAGGCAGAGATGGGAGGAACTGTTCATTTTTCCGTTTATGAGTCTATCTAGGTGCATGGCAGCTTATTTTTCCACCGAACGACCTACCTGTCTATCTATCTATCTAGCTATCCATTCTGGCTCCTCTCCCATTTGCTTCACTTCAACGACGAGGATTATGGCTTCGGGATGTTCACCTAGATAGTGATATTGTCACTACGATTACAAGGTGGTTTAACTTCAGTGACTCACTCAGGTAGAGACGCAGGCTTCCAGTACACTGGCCTTCCTCTCCATTTCTCTATTCAAGCATTGGATCGTGCCATTGGCTGAATTTACTCAATTTTGTAAAAGACAATTCCACTTGCTTTCGTTTTTCAGTGACGATAACAATTGGCTCGCATTCGCTCATTGCTTGCACTGTTGTCGCGGCCTGACTGAAGAAGGTGGTGTTTAACGGGTTTACGTCATATGGCTGCGGTTTTTAAGAATTCTGATTGGGACAAGTGTCGGTGCTTACAGCACCATGGCAGTACTGTCATCAGTTGATGGAGTGCAATGCAGCAGCCTGCGTCATAGTCCGCGGGAATGTGCGCAGTGGATCATAATTTGCAGCCTGAGATAAGCTTTCCCCAGAAGTCGAGAGAGCAGCATAGACACTCTGCATAGGTGCATCAAATGGGTGCATCCTACTTGGTCTGCTTCTGATTAGACTGAGAGTTTCGCGAACTATGAAGAAAGCCTTCTTGAAGATTGAGTTTGCGGGATGTCGAGCGATTTCGTCGGTTCCTTTGCTGATGTTATTTCGTTTATGAGCGAGCGGAGACGCATGGAAAGATGACACGACTTTGAGTGGGTTAAGCTCCCTTTGGTGCTCCTCGGCTAAATTACTGGACTTGGCTCCCTCATTATTGTCAAAAAGCGCCTTTTTTGGATGGTTGCCTTCGAAAGGAGAATGAATGAGTAGAGTGCTCATTATTGGGGTAGTATTATGCCAATGACTTGGACGGCTGTGGTCTTTTTACCTCCCTTGCTGTGATGATGACGATGACGATGACGAAAACCTTGTGTTGTCTCCGTCCTGGCTTTAGTTGTAGTAGTAATTAGCTTTCACTCTATTATTTTTTGTCGTATGATTGGTGGATGGCGGAGACATGGACAGAGGTGTGGGCTTGACGTTGCCCTCAAGTTGGCCGTGTTTGTGCATAGACTTGATGACTCGCAATCGATTGATCTGCCCTCGAGACCTAGTCAGATGCGCTAGGTTGTTCCTTCTCTCCCCGCAACTCAGTACACTGGTCAGTTTCATTCTTTTTGCTTTCCTTACCTTTCAATTACTTAGTTAATGGGTTACTTGGGTGGCAGGACCTTGACCACATGGACAGGCATAGGTGGGAGGATCCGTCCATTTCTCTCTTTGTTGACTTACCTACGTGCATAATTGTCAATTTACCTGCACCCGACCCGCCACCTCTTCTTCCATCTGCTTCAAGTTTGCATGTTGGAGTGTAGTGTGATTGAGCTTGTTGAAGTCGCCGCATCTTTGTGAGAGCCATCGCACTGCAGAAGACGCTGAAATCGACATCTACTTGCCTCAGTGCATCCGCGACAGCATTATCACTACTAACACTATTATGGCAGGCAGTTGTCGTTAATGATGGGAGCGGAGTGAATGCCTCACCTCGTCCAGCTGGCCTGCTGGCGTGCAGTCTTGTATAAGCTTGACTGCGCTTTGCTGAAACAGGTACAGCTTTGGTTCAGGGTCAAGCCTGCATCGCAGATTGCTTTTGTGCTTCCGAATTACTGGGATTTACAATGCCTCTGTTGTGCTTTCAGTGGAGATGGTAACTTGCGCAAAATTGAAGGGAGAGAAATCGGCGCCAAGTATTGCAATCCAATCCACGGGCTATGGGGATCTTATCGTCGTATCTAAGACGGGCGCATTTCCTCTGCCCACATAAACGAACTACTAGATTTGTCAATTGGATTTAAATAGTTCTCCATCCCTCATTCAGCTCCATGATGACACAATGTGGAAGTGGCGTGGCGAATAGATGGAAACCAGCTTTTGCAGTGTTAAAGGCGCTGTATGCATTCTGCATAATGCCATTCTGACTGGCGTGGAGGTCACCTTCCAAGGCTTTCTGTGGCCAGCATAAGTAGGTTTGTTATCAAAGAAAAGCACGGCCCACCGCGATGACCTTCTCGTCTTTGATGTGGACATCTGAGAGCACAACTCCAACCCAAAACTGGTGTTGTCCATGTTGGACAGCCTGTGAGACACAGAATTGGTCTTGAGAAGTACCGTTTTCTGCAACAACCCGTTACCCCTTGTGGCATGGACGTGCCAGAATGGATGGCAGTCCCCAAATGTTGTGCGTAACGAGCAAGCACAGACGAAGCTTCGCAGTCTCTCTGCTTTGACGCATTACTGCTTCTAAGTAATCAATGCTTGTTGCCACTGTAAATTACACAACAACCTGCGGAACCTTTCAGCACCCTTCACATCGGTTATGATCAACCTTCAGGAGCGCATGTGTTGGAGCTGCAGGGAGTCTCATCTCGCTGAGGAGACGCTACATTCGTCCAACCACTCCTCCTCCTCCTCCTCCTCCTCCTCCTCCTCCTCCACCCGTCCCTCCTTTCGTGTGCCCCGCTCCCCCATCTGCACAATGAGCGACGCCAGTTATAGGATACTGTGAAGTTAAGCAGCATAAAATGACTCAATCTCCATTCTCATGCCTCAAATCATGCCACTTGCAGCAGCATCAGCAAAAGTGTGGCAATTTCCTACCTTTAAGTAGTTCGACGTACGGAAAGAGGTACAAGTGAGGTTTTGTTTGGCTTAGCTTTGTCCTTTGACAACACAACACCTCAGTCTGTCGCAGCAATCGCATTTTATTACCCGAATCAACTTAAATCCACCAAAGCCTAATCTAGAGCATTAAGCATAGTCTATGCGCTCACCCACTCACCCAATCCTAGTTAACAGCACAATGCAGCTGCTGCACACCCACCACTGCCCTGAGACTTTTCTAACACAGCACGGCTACAGGACCAACGCCACAGAGCAGCAGCACGACCTGCATTCGATCCCCACACACCAACAATCCAGCCTGCAGATTCATATGACAGCT
>JADWOT020001680.1:0-79009 GCA_036345935.2 Taenia hydatigena
GCCGAGACAAATAAACGACCATTGAGCCAGGCTGTGATTAAACTGTAGACGGTCGGATAGGAGTTGACTGCATTTACCATTCACCGAACTGAAGTGGTCAGTGACTATCACGGACGGGATTTGATTGGTTTTACTGTGGGTGCTAGTGTCTGTGTTAAAACCGGGTGGGCGGAATCGACAACACTTATTTTGTGACCGACAACGATGTATTGGTGGAATCAAGTAGATTCTATATACGCAATATTTTGAATGCCTACTCTTAATAGATGTGGCCAACTTGGATGCGGGCAGCATAACTAATGAATGCTAATTTGGCTTATTTGGCAAGACAGTGGCAATATGAGGATGTGGAATCAAAGGAGGAAAAAAAGCATGACTTAATAAAAGTCGGGAACTAGATATTTTTCCATTGTGACTGTGTGTGGGTAAGTAAAAATCAAAAGATTTACATCGCTTTAATGCCTCGATTCTTACACTTTATCGGGACCATTCCAGTTAAAACCAATTTTTGCAGGGTAACTATGGTATATAAAATAAATGGCGGCATATTTAGAAATCATTTATGCAAAAGGTTAAGCAAAGGTAATCTATGCGAAGCTAGTTTTTAACATTACACTATTGTGTTCTTTTAATCATCCAGCTTTCAGAAACGATTAATTGTCGCGCAGACCGTACATTCTATGAATTAATACGTATTCTCTTCCTGTCTTTCTCGATACCTCATCGCATAATAATTAGAATTGACATTTTCAGCAGCAGAGATTTCGTTGGAATCCAAGACATTTCAGTGGGACACTATCAGCTAAAAGGACATAAATCTATTTATTCGCTTTGGGCATGATTTATGCGGAAGTCAGTTCTGTGGATGTGATAACTCAGTCAAGATGTAGCAAGATCCAAAACATATAAGGGAATGCTCTGTTGCATACGCTGCCCAAGACGAGGCGCGATTTGAGTTTACTCTCAACTGAGCTGACTCTTTGGTTTCAGTGGTCTGCGCTGTGTGCTAATAGCAGAACGATAGGAGGCTATTCTTCTCAACACAAGGCGCAGCATTGACAGCTGTGGCAAGCAATAAATGTACTCCAGTTATTCCTTTGTTTCTTCATTATCAGTTCTTAAAATTTGATATTATGGAGAAAGACTACTGTTCTGCAGATGTTGTGATACTTGGGTTCTTTAAATGTGCATTGCAGGCGTGAGGCGGGAAGACAAATCAAACCGAGTTCTGCAGCAGCGACTCGATTCTCTTGAGGTAGAGAATCCAACTATACTGACTGCATCATCGATAATGATACAGGCGCCATGAACATCAGATCTCCTCACACCAGGAATGCTTGCGGGAATGCGAAGGAAAAGGAATTGCCACGAATGCCGTATTTCATCTTGGCAGATACCTTCGTTTCCTACGTGGTAAGAGGACTAGGAAAAGTTCATGCGAGACTAAACCCACGATTGATCTGTAGTTAGGCATTACTTAACCCCGCCTAATCACTGAGCACCGCCAAAATAATGAAAACTAACAGGTGAATATAGTAAACATCTAAATGTCTGGTCAGCATCGCTTTCATCCATTAGATCATTAAGTAGTCTGCTTAATAGTCAGTTTAATGGCGCACGAGCGGTGCTGTGCTACTATCATTGGCATAATAACGAGGGTGTGCTACTGGAGAGAGATGCTACTGAATAGCTAGTTAGTAAATGAGACGCTTTGCTGCCGACATCAAGAAGAATGGTGGCAAAGATTAAACAACTCGAAAACGATTTGCGCAGGTAATGCGTAGTGGTTGACGATGATTAGGTTATTTTGTTAGAACATGCTGAATAAGACAAGGAAACCTACGAAAAGAACTAAGGGCAAGGCACCTGGAGTTGACAGGCTTAAAGTGGGTGGACAGTCGCCACCGTTTATCGGTCCTTACCTTACTAGTTTTGTATGGTGAGTATCGATGCGGCTCGGACTAAGTCTACGAGCTGTCATTGTTTGGCTGGTCCCACAGGGGCCTAAAAATGAAGCAAAGTAGTGGTTAGGTTGCGACTGCAGGCCACTGTCCAGTAACTGCGTTGGATATCACACTGCAAGTGGTCTACGTAGTCCAAGACGGCAGGGATAGAAACAAAGCTCTGTCATGGTGGCCGAGAGGAAAGGATATGAATAGACCAGACCTACATAACATTCCTGCACCCCAGGTCACAACATGTTTGAAAATTCAAGGCAATTTTGCTTGGTTGTCGTGTACTAAGAGAGCAGGTAACTGTATCGTTGCATCGCAACTTGCTAATTGCTCATTGCAAAGCAATGCATTGGTTTGGTCTGCAACATGCAGGACCACCATTACTACGGCTTGGCATGTGGCTTTCGTAGCAGTGGCAACCTAGAGCGTTCATAGGCTGAGCTCGCATTCACTCACTTTGAGTTCATTGGCATGGCCGTCCATGCCATCAAATCTCCAGACACCTTGCCTCGCATATACTCGGGTCAGCTAAAAAGGTCTGTAAGTGCTGCCTTGGCAGTCGCCGTGCTTCTGGTATTGTTGGCTAATTTCTGCAGGTAATTAGACGCCAAAATAATCCAAATCCACGAAGTCAAAATTACACTTACAGATGATGCAGCGATAAATTTTCTGCGCTATTCTTCAGTAGAGCACTCTCGCGTCTCTTTAAGCATATGTGAATGAGGAGACACTTGTTTCCCAGCATTCTTGGATTTTTCCATTCATCTCGGATTCGATTCTGGGGACGCATTTCCGTCTACATTGGAACAGAAACGTAGCAAGTGCATGGGATTGGTTTTACTGGAAGGGCAAGGAGCACGGAATGCAGTTAGACCCTGCCTACTTGTGCGTTTGCGCAGCGCTCCACTTCCAAAAGTGTGTTTATTTCCTTGAAACAGTGCACGAGCGAACAGAGCTTGCAATTACTGCGACGCAAGGGGTGTTGCTGCATGCAACTCAAGTCTGTGCTTTTCTTTACACACTAGACATTTGCACCCGCCGTCAGCCTTTATTGACATTCCACAGCAAAATTAAAAAGAAGACTACACTGGTCATAATAAACCTTTCTTTGACGTAGATAATGGTCTGCAAATTAAAAATTGTATTTCTGTTGTGGCTCGGAAGATGGCCAGCTCAATAAGAGCAAAATAATGCACTCGTAAACTTAAGAACACGAGTAAAGTCAATGCGAAGGGCAAATGACGTAAATTGCACTCCTGACTGGAGTTTAAGTCCCCAGTAGAGATTGAATTGCTCAGTGATCTGCCCCATGGTAGGAATTAGTGGTTTTTTGGAGGGACAAAACAGCTAACAACGGACAATTAAGTAGAGCGTTAGGCTACCGAAATGTCTAATGACGCAAAGGTAGAATTCTGAGCACAATGAAGCATAGTGTAAGGAGTCAAACGAGTCCAAAGACAGTAATAAAGATCAAACAACGCGATAGTACACCACCGGACTCAAATCAAATCACATCGGTTGCATAGTGACGCTAAACTACTGGCTAGAGCTCAAGCGCATTTTTGAGATTAAATACCTGTATGGTTGAGGTCTAGGGGGTAATCTGGCTTTTTATATGGACCAATGACGCAATAACGGAGCACTAACAATGCAGAAAACTGTGTAGTATTTGATAGAAGACTGAAACCTCAGACAGGGTGCCAGGTCATCATAAGCGTTACGTGAGTTGGTAATGCGTCCTTAAACAAGGCGATTTGCATGCCTGAGGTCATACAACAAGTCACTGCTGTCCCCAGCGTTCACCATGGTCAGCCTTTGGTGTCATTCAGCCAACGGTGCTAATTATGAATTTTCACTGTGATGAAGGGATGCTTGAAGGCTGTCGCCTAGTCCCTTTGACGATTCTACACTATCTGAAGTTGCATCGAATTTCGAAAACTTATTCAGAGACAAATAATATTGTTTTTACAGTATATACTTTAGTCAAACTCAAAAGGTTTAGTAAGTTATGAAGTGTACGTCTATAGCTCTGTGTGAATTCACAGGCACAAACCGTGGTGACTAAAAATCCTGCTGCCCTAACACAGGCGATATACACTTCGATTATTATATTAGTCGCCAGCGGCCATCAGCTTAGTAAAATCTGTCTGATTTGGTGCTGACCTGATCTGCTATGTAGAGAATCACCCGTGACCATCAAGACATCAGCTCGAAACACAGGTAATACAAATTTTCACCCTCACAACGCGTTCATTTGCTACCTGCCAAATGCTGGATACGCCTGATTATGAGTACATCGCTTACCTGTACCTTTTGCATAAGGCTTTCCAAAATTCAAATGCATTTTTCCACGAGATATGAATTCACGTTTGCCAGTGAATGTGGCCACTACTTAAACTGCATTTAATTGACACTTCCAAGGTTGATTACCTCTTGCGTCTCAACGGCGAAGACTACTTGAAGTGGACCACTTCATCTCACACACCTCGTTTATATCTATCAATAAGCAAATTTATCATCCCCTACGCAAACTCATTCAATCCTCACGTTCTTCTGTTTGCAAAAAACCACAAAAAAGGAAAAATTTACAAGTGATGTAAAATTAACAGAAACATACAATGCTGCAGAGACTCCACCATAGCTTGGCAAGGAAGACGTAGGCATTGGAATCAGTAAGGATTCAGGTTTTAGGGGGTTTTATGCTGTTCCGCGTTAGAATGTTGCCGGAAGACACAATTAATCTCTCTAGTATCCCCTCTCCTTCTTGACGCTTGGACTTTATGAACTTCACGATGGCAGCGTTGTTTCTACACCGACAAATGCACATAAAATCCGTTTTGGACAGCGAACCTCTCGTCTGCATTCGATCCACACATCATCGGCACTCGGACCTGCTAAACGAAAACAGCAAGCATGGGTTGGGAGCAGCTTTGTTCAATACGAAGAGAATAAGGTCTAAACAGAGGTGATGGTTGCAATAACAACATCTTAGTAGAGAACCGGTCCACTTTCTTTCTTCCTTTTCTCCTTTATTTACTTCACATTGCGTGTTGCAGTTGTCCATGCACCTGCGAATGCAATCTGCGAGGCTTCATTTTTTACTACATCAGCAGTGGTGCACTTAGTCTTTGGATGGCACGGTCGATCCCATTCTGACCTAATTGCACACTACTGCTCCTAATGTCACTGCTTCATTCTTTAGCACTACTTAGTTCAAAACAGCAGTTTACAACTCATTCTGTACAACAGTTTGGATTAGGCACAAATGAGAAGGAAAGTCACGTAGCAGCACCATTGGATTACTTAAAGTGGCCTCAATGAGCGAGTCCAGATGATGCGTTTAAATCACTAACCCCACGAAGCAAAGTCGCGGAACACGACCAAGACGCAGTCCTAGACTTCAGCTCATCAATAGCATCCACACTTCAAAAAATTCTCCTAAAAAATCGTGCAAATGCTAAGTAATATATATTGCATCGTCAACAGCCATTTAGGGTAAAGGTATAAAAAGTTTTTAGGCCAAATACACAAATCCTAGTGCTGAACATTTTTGCCAGAGACTAGGATAATGGCAAGAATGGGTAGAACGCTTCATTGAATGATTGCTATAGAGTAAGATAGCGCAGATTAAGTTGAGATTGCTCAAGACAGTGTGCAGTGGCACAGGCCATTTCGGCTTAGCTAACAAACCTGGCGCTGCACAGAGACGACGACGCATGAGGAGGATCTGCTTCCACCATCTGCAACGGATGTCTTTGATACAACTCGAATAACCTCTTTGTCATCAAGTAGCTCCAAATCCAACTGTAACGAAACGGATGAAATTCATCACAATATACTGCTGCGTTTTCATTTACTTCTATCTGTCTGTTGGTACTGTAGACTACCCTTCTCCTCCATTACCCCTGATTTGAGAATGTTGGATGTTTCTTGACATCTTTGTTATAAGCACAGAGAGAACATGAGGTAGCGGAGTCGCAATATTCACGACGATAGTGTTCCAAACTTAGGAGAGCAACCACGTACTTCCACGACCATGGTTAAATCATCCTCACGCCTACAAGGCACATTTAAAGAACCGCAACAGTTATCACTACTATCATCATCAGTGTTGAAATTAACAGCGGCATCGGTGTCATACGTGTCTCTACTAAATTCAATCAAGCATTGCTACTGCTCTCTAGTCCTTCTCATGACAGCCGCAGATGCTGTCTAACATGCAGGTAGGCAAAGGAGCGAATGCTCGAGCGCACCAAAGGATTTCGCTAATGGATATTAATTAAAGGAAAGGGGAGGAAGCAATACATAATGTGCACCGCTAAATGACCAACACCAGATCACATGCGCAACTACAGCAGACAACAGGCAATAGAGATCAGTTTGCCCCAAATTACCACGCCTGCTTAGATGCTTATAGCACCAATAACAAATAATTTTGACCAAAACAAATTGTCACGATGCAGTTAAATCTGGTACACTTGCAAAAGGAAAAGGCTCTATCAAAACATTTGATGTGAAGTTTTCACACCTAGAAGTCGTTCATTGTAAATTCTACGATCGCAAAACAGCATTTTGAGAAGTGACACAAACCACAAAAGAGCTGCATTCCCTTTTGAATGCGTCTGCGAAGAAAGAGATGTTAAATGACAAGGATGAGTGGCACCGAAAACAGGAGGAAGATGAAGGTGAAAGCTGTTTAAAGGAGGAAAAAGGAGAGATGGTTTTCAATATTGGTGCTGCGAGAAGTAAGTGATGATCGCCTTGATGATGTGGCAAGAAAATGCCTAGAGGAGACACTGAAGATGCAGATAGTGCCTGGTGCAGGTAGCCACCCTAGGAGAGAAGCCATGGGGACATGACCGACATTTATTGAAGAGAATGATGAGATCCAATGCCAGATCACGGAAGAAGGCTAGCGAATATCTTCGATTTGGCGTTATGGACGACATTACTTAAGTGTTTTGCATGCTTCATCAATTTGTGGTAACTTCTTGCACGGATAGCGCTGCAAGAAAACGGAAGAATGAAAAGAAAGAGGAGTGAGGGTCCTAAGTTGGCCAAACAGACAAATGCCGATACTGTAAAACAGGTACCATTTAAATGGTGGGCAACGACTCGTTGCAGACCCGATTAAAACGAGGCCATTCCTTTGTTTAGCTTTAAGTCATTAAAATAATTGCAAGGCGTATTGAAATCCTACTTCTACAACGCCGCTTAAACCACACCAACGGCGCACTAAAACAAAGATTACGTGAGATCTGTAACCTAAACCTCGGAGCGTATGATAGAGTAACCACATCTATGAGTGCGTGCTTTGTTCACCTGCAAATAAGACACTAGAACTCGCCATTGTTAAAACAAATTTGTTGAATTCATTGCGTCCAAAATTAAGATGAGAAGCAATATGCTGCTCCTCCTATTGTTGGACAGACTTCACAAGCAGTTTTTTAACTTGCTGGTAGCATGCAGCAAAAGTTGAGTGCTTGTCTACATTGTCACAATTTTAAGATTCTCGCAGTTTTACAAACGGTGATAGATATAAAATAATGACTGATAAATAAAAATTCACTAAGTTATCGAAGAAAGAGGCGTTTAGTAAGATTTCGCTACAGACCTCGTCTGCAGGGGTCAGCTTGATTTCAGTAGCCTTTTTTATTTGCGTTTAAGCGTTTGCACTGGGTGGATAGATCGGATCGTCCTTGAATGCGTAAGGAAACATTACCAAGAGAGCGGGAGCAGAATTGATGGGAAAACTAATGCCAGTCTAATAAAACAATAAACTAAGGAAAAGATGGGCATTGGGTCTCATCGAACGCTTCCAATTAACAGTGTGTTGTCTCCGCAATGCTGTAGGCTCTTGTGCAAATACAGTTAGGTAGGGCATGATGCAGAAACATTTGAATGCACAACCTAAGAGCACCTGATTTTGAACAAAGTGGACGTCTGTAGGACTACCGAATCTCCGAAGCCGATTTCCGGGGATACCAGTGAATGCTCATTCATTCAAAGCAAGAGTTCTGAGGAGCTGACTATCTTCGCCATTGTTCCCACAAGATGCGGGACAACATTGGGTCTCTACCGCTGCACTATGTCGAGACGAGCTGACTCTCATGCCCTGTCACCAGCTCAAAGCCCTACTGTATGCATAGTATGCATTCCACTCAGATGTTATCCAATTCCATCCTCTGGTTAATCGCAAAACGTCTCGGATCGGGCATATTGGCAGCCATGTTCCTGCTGTTTTTATTTTTGTTGCGTTAAAACACGGATTGACCATGGCATACTTGTGATTCCTTAAGAAAACTTGGAGAAGGATATATTTTCAGAAATCGAGCTCTTGAGGACCAACCTTTATTTATCTACAAACTAGAAGGCCCCATGGAACAAAACTGCAGGAAATACTGTAGTCATTCGAATTGAGATGCATTTCGTGGGTTCGAAAAGATTTGTAGAATTAGGATCTTTCTACAGGTGCATAAAATGAAAGCAAATACTAAAAGATGCAGAGGTCAGCTTACCTACTTGGTTCTTATTTTGGGAGAATCCAGCTGATTCGGAGGTTTAGAACATGTGGACGACTGGTTTTGACTTTAATAAAGCTGCTCTTTATAAACAGCGCAAAGGGAAAAATACAGAAAATTGTTTGCTATAGTCCACTTCCAAGCAAGGATACATTCAAATTCTAGGATACAAAGTTAAATGCTCCACACTGCAAGCAAACTCAGCAAATGGACTAAGCAGTTATAAAAAAATAGTTTAAAACCTAGGCTGTTGTTCTTGGGGTTAGGCTAAGGATTTGATGAATCATAGACTTATCGAACAATTCCCTTAACTCTGCGATTAGTAAGAAGACAATGAAGTAGAGGCTGTGCTACAATCTTGCACTTAAACTACGAGCTCGTCGTAAATGTAGCCATGTTCTCATCATCGTGTAAAGCATCCGGGAATCACACATGAAAGGAAGGAATGGACGGTCGGGACAGAAAAGGGAAAGATTTGTGAATTAAGCAGTCAACGCTACAAAGTGCGAGAACATGATTTAAGGCAAATGCGTGAAGTTCATTGCATCTGATCAAAACTACACTGATGACCATAAACAGCGAAGCAGGGAACCGTTTCAAAGTGTACTTCTGCATGAGTGACAGAGGAGTTCAGAAGGGAGGTTCTATCGGTTTTGCTTTGTGGGAGGTGTGGGGTCATCTGATTCGCATATCAATGCAGTATGCTACTACCTTCAACTCAATAGTGCATAAAAGAAGTAAAGTCTTTCATCCCTTTTACACTTTGGGTTTCGTTTGCAGAAATAAGGGCCAAATTAAATTGTAAATGTAAGCGATTTACAGACACTAAATTTGCAATAGTATAAAGTGCAGCATCAAAAACACTCATAACTTCGCTAGCAGCGACGGTCGCTCCAGTGTTGGTTTCATCTGCATACAATAACTGTTGCAGGTACAAAAGACAAGGGGTTGTTAACAAAGGTGGCAGTGAGGCTTGTAGGTTCGACGCATTTAGTGTGTAATCTGGGATTGACTCTAAAATTGTGCATTTTTAAATGCACCCGTGTTATAAATGAAGGTAACGGATGCTGCAGCGACTCGCGGTTACACATGAAGTAAGTGACCCAGAATAGTGGCATCGCTAATAGCCGCTCTCCACCTGCAATTGTTAAGTCTGTTTGCGATCTGAATGGGCGTAAAAAAGACTGCATTGATAGCTAATTTGAAGTGGTCCTAGCATGAGCAGCATCCTCTTAACACGCAGGCTGAAACCCTTCTTCAAATCACCACTTCCATTTAATAATTAGTGGTTTGCAGAGTGTGTGCTGCGAAGCACTTCTTATTCCAGAATGGAATTTATCCCTTCAAAAGTCCACAGCATCCCATCCCGTGTTTCGAACCTTTACCTAGCCAACGAAAATGGTTTCTAACTGTAGTGACAATTGTATCCAGAGTATGCTGATGGGCAGTGTGGATTTAACGCAGTCTGTGCGGAGCGGTAGGTATATTTTGGTTTCGCATACTTGAACTTTGGCCGTAAAGATTAATTTGTGCAAACATTTAGAGACATGGATTTTATTGAATTCGTAAGATTAAGGCGCCATTTTTGTTGACTTTATCAGCTAAGGTTTGGTGGTTCGGCATTGATCTCGACATATATTTCATATACCCACACGTTTCTAGTGGGTCTTTATATGGGAACACACAACTCCACCCACGTCGTCACCTCACACCACTGAATTTCTTTGAAGCGATACGCGACTGCTGGTGCTCGTGACACATATGCACTGGGTGAAAATGTCAATCCGCCTTTCCATTGATGCTGTTCTTAGACACAGCCTGCAAATGCGAAGAAACCCCTTATTAAGATCGCAGCTATTGCACACTCTCGAGAAGAATTAAAAAGCACAGGATTCCTACACACCTAAACTTGCCCAAATTCGTTTGTGCAGTGTTGGCAAATGTGAGATAAGACTAATTCTGAGAATATAAATAAGAGAGAAGAAAAATGAGTTGCAATGTATTAAGGCAAGGTGATGAACGGGCTTCTTTGACTAGCATGAACTAAGTGATTTCATCGCCGGTCACTGTCTCGCCTTGTATATTTCTGTAACATGTTAAGCGAAGCAATAGAAGTCTCAGCACCGAGTACTTGAAAGAAAGCGCAGACACCTGGTTGATATCAAGCAACACGGTAGGCGATTTATTTCAAGCATCAGTCTACACTGCTATGCGCTTACTCTTTATCAGTGAAATTTTCAAACGATGGTGTCTGACACACCTAGATGCCTTGAATGCGAAATGGCTTCGGATGAAGAGAGCTAGTAGGTCGCAGTCCTGCTGAACTTGAGACTAGACCGTTTTTTGAAGTCTACGAATTATATTACTTTTAGATATGGAGGAGTTTATTCTGCCACATTAAGGACTTTAGGTTTTGGTGAATTGGCTTTGAAAGTCAGGCAGTTTGCACTTTCTGCGCCAACACATCCTCACCTCAACGACCTATTTTTTAGAAGGCCGGGACTGCTTCGCGCGTTTATGGCACACATAAGTGAAACCGAAGTGTCACGCTGCAAGGCCCGTTGACAGTGCAGCCAGTCGCAGCCTAATAAACTTGCAGATGTGAATAAGCGCAATCTTGCGATTGCAACTGTCGCACACTCCAGAAAATAAATTAGAAGTAATAGGAGCTCACACCATGAAACCTTCTCTTAATCGTTTGTGGAGAACTGATTTAAGTAAGACATGAATGAAGAAAATATTTACAATCGCATATGATAGAAGCCTCAAACCACATTGCTTGATCAACGATAAGATAAATGCGCACGGGCATGGTAAAACCAAAGCGGTCACTTCACCGACATTTTGTGCGTAGTTTATGTGGTCTCATCACCTGATGGTCTCTTAACTCCTACTTATCTCAGCACATTTGCTCGCATGAACGAGATTTTCAACGGACAGTACTTAAAAGGGATAAAAATAGACCTGCTTGAAGTCAGTTCACACAAGGGTAAAAGCAACGGTAACAAACAGTGCTCACTTACATGTAAGATTATTCAATTTAAAATTCCCCACCTTAAATATCAATTCGACTCAGTGCACACCTCCTCCTAATCTGCACATTTTTTATGCAACTGCCTTTCAATTTCTAGTCATATGACACCGCAATGAATCCTACGTTGGCATGATGAGGCGACGTTCTTCTACCTCAGTACATTGCAAAACTAAGCTAAATCTATCCACATAGCCTAGATACAATGAATGAACAAGGCGTTTATGGCTTTCGTGCTTACAAATCTGCCCCTTCGCTAAAGCACGGAAACCTCATAGTTATGGCGATTGTGTTGCAATAGGGGAACCAATCAGCTTTACGAAGTCAGTTTGGGACGAGTATAAAGTCACGGAGACAGCACCAAGGGAATAGGCACAAATCATGCTGGAAGTGATTACAGCACTGCTGTGTGCAGCTCATTGCTTAGGTATGCTTCTTCTTCATTTCTTCATTTCTGGTCCCCTTTCCTGTTCGCCTTTCCTACATTTTGAAAGAGCGTCAATGCCAGGATAGAAGGATTGTCCTAATGACTTTCTCTTTAAAGGCGAAACAGGCCCCAGGTTGTGGGGCTCCCGTGTTGTTGGGAAGCCGTTCGGAGTCTCATATCCATTAGAATACGGGTACAAGAAGACCTATGTAAGTGAGTCATTGTGCTTTATTGGGTACACACTTTTGAATTACGCATGCTGAAATGCATTTCGGGTACATAGAGGTCGAGATTAACATTGTGCTGATTGGCCACAGTATTTCAGCATTACTTTTGTTGCATTTAGGCTTCAGTAGTGTACACTTCAACAGCTGTCCTCAAGATGTTTATTAAGTGTTACAGGTGTGTGGCCTATGACGAATATTGAGGTAGTCCCTGTTATTAGAGCGAAGGTAAGCTCACCTCTCACTGCCCCACATTTGAGCACTATTTTATTCATTCCAATCCTTTTATTTCTCAATACACTTAGTAAATATCAGACACCTAGCATTCTACTAGGCAATGTCACCCAAATGTAAGCAGATTGTTTAGCTTGCTAGTTGCAAAAAATGGAACAAATTACACCTTAAAAAGAAAGAAGCCATCGCACTCTGAATGATTGTAGCGTGCAGTCTTAGAATGTAAACCAGTCAAAATGCAAATTGGCATTTGACCCAACAGGAGTCAATTTGTGATCCAAATAAATGCATTTTCTATAACTTCAATTCACTAGCATTGTTTTTATTCTAGAAAAAGCTAGCCTCACCATCGAAGACGTGACTAAACAGGAAAAGATTGAAATTATAGACTTTGGTAACTATCCGAAGCTGATATCAACCACATACTTTGTGCCGAATTGCAAGTTCCCAGCACCCAAACCAGGTATCACACTATTTACCGCGCATTAGCAGTCCAGTCATTGAAATTCCTTGAAGAAATTCGAGATAGGCAACGCATCTTTCTCTGTTCAAATGTTAGGTGGTGTGGATCTAGTAACGTCGTTCCCATTTCCACAGGTTGTCAAGGGGCGGCGGCCTTTTTACGTAAATTTTGGTGTTCAAGGAGCAAAGTGCGATGGATTGGTAGGCTGTTCAGTTCCCAGACAATCTATTGCTCATTTCACATATTTTCTGCAGTACTTTTCGACTAACTATTGCATGTATTCTAAAATAGGCCATACTTTACATAACTGAATCGAAAAATTGCCTTTGGAAAGGGACTAAGCTTCTACACCAAGGCCACCCCTCCTGCAGTAAGTCCTGGAAACCTGTGTGCTAAGAGAAATTTTATGGACAATTATTTTGCCAATGAGGAAGCTCAGATAATAAAAGAAAGCAAAGTGAGGAAGCAAACATTTTCTCCCATAGGCCTGCACGCGAAACTCGTGGCCCTATTTGAAATATTCTTTTTATTTACCACCACTTGATGCACCTTTGCTAACACGAATGTTGGTTCTTCATTTCGTCAGTCAGCATGATGGAAGACAAGACCTTAGATTTGAGGATATTTTATGGAAGATTCTTCCCACGGACCGACGCTAAAGTGACACTTTCATGTGGGTGGCAAAAAAATCGCGTTTGACAGTGACCGTTGATTACACACAGAATGGAACATCACCTGAAGTGGAGGAATGCAATCGTAAGCCTCGCTAGCATGTAACTTCTCCCAAGTGATTATTTTCTAAGTGAGCCGTTCCACTCGACTTTACTACAATTCGTGCTGTCCATGGTTGTCTTTAGGCCCTACCACCACTTGCTTAACGATTCAGGATCTTTATGTTGTGTTCTGCATTTCAGAATATGGAGGGGCACAAAGTAAGTGAGTTTGTCAGTAGACATGGCATTTAAGCCAAAGCTTTGTAAAATCTAGGTAATTAGCCATAAATATGCCTCAAAACCAAGAACTTAAGCAATTGTGTGACAACCTCGCAATTTTGATTAGTCAATCCTAATGGTAATAAATGCAATTCATGCAATGTTTGCTTTAGGAGATACGACCACGGCGGCGCCCATAAAACCATTACCGGCCTCGACGCCTTACATGGGTAAGCGCTTATTTCACTGAATTTTCTTGACGCCACTTGTGTTCTTGCGCCTTTCCAACTGGGCAGGCCAATATGGCAAGGTTACTACTTTTGTGTTAGCTTTTGACAAAAAGGGGAGCAAATTCTGTAGTTCCATTTCAACCAAGTTACCAAAACTAACTCGGATGTAAAACTGAGTGGCAGTTGCCCGCATCGGAGCATCTGCGGAGACCACACCTATATGCGCATCTCACTGCGATTCTTTGATTTTTATTTTAAACGCACAACTGCTATACACTTTGCCTTTAGTTTGCGATCCTCCTTGCGCCATAGCCTCACCTTAATTCTTTTGCGCTTATAAACAATCTGACCTGTCATGAATCCACTCTTGTTTAGTCATTATATTCATGCACACCATTTTTCGTAGAGTAATGGGCGGTTGTGTTCGTGGTAATTAACTGCTACTTTTGTAATTAAACAGCAACGTCGTTCAGTAAGTTGACACATTAAGCTTTATTTGGGCATAATCATCTCCATCGCACCTACCAAAGTCCACATTGGCAATGCTAGATTTCCTTGATTTTTAAACACGTGCAGTTACTCCTCGTCTGCACGATCGGTGGTTGCATAGTAAATAGTATTTGCAATGACCGACATTTCTTAATTTCCTCTCAGATGGCTAAGCTTTTCAATTCTAAAATGCTACTCATCTAAATCTCTTTGTTACTTAGAAATCCCACTGGTTTCCAACATTACCACAAACGGCAAAATGACAACACGGATGCAGTAGCTTTCCGTATTGCTTTGTTAGACTTAACAGCATTGCAATCATCATTTTCTGGGAGTCCAGATTAAACACTGTCTTTTTTTAGTTGTGCTTGGATTGTCGGTGGCCCTGGTGCACATGGTCCACATGTCGTTTGGCTCAAAATCGCCAGCAATGGAAGAGACGTGGGAGCTGGTATACGGCAACATTTGATTCCTTCTTAGCTGAGAAATACAGGGTCTTTTTAAATCACAATAAAATCCAGGAAGACGAGAAGACAAGAAAGTGTAATGGGAAATAACAAATCCATTATCTCTCCCACAACACGGGACTCACGCTCTTAACATCAATCACTCACCCATTGCTGTCTCTTCTTTCTCTCTCTTTATCTGCCACACTCTACACTACCACAAAAAACACGCGCTCACCACTGGTTATTCATCCATTGATAAAAGTCTCCTTTCTTGCTCTTTTCTTCACGCTCACCATCTCCGCCCCCGCTAAACACATTAGCTCAACATCGACCCTTCACCTAATGCCAATTGTCTCCTCTCTATTTCTTGAGCTGTGTCTCTGTCACCTTTCTTCGCCAATGAAAGCTTGTGCTCACCCTCATAAACCTTTACTCGCTCCCACAATCAGTGGTGGGTTGAGAGGACTTGTAATAAAACACCCTGCATTCCGTGAAGTGGATTTTAATTTTTGGTGACTTAGAAATTTTTTTCGTCACCACCAAATATGATAGACAACATACGAAACGCTTAATTAAGCTGGAATAAGGGACGTAAATGATATCAAATATCATCCAATGTCCACAATTAACGGCAATTATCCATAAATGAACACTCCTTTCCTTTTCATTCAACTCCTTAAGTCAACTTAGAAACTGTATCCAATCCATTCATGTAGCCAATCTCTCATTCAATAATTATTTGTCATCAAGTATCGCAGTCCCTTTGCCATCAGATCGGCAACGTGACATTCGCAGTCGGTGAGATCACATTTAACACATCTACGTTTCGCATACTCATCAGTTCGTACTAGTAAATCCCATTTTTAAGATCACGACCAAAGTACTGGGCCATGCTTCTGCTTCGACCGACAGTAAAATACACATAAGGGATCTTCACCGTGCCCACACACGAAGAAGCATTCACTTGCAAGAGACAGGTTGCTTACAACTTATTCATCGTTTCCTCATGCGGTCGGTGTGTTACTTTCCAAACATCTCTGGCATTATTTTAGGCAATTGCCCACTTAGTACAAGTTTGAGCAGAGGACTGGAGGATAGATACGGAACGGGTCAAAAGGAAGGCTAAAAGATGATGTTGTTGCTTTAGAAAATTCGTAGTATTGAGATTGATGCACTTTTGCTAAGCATCCTGGATATCAGATTAACTTCGATTTTACTTTAATTACATTTCAGTAAGCAGGGAGCGCGTTTCCACTTATAAGTTCTACAATCCACCAAAGCCTACTTTTAGCACTAACCACTTTGAATCGTATGTTGGGTCTTCTGATGGGATGGATGGAGCGTATTCATTACAGCCCTGATCGAACTGCCAGTTCTGCATTGCTGCTTCTGCACAAGTTTATAAAGATTACCGTGATGTTACTTAGATTAGTAGGCGAAGGCGGCAATTTCCAGTTTAATTCTTCTAAAAGCATGCTGTTGTTTCACAAAACATTGTTCTACTCTGAGTGCCGCTAATGATTAATCACATCTGTTTATCATCGAGGTCTCGAGTCCCAAATCATTGGCGGAATAGCATTGTAAAAGGTGCCTGCATCCTATGATTTCTTATTATGACCCTCATGCAAAGCTTAACTAAAGGTCTCCACTCAATGGACTCATCAACTTTACGAGTCATCCACAGGATTCCCATTATTAATTCATTACAACCATTGCTTCAATCGGATTGACATAGCACTAACATCTTTATGATTCATAGATGGCATTGCAGCTATTGAGTTGCATTAAGAAGACATCGGAACAAAAGGATACAAAGCTTTTGTCGTGAAATAGCTACTCTCTACGTTTTGGAACCATAGAAAAAACTGGTTGACACTAGGCCATATCTGGTAGTCTCGATCCGTGTACGCACTAGACGGCTCGCGTATGAAACAATGGCAAATTAGCAGAATGGGTCATGCATATAACTTTCGATTCGGATCAATCCTGGTTATAGAGGTACTCGATTGTTCAAGGGTAAGCTTTTCGGCATTATTACTTTTCAGTGTTGACCTAGGTGCTCCCATCAGTGGCCAAACCTTACCTTGCAATTTGATTGGAGATCTGCCCTAGGAACTTACAAAATTGAATAAGCTCCTGTTGTGATTCTAATCAAATGTAAATCTATAAAAACAGAAGATGGCGCAGCTCTGTATGCTTACGTTAGTTTAGCTTTCCTTGCCAAAATGGGCTGCTTAATTGTTAACCAGGTCTAAATTTTACCGCACAACATGGGAATATCACAGCTACCAGAGATAAAAAAACGGCTGAGTACAAAATTGAATAATTGTAAATGAAGAATCAGGAAAACAGCTCTTAGCTATGTGCTGATGTTATCGCATTCTTTGCATTAAAATTAATCGCATTAAATTGTGCTCATTCCAAGGCATCAAGCGTCTTACATTTGAACCGCACTTAACTGGAACTCGAGAAACATAACATTTGATTTGATACCAAATTCCAGTTAAATTAAGACTGAAATAAACAAATTATTGCGCAGTGTGACATCCACGCTCTTTGATTTTTTTAATGCACACTCTAAATACAGCTTCATGACACAGATACTATAGTTTTAGAGGAGACCTAAGTTTTTGGCACCGTAGCGGTTCAACAGCCAGGGCCTCGTTGGAATCGCTTTAAGAACAAAGTAGTTTGCTTAGAAAGGAGTGCACTTAAGATAATTTGCCATTTTTTACCTATGTATTGTCCTGCGCATACATTTATCCAAGCCACCAGCCAAAACCTAATACCATTCTGACCTATTCGATGGTGGTGGAACGCGGTGGTCAGCTCTCTCGCCATTACATCCTTTACTTGCATTACCTTGAAGGCTTCTATCCGCAACCCCTTGGCTATTAATACGTGGCTTACAGGCTTACATGGATAGCAAAAAGAATAGCCTACTACTGGTAGTAGAAGCTAACAAATTACTCCTCTAATATTTACTTTACGAAAGGCTGAACCCATCTTTGCGCTCGTCTTGACGTTGGTTTTACTTGTCTAGCCCATTTTGGCGACACTTGCCTGTGAACTCGATCATAAGGTAAAAAAGGCTTTTATCTACTGTGGCACCCATATATCTCACACATGCATTATTCTTAGGTATGGAATCATCACGTCCAAAGCATCAATAGATTCACATAACTTCAATGTTGTTACAGACGAAACCAGTAATTTTACGTTGCGAGTTGGTGTCATCCTAATTTGTGAAGAAAATTTGCGATCCTTAGTGACAGGAGTCGAACAAAGGGACAGTATTGAAATCAAATTTATTAAACAAGGAAAAGATGGAGATCATTTGGAAATGTTGCGATCATGACAGCATGCTCTACTGCATGGTTCAGTTAAAAAGTAATTTTAAAAGTGCAGCAAGACAGGCAGCTCTAAGCCTCCCAAGCAGTAGGTTCCAGATAATCCATCTCGGAGGATGGAACTTTAGATCACACAAAAACCTTGGAATTAAAGCTAATACTTGCATCTTGGCAACAAAGTTCCACGGCTTCACTAAGTTAACGTTGAGCTATTTGAGGTAGCGCAGTAAGGAGAGTAGGAATGCTGGGAAAATGTCTGCGTAGGCTCCAAAATCAAATCATGTCACATGAGATACTGGGGGACCTTAGACGAATATCCTCGAGTGGTGCTCGCCGCTTGTTCAGGCTCCGAATAAATTGCTTTTTGACATGATTCGACGTGAATGACCTTCTGGTAGTCATTTTGACATCTGGCTTGGTAAAAGTTTTAGAATGCGCATTGAACATAAATTCGAAGCAAAAATAAGAGACCGACCATTTGATGGCACGTTAAGACTTTCAATTCTTTGAAGCTGCGAGGCGTTTTACAGCGTACAACTCTCTATGCAGCTGTATGAAAAACAGTGATTTAGCCTTGATGAACCAGGAAGAAGCCGATGATTCAGGCAAACCTCTTGCAATATTAGTCACGCTGCCATGAAATCGCATGACCGTGTGGCTGAAATAATGTGTCATTGGAACGGTATTTATAGATACTTTGATTTAAATGTAGTTTTAAAATCGCGCGTCTTGGCAGAAAAGCACCAAGCACTACATAAAACTTGCCATTAGTATATCAGTCACCTTAGCGATAGCGGCGTGACCGAAGGCGACATCAAGCACAACCTAACAAAAGTGGATTTGTTTGTTCAGCGCTCACAATGCTATGCGACAAAAGGACTACTGTCTACAACCTCGACATTCTTGTAAGCAGCCTTTGACATCAAGAAAGATCGCGACCTCACCTTCGTTCGTACCTGGGGTATTAATTGCATTTGAATTACTAATTTTCTTGCCACGAATCATAATTACCTCAAATGCAATCGAAAAACCACTACACACGTGGTACCCACGGCTGCGTCTCGGTGGTACCCAAACATCTAACAGCAGATAGGACTGCCAAAATGATGGAATGATCAAAGCATGACTTTGGTTTATTGTGCAGTTTCTGTTTCAAAATTCCTGGAATGGCTTGTCCTTAGTTGTAGAGATCTTCACTTCTGAAAAAAGTTTGCCTTTATGGACCATACATCAAATATGCAAGCGGCCATTCCACAAATCCCTCCTTCTATTTCGCCAAATTTTTACAATCTGTGCCATTTTAACTGAGAACGCATTTGACCACGTCAGTTACCCTTCTAAATATTGAGCTTTTTCTGGTAATACAAAAATAGCTCTCAAGTCCAAAAAAAACTTTGAGTGCTTTATTTGCAGCTTATATCAAATATTAGTTTTCCAAATTGCACGATGTTCGCTGCCTCGTCTTCTCATCCAACTCTAAACACAAACAAATAAAAAGTAAGATTAGTGAACCAGAAAGACATATTGATATAAGGTTTACTCACGTGAGTAATGCTGCATTTCTATTTCACAACTAAACCTGAGAAAACAGGAAATCTCGCAAAGGTACGAATCTAGCTGGGTAGCACTTAAAAAAGTGCTAGTTGAACTGTCACCGTTTTACTCGCCTGCTGACCAATCGTATCTGCAATAATGACGGAAAGGGTTAATATTGCCTTATGGTTTTATTTTATCAAGATTCTACTAACAAACTTAAGCAGTTCTAGTGTTTTCGAATAACTATCGGCTAGCATTACAAATTCTGTACTACATCAGACTTCCTGCATGGAATTATCTTTACTTTTAAAGCAAGATGGAAGCTCAGGGCAACCTCAATATGCCACTGCTTTGCCGGCCTTCTTAACACCGAACCCACTCCTATTTGACGCGTTGTCAAAGTTACGTCAAGAGCTGCTACAACCATGAGTGTAGCAACCGTATCTAACGCCAAGCGCGTATCAGCAACTTCCAGCAAGCGTGTTCTCAAATCCAAATCATCTCCAGCAGCTTGCTGTCAGCATGTCTATGTCTGATTCAAACTGCTAACCGCAGAACAGCCTCAGGTACGCCAGATATTATCTGAGGCACAGAGACAAGGCAAACGCAGGGTTCTCTTTACCCCGTTCTAAAATCGGTGGTAGTATGATGTTGAGGCACAAGCAGCAATTTTTCGAGCTGGCTGAGTCGCCGAAAATCAGCTTGGTGCTAAAACAGATCAAAAGAGTGTGGTGAGAGTAAAGATATCAAAAAATTAGTAGGACTGAAAAAGCGAGTTATTGGCTTCCTATATGAAGAGTTT
This sequence comes from Taenia hydatigena, assembly GCA_036345935.2. Lineage (NCBI taxonomy): Eukaryota > Metazoa > Platyhelminthes > Cestoda > Cyclophyllidea > Taeniidae > Taenia > Taenia hydatigena. Next base: position 20,644 of record JADWOT020001680.1, read on the forward strand.
GCAGGCTGACCTTGGTTGTCTTTCTTTTAGTGGCTTTGATGTTAATGTTTTGTGGTCCTCACGGCATGTTTTATTGGCAGTCATTTTGTACGCCCTAATTTTTCAAAAATAAATGAATAAACTGATGCCATTTAGAGATGTTCTCGTAAGAAGCTATGCGTGAAGTTGAAACTCGCTAAAATGAATTGTTTTGGAGGTGAGAGACCACACAGATCGACGTCTCGCATGCATGAGCGATGACAACACTTAACCCATCGAGGAGGTCGGCGTTAATGTCTATCGGAGTTTGGTCCATGTTCCATGTCACTTTTAAGGTCCACAAATCAGATCACTTCCCAAGGTTCCTCTTTGCATGGACGAAATGGCTTGATCAGTGCCTTACGAAAAACGTCTCATCACCTTAGCACGGTTCCATTAGTGTCCATCTGATCACTGATCGCTTATAAATGGCCGAAACTTCTCCATTTTAGTAATTATCCTCTGAATCACGCCTTTGCCGTGACCTATTCATTTGCAAGGCCGAAGTAAACGCACAGGCATACAAGCGCATCCTTCTGATCATTGCCCGACCACGTCAACGATCCCGCCCATTAATAGATGGCAACGGATAGTAATTACGGAACGAGCAGCCTAAAAGCATGCTTCAAACGGACGTGATAAGCACAAACAAAGGATTAATAATCGCAAGAGAGCCTGTTGCACAAAGTAGACCTCGGCGCTTATTTGCTACAGGTTGCCCTACTTAAGGGTACTGCGGGATTTGACTACACGTACTCTTCTTCCTCAGAAGGAAGGCACACGTACTGAGGGTCAAATTGGATACACTTCTGACAGACCTATTTACATGCGCATTGCCTTGCACTCAAAAGAGCACCGCCTGAATGCACTGCATAATGGCAATAAGGAAATATCCTTTCCTTCATTAAGGATATTCGCTACTTAGTCCGACCTAAGGCAACTTCACCAACTTAAAAGGAAACAGAGCTACCTGCTCCACCTTATTTTCCATTTCATACACGCAAGGTAATATTCCATTTTACATTAATGGTTGCAGTACCTAATTTTGACAAGCTCAATAAACTGCACCAAGTCCTAGCTATTTCGTCAACGTCCCTTTTAATCCTTGGCACTTGCTTACTTGGTGGCTAGCAAATTGCCCTCAGGTCTAACTAGACTGCTTTGCATTGCCGATTGGGACATACCGAGGCAGTGACCGGTGCAATCCACTTTCCCCTTTGCACCAGCAGTGTGCCTTTGTGGTCACGTTGGGAAAGACGAAAATCGCATTCGCTGCAACATCACAACAATGGAGTCGTTTGTTCAAGTCTTTGTCCGAGTTTTCTAATCTTTGATAACTTTCAATAATTTTCCACACATTCACTTATATTTCTTGTGCGCATCTTACCGGATGAAGCAAATGGTTGTTACGCATATGAGAAGAGATGAATTCCTGTCATCCACTTCCATTGCCAATGCGAATTGGTGCCACAAGGCATTCCGTGAATGGCCACATGAGATAAGTATGAAGAAAGATGCTTGCTTTACAGTTGGCACAACTTGAGACTAGTAAGTGAAGTGGAAAAATCCTGCTAGATAGACCCAATGCTAACTAAATAGCTAGGACATGCCAAAGCTTGACACGCATTTTAACGTTGAGCGCTGCAACATTAGCATCGTAAGTGTCTGCGAAATATGCGAAAAATATTCCAATTCAACTAGTCCAATGCGAAACTCCCAACTATGCAAGCTTTGCATAGAGTAGTAACAACAGAATAAACTGACCGTTTCCTCGATTATTGTTCTTTCATTTATTGCGTAAAAAGCCTCTACTTTTTGTCATGATCACGTCCGCTGCTTGAGACTACGTTCCACCTTTTCAAACGTTGACAACTTTTGTGATTCCCGCGGCTATTTCACGTCTGTGAATCGGCATTAAGTTTCAAGACTTGCAACTTGAGTTATTCTATGTAAAATGATGCCGCATGGCTTAACAATAATGAAGTAACATACACGTGTTGACATTGTACATCGCAGCAACATATGACTGCTACAAATCTCCTTCTCTTCCCCACTTACTCGGTTGCTGACTTAAGGTTCCCCTGAGCCTGATATTCCGACGGTGCATTATTCTTATTAATTAGCCTCATTCTATGAAGTTGATGATATCGGGTGATTGGGTGGGTTATGGACGGACCAGACCGCGTGAATTCGCATCGTAGCACAAAAAAGTTTGTTTAAGCCACTCCGCGTGTCTAGGTAGCATTTCTAATTACTAAGCTCAGCTACGCAGTCACATCTTACACAGTGATGGTAGCGTTGCCTAAGGAGCAGAAATCTTCCATTTATTTCATTCATCTTCTTCACCGCATTTCCTCCATATAACGAACCAGAGGCCACATCGAGTAAATTTACTGCCCTGTGATAGGAGCACTCCGCTTGGATTGGTACCTCCTTAATGCGCATAATGTTTTGTGAGACGTGATTGACAGATGCTGTCATTTTAATTGGGGGCTAACAGCATCCTTCATACTAGCTCTTTGACTCAATTGCGGAGAGCCGATATGGAATAAAGGACTGTTAATGCTGCACCTCGATGTAAAACGCTGACATCTGTGGACAAAAGCACTTATTAATCGTCAATGACAGTGCAAATGAATCAAGGAAAGTCAACACACTTGCATGCTTCCTGCAAGGACTGCCCCAAATCACTGTCCTGCTGACGGCACAAATGCTATTTTAGCTGACATTGGTAGTAGCTCTTATGCCACACTCCCTAAAGAGTTCCGTTATATCTCTGTTGAACCTCTCCCAACTTTACTTGTAACATTTGTCAATCTGGTTAGCCCTTGCCTTAAAGAAAATAGCAGTAGCATTAACCAGTAGGGCATTATACTCACATATGCATGTGTCTGTGACTCCGCCATCCTGTAACATGCAGAATCGAACAAATCCGAGCTCATGGCACGTTGGACAGTGTTATGGGAATCACAGCAACAAATACGGCACCTCTGACTCAACAAGAACAGTTTGTGTGAACCCACCTGATCGGAAAATTTGGAGTCGGGTTTGTCGATGATATTCATGAGAAAGTACCTACAAAAGGTAGGCGTGTCCGCATAACTTGGTGAACATAGAGCGCAGCGTGTGTCCCTCCATGTGTCACATGACTTCAAAGTGTTGGGGGATTAACTGTGTGATCAAAAAGAAAACACGTCAATTCACAACCCTCCTGATTAGCATAGAATCTAACCCACATCGAATGATAAGAATGCGAAGCAAATAGTACTTCAGAGCACGCAGCAATCGCTGTTAAGCTGTATCCCCTTCCTCCTAATCCCGTCCATAATTTTGGTGGCAACTAGTTAAGGAGGTGGACTGAGGTGCCCGACACATAAGGCCATCCTTACTGCCATACACAACGAAATAACAAGGTGATGTTGATGCAACTGCATACGCACTTTCTGATAGCCAATCGCTGAGATGGAGTTTGTGTTAGTTATGGTCACCCCAAATCTACAGCTTGGACAGACTTACAGCATTGCCCACGACGATCGCCTAATCAGTCATCAGTGTTGACCCAGTACCAACTCTGATGAACTTTGTTGCCACTCAATCAAATGCTGATCTTAAGTTCTCTCGGAGCATTTAACCACTTTACTTAGGTTCCCTAACTGTTTCTACTCCATCGCTCACGGCGGTTATTTCTACGCATGAAATTCTCACTCAGCCGATGAAATGAATTTCACAAAGCAGTTCCTTCGTATGCACCAGTGTACGCCAAAATTGGTGAATAAAAATTTGCCTTGTGTGTATGTGGACAGAATTTGATGGCTTTAACTGATTTGTGGTCGTTATCGCATTGCCTCCTCACGGCTGTCATTCACAGATGAGTTTGTGATGTGCAGATTTAATAAGTTCTTTGTCTGTGTTTGTATTTTAAAATGTAGTTTAGTAAGCATAGCACAAACGAAGGTGTCACAAAGGTATAACTAATTGAAGGAAGAACTAAAACTGCCGCAGATTCAATTTCTCACGCAATCCTCCCTGAGGTCCTTGTTTAAAAAATCGTCAATCCGTCGGCCAGTATCAATTATGAAGGCTAATCTCTAGACAAGGAGCTAGGTAATGACGTGATTGCTACTCAGCACACAGCAAACTTTATTAACGACAGCATCGATCATGCCTGACGTCGAGCAACTCACCTCAATCACTCTGGTCCAGGCAAACTTTGCGTACTGTCGAGGAGTCGGTTCACATAAAATGAACCAATAGAAAGCTGGATATGATTTGGTCGGTTCACATAAAACTCCTCAGCAGTAAACCAGCTTCTGAGACCCGTCCAGAGGCGCAAGATTTAGGCTACAGTGATAAAAATAACAGACTCGAGGAGTCTGATGCACTAAAAGGAGGTGACAAGTTCACTGCGATAATGACGTTGACACCAAAGCGCTTCTGCTTGTGAAACGATTATGCAGAGCTCCATGCTCTCCGAGAGAATCACATGCTCGTGCTAATCACTCGAGCGGAGGTGTAATCACCATTTTCGACACTCTGTCACAAAGCACTCGAATCCAGAAGGGTGCGGCATTTGTGCTGCGATGTCCATAATAAGTCATATCGGAGGACAAATGATCACGGCGGAGCTAACGGTGCCGATTTGGATCATGGCAAGCTTTGGGCTTGTGCCAGATAGAGCTCAGATAACAGCACTGCACCGTCGAAGAAATCGAAGCCAAGCCTCTTCTTAGCTGCGGACACTCTAATCAGAGGGATGGTAAGTAGGTTTCAGGTTAAAAGCCACCACTTCCTTTCAGTTAACGACTTTAAGGAACTCAAGACGCTTCACACCACCAAAGTTCAGGCGCTCCTTGCGATCGTGAGTGAGACGAGCTTTGAAGAATTTGCGTAGGGAATTGCACAATTTTGGCGAACGGCCTATCATGAACTCGCCTATGCGCAGCCAATCGCGCATTGGTATGCCCAGGCTCCACACATTCGCTCTAATCGTGAAATAAAGAATTGTGCTCCTGTGAAGCCTGTCTTTTTAGGAGGTCCCGACTTTCGAGACACGTGGTATAGGCGATCAAAGAGTGCGATTAAAATGTGTTTAAAACCAACAATAAGCACGTCCAAGTGGACGATGCGAATGGCGCGAAGGTGCTCTAGACCACAAATGAACTCACAGCTATAAGATCGCGCATCACTTTCACCGAGGTCGCCAACATTTGAGACGAGAATCCGCCTCCTTTGCACAGCACAAAGGCCTAAGCCAGAAGAATTCGACAGCTTTTAATCGAAGTTAGTAGAAATGGTGCTTGGTCCTCCTGTCTGGCGAGTCTCGTTAGAATGTGGTGTTCTCAAAGAGCACACCGAACAGCAGAGCTGTTTCGCAAATAGAACCTCTTCAATGCACAAGTCATGGCCTTCGCGGTCTCGTCACACTTTCTTGTTTAGACACTTCATAGACAAAGGTATAGGAACCACTATAAATAAATTCCGCCACATGAATCTATCCAGCATCCATGCCTTGGATTTACTCAAAGCTGACTCCCTTGTCTATCGACTGACCTCAGATGCTGGCGCAGCTGCTAAAGGCGCATTCGCCTAGGCCAATCGAATCGGATCCCACTTTTTACTGGCTCGTCGCATTTGATTCTCATCCACGACGCCGGGTCAACATCGGAGGCGCCATGACTAATGTGAGTCGTTTAACATCACGCATGCTTGATTTGAATGACACTTTGAAACAGGTAGTAAATGGCGGTCAAATATTAAATCTATGGGGCATTTATGGTGCTGAGGCTACTTTGTGTTCCTCTCAGTCGTATAAGCAGACAATTTGATCCTGTCTTTGTCTGCTTCAGCGGCAAGCTAATTTTCGGGAGAACCCGACATCACTCTAGGTTGCTGCTTGTGCCCTGATAATATACCAGCGCCTTTTCCTCCCAGTAGTTCCGGAGTTTTCATTGAGGCAGATGATTACGAGTCAGTTGATGGGACATGAATCTTTGGCTGTGATGCAGACGCCTCATTGACAGAAATTTTCTCACCGGCCTTCTTCGTAATGTAGTGTTCATTCTGGGACCATGTCTTAACCCAGCAAAAAGGTCAAAAGTATGACGAGTTTAGACCGCTTAATCGCTACACACTAATAACTGTCTTTATACAGTTAATTTAACAACTTGATTCTCGACTAAGCAGAGTCCCGACAGGTTGATGCGACGCGCCAGTTCCTTGCATCCATTCATTTTGAGGTAGTTTTTCTCATTAAAGTACTTTAATATCTCACCATTTTGGTATGGGGTGAAAAGAATCCTGCGTCTGCTTTGTTTTTGTGTCTCTAATACTGTCTGGTGTACCTGAGGTTGTTCTGCAGTTGGTGTTATAAAGAAGTTTGCTGAATCATGCATGGATACGGTGGCTGCAAGTTGCTGGAGAAGAAAGTAATTTGGAACTGAGAAGACGTTTGCCGGAAGCTGTTGGCATGTGCTTGGCGGTGGGGACATTGGCTGCACATGTGGTTGTAGCAGCTGCTGATGTAAATTTGACAAAGTGGCGACAAGAAGTGGGTTTGGCGTCGGAAAGATTGGCAATGTAGTGGTAGATTGAGGTTAGCCTGAGCTTCTAGCATGCTTTGGAAGTAAAAAAATCGATGTAGGATATCTTTTGTAGCAGAGGTCCTGAAGTTTGTCCCCCTTCGGGTACAACTTAGCATTCCGTATCTGGCGCACCTGTAAAAAGAAAATGTCTGGAATTAGTACATGTGCATTTGCATGTACCTACATGTCGATTTCCACATTTATTTGGGTCAAGGGCTTATTCATTATCGAGTGTGTAACTTTGAGTATGCAATTGGGCCCTTTTTGACCCCAACCCTGCTGGCTGGCTCGAATGGATGTGAATGCGTGGTCGATTAGACGGCTTCGCGATGGTTGGAAATAGCAATGTCACCGGCGAGAAGCATTGCATAAAAGTTTTTCAATGCCAACCCTGACCGATGTGCGAATAAAAAGTACAGCTGCATGGGACAACAAATGAGCCCAGTTTTAACTCATGATGACCGATGGACGGAATATGGTAGCAAAAGGACAAAAGCTTGAGGTAAAAGGTATGCAAACAAGGAAGTATAAAAGAGTGATAAGGTAATTTGATAAACAATTCCCTTGTCTTGCAGCGTGGCCAGATGCTGGAGTTGTTTAGGATCGAGAGGGTCCACAGGCTTTATCACTGTGAAGTTGGACATGATGAACTTGTGACCACACAATTCTGCGCCATATTTATAGGCTATGAGAGCCAATAAAATCTACGTTTATGGGTCAGACCAATAAGATTCGAGAGTCATAATTGTGTCGAAACAATTACCTGCAACGGCGTCATGTCGTACCGATGAGGCACGCAGCTCTTTTGCTTGCGTCCGGTGATTTTAAACGCTTAACCGGTTAATACTGTTTTGCGCAATCCCTTACTTGAAGACAAAACATTGTGCTACGCTTACTACACTTGGTCGTTGGAAATGCCATTTCCTGCGCTTTGTAGGAAGACGAATTTAAAGGCACACGAAAGACCATCAATGCAGTTCTGCGCTGACGTGATCCACATCACTCCAACGTCCATGAATGCCTGGCATGACCCTGCTAGCCATTCAGCATTGCTGCATCTCATCCTCGGCAGCAGCCGCATTCTTGCAGCCACAGTGCTTGGCACCTGCTCTCCTCCCTTACCTATAATCGGTACCAATGCTAGCAAACCGAGTAGTATCGCAACATAACTTTGGTACTAGTTTTCCATTCGTCTGACTAAAGTGCGTTTCAGCATCTTAGCCATTCAGTCATTAGCTATCCACCATTTGATTGCATTCTGCGAACACTGCAGACAGGTCTGTCTCGGCCAGCCTCATATATTAACCACGTGCTGCCCGAATTAACCTTCAATCACTCCGCAGATCGAGAAAGGAACAGGCGAACATGTCGGTAGTTGAGAAAATCGACAGGTAGGTAGGTCGATAGATAAAGGGTTTGAGGTTTACGGAGTGACTGGAAGGTCATTGGGCAGCCGACACTAGCATTATCGCCTCACCAAGCCTCTAGCTCTACATCTCTACTACCTGACTTAACAAGTGCATAAAAATGAACAGATGAACAGTCAAAGAATCCCAGTACCTTTCAAAGAAATCCTCCAAAAACAACATGCACAATAGGTTTGGTGGTGGAAAAGGATACAATGAGTAGAGGGAAAGACGTTGATATGGCACTACTTGCGACGGCTGTCAAACCCAGGTTCTCATTGCCATCTATATACTACAGAAGAGGTGGCGCATCACGAAAAGCATTTGTATAACGAACACAATGTCAACTGATGTCATGACACTAGGGTGGGAACTGCACAACACCTCGCCTTTGCTCATGTCTGCGTGGGACTTATCGGCTCAACATCAAGCGTCGCTTTAAAAAAGGAACGCGACAAATGATCTATATCGTCAATTGTCGGCTTGCAGGGCTGAAGACCCACGTATACCTTAAGCGTTTCTATGCTAGTGATACACTCTCCTTCCACGATACCTTGTGCACATACAGCTCCATTTCATCGGACATACGCATGATAGCACTCAGTCAATCAACATTATGTGCAATGGACCAGCCAATATATGCGTGCGCTCCAAACGGTAAAATCACAAGTAACGTGCGTAAATAAGACATTACGACCAACTTCTACCCTCATCGTTGTTGGCAGCAATGAGATCAAAATTAATCAATGCTCTCCGAAACACGAGTCACGAGGGCGTCAGGGTGCTACTTTAGCATCTTCGGCAGTCATATGTTTTGACGAAGATTAAGCGATTTCAACACGACCACTCACATCAGGCAGGACTGCATAAGTGTTCAAGCGCCGCATCTCATGCCACTGAGGTAAAGCTGATAAAGATAGCTGGGCGGGGAGGTCCTCAGACAGCGAAATAAACAGGTCACCTCACCTTCGCCTGTCTATCCATCCACACATCCACCAGCCAAATAACCCAATTAACAGGTAAGTGAAAAGATCGCAAAAAGAAATAGATGAAGCATGATGCTTGACAGTACACATCTGTCTATCTCGGAAGACGTCCACTAATTACTGGTAGGCATAAATATTAACCCAGCTGATCCAAGGGAGACGTCAAACCTGTCTCCATGACGCATCAGTTGGCTATTTGTCGCAAGGTAAAAACAGCTAAAGCCAAGGCTACTTACTACTACGACTAAGGCGAGAGTGGAGAAGACCACACCAGACTGCTACATTGCTACATCAGGAGGAGCGAACAAATCGAGACTATCAGTGGGCTGCCTTCCAACCTATCACCGTGTCAATACGTTTCCAATGAACACTTCATTCATAAGTATGTGGGTGGCAGGCATCGCAGGATGCTTCTTTGCCAACAATGAATGTGTACAGTTCAATGGCTAACAAAAACACCGCCAAACAACCGAAGTCGCGTCCTATCCCATGCCTTTCCGCTCGTTTACAAAGCAGCCTCGTTAGAAAGGAACCCATAGAGTCGCCTGACATTTAGCGAAATTTGAGTACGCGTAGGAATGGACATTAAATTACGAGGTGGTCCTCCTCAACTCCGCAAAACAATGAGAAGAAGTAAAGCAGTAGCAAGCTTCCTAACCACGAGTAGACTAATTAGAATATGTTAACTTGACACAACTGTGCGAAGTGCCATGCTGGCGTTCGAGTTAGTAAATAAGAACACTTATTTGGAGATGATAGTTGCAGTCCATTGTAAATGCCTTTACGTGCAATGGCTCGAATCGCCGTATATTGCCCACAAGCGTCAAATACACTCAATCTAGTCACCGCGAATTTAGCATGATTTTCAATAGATGAAATCAAATTGTCTGAATTGAATTTCTAATATTCGTTAAAACCCACTTAACAACCTTCCTTGGTTAGGCTAGAATGACAATACGGGCAATAGACAAACGTACGCCATCCACCCTTATAAACGGAAAGCGAATTCAGCCAGTGGCACGACCAGATGTCAATGAGCACAAAAACTAGAAATAATGATATTTAAAATATACCAGTGCTGGGTAAAAGCCCCTCAACAACTGGCGGCAGCAAGCAAATGGAACGCGTGAAATATAAGAAAGTAGAAAATACACCGTTATTCCTAAACCAGCGCTGGAATCCCATAGAACATACAAACTGTAGCCAATGCAAAAGACTACACGTTGCACTTAGGCGTCACAACTCACCAAAGTGCATTAACGAAAAATAGCATGCTTAAATAGGGCTTATCAAATGCATATAATGTTAATTCTACGCACCTATAAATTGGTGAGTCACTTCATACATTCACGATCATCACAATCATTGACGCGGCCTTCTCTGCCTGCCACGTCAAAAAGCAGGAGCCATGGCACGTCACCGCCTGCACCCACTTCACGGCAGACTTCCAACGGTTCTGACGAAATTTCACCAGCTAGCGCTGATCTCCAAAACGCCCTTTGGCGGTGGCACAGCCTCAACGAAGTACCTGTTCTTTGCAGAGTTGAAAGGAAAACTGCCATTGTACTGCTTCTTTTGTTCATTCATCCCCATTTTACGTGATAAAATCCGGTGTCGATATCCACCCATTACCAGTGTCACCAAATATTTCATTTAAGGAACAAACTGGGATTTAAAGAAACAATGCCGATCAAGGTGGAGGATTAAAACGCTGCGCGGACGATAGAGTAGGCTGCAAGTTGATGCATCAGTCGCAGCAGAGTCTCTACAATCTTGGCTTAGGCTTGTACCGATCATATCCGCTGAGGTTGCAGGAGTTGACATTCAGTTCGTCAGTGGATAAGAAGGGGAAGCACAGCTGCTATATCTGCGTCCAATGAGCATGACAAATTCCACTGACAGGATCACTGTAGCAATTTAAAAATGTAGCTGTCACATTGCATTTGTGAACGGACTTCAAGGAAAGGATAGACAACGAATTCATTGAGGCATAGCATCGATTAAACCAACTTCTAGGCTGTAATAGAGAGCACAAGAGCAAACTTCAAATCCGTCATTTTTAGTAATCTCTTGGAGTTTACAAGATACATCACCACAGATAGGTGCATTATTGTCATCCTTAGGTCCCGGTTAATCATCAGTGACGCCACTTGGAGCCTACAATAAAGCAGCTTCCATCATTCTTAAACAAGCAGAGCTTACCCAACCGAAATGCAACCGCAATCAAAACAGGCAACGCACCCGCCATATTGGCAGACGACATACTAAACACGCCCTGCGACCTTGAAACTGCCCAACTAGAACAACCACTGTGGAGTAATTACCTTTTAATCTTAAAACTCATAACAATACACGAAACATACAACCGAATTAAGGTTAGCAAATGCTGTTGAATTTGATCTATGCGATAGTGCCAAACCGAATACAGCTTGTCTTTGAAAATAGGTTAATTGAAAATTAATATACAATCGCAAGAATTTGCATGCTATTATAGAAACATTACACGTCATTTAAACCTTAGTACTTACGTAGTGCCTTGAGGCTCCCTTGAAGGCACAAAAAGGAAAAAAAACAGGACAGAATATACGTAGTCCACAGGCAGAGGGGCTTGAAGTTGCTGGCATGGCCCGGAGGCCAGCGTACGCGGCTAGGGTAATATGGCCGCCCCTGTTCCTCTCACTGAAACCGACAGTCCGAGCAAACGAAGTATTAATACCGCTACTCTCTTCTTTCCAGCGAGGTCCTTGATGCTCTCCTTGGTAGATCTTCCGCGTCTGTCATCACAACTCGATCAGTGCCGCAAGAAGCACCCACGAGCTAACCGTATGAGTCGTCGAAATTCGACGCAATTGAGGCGATGCTTAACACCAACGTCAGTGATCCCTTTTGGCAGTTCGATTTGACCTAGAGTTTCGTCCGGCTTGGAAATCAAGTTGCGAAATAAGAGGTTCTGCCAGCCATCAACATATTCTTTGGGAAACGTTAGCACATCACTCTCCTTAAGAAGGTATATTAGGAGCAATCTCCGGACCGATGTCTTCCCAGGAGATCCACGACTGGCTTCGCTTCAGTCGTTAATACCTATCTTGTAGAACACGGAGATAGGGTAAATGTCGAAGACGGACGTCGTTCTTAGCTCTTCTGCTATGGGATGTCAGAGATACTCCCAACCGTAGCACGTGCACAGGCGGTACAAATAGGGATAAAAACCCAGTAGAGTCGGGTCCGCTTTCCGTTGCCACAAATGTAGCGTCTTGAGGCTTTCTTGGGAGAAAAAGAAGGCAAAAATATCAGGGCAGAATATATATATATACACATGTATACATTCAACTGGAAGAGGGAACTGAGCTACTGGCATGGTCCGGAGGCCAGCCTACGCGGCTAACAAGATGGCCACCCCTGCGACCCTGACCGGAACCGGCAGTCCAACCAAGCAAAGTATTACAGCAAGAGATGAATGAAAAAAGCAAAAATTCTAAACAATTTTCTGCTTTCGTAACTTAAATATCGTGTTTGTTGTTTTTATAATGCTTGAATCAATTTTGTAAATTAGTTTGGCTGGGTATCCCAACACATAATTTGGTTAAATTTTTAGTGCCAATTTAACTGCAAAGTCGTTAGTGGTGTGGTGAGGTTTAAAAAGCATTTGAGAATGAAGAGAGCTAGGATTAAAGTCTCGTCTGTCTCAAGTTGCGTGTATGCGTATACCTGAGGTTGCTGTGGTTTTTGCGCACATTTAGAAGACAAAGATTAGACTGTGCCTCTTGTGAAGCACGGCGCTTTTAATTATTGGCACACTTAATGAGGGGTGTTGGATACTGCTATCAAACCAGGTAACTGTGAACTACACCACAAGATGAGGAGGAGGGGAAAGGTCGTCATTTGGAAGGAATTGGTACCCACGTCTTCTCCTCGGTAATCGACGACGACGTAATGGACAGTGCCTGATCTTCCGAAATGATAGTGAAGGCTTGGCGTTCGTTTGAGTGAAGACCTGTGGGGAAGAGGACGGAGGTAGTGTGCACATCTGTGTTCGACCGAAGCATTGAAGTGGAATAAGTTGCCGCTGACCGTACAGAGTCTGCTAAATGAGAAACATTATATGTGGAGGAATTTGCGGAATCGCCTCCAAAGGCATTCTTGTTAGCGTAGTGTGGTGTGCGGTTTGTGGTATTCTTTGTTGGTCGGCCAAAGACTATGTATTGGTTTGAATTACATTCTCATTCCCAACTTGCCTATTATGCATAGCACCCAAACAGCTTTCCTATGGGTTTCCTTGCAGTACAATACAGTGTGTGCCACACAGCATCTTCGTCGCATGACTACTGGCTCACTCTTCCTTTAAGCGTATAACGATCCAAGACTTTACAAGTATAAGACTAGATGCAAGTACTACGATAATAAACGAACACACAAGACTCCTTGACCATGCTTTTCACTGGAGAAGAGTGTGGCACAATGCACGGGAGGAGATGAGTTTCGTGATGGAAACACAAACATGTACAGCGTCTGCCAGAAGTCAAAGTTGGCCACGAGACTCACTTGCGTCCATCCAGCACCTCCCATTCTCAATGTCCAATTGAACAGTTTAGCGGACTCACGGTCACTTCTCTCTTGTAATCGACACCCTTTTAGCCATGGTCCATTTAGTCTAGTTCAACGACAAACACAGTCTCTGTCTCAAAATGCCATTTAAAATGCGTCAAGTAATAAACGCTACTCTGCAGACTAGGAAGAGAGCTAGATAGCGGGTGAAAGGCGGGTAAAGATGAAGTATTTATTTTAATATAGCATCGAATATTGCAAAGGGTGCTAGAAGGTGGTAGTCGGATGCATTGACTGCGCCAACTAAGACATGAAGGCTCCGTTGGACAGGTAAAAATTTAACCCAATTTCCACATAATTTGTCAAAAACAAATCCATAATGCAATAGCAGTTGCAACAAATATTCGCATTCCCTACACTTTTACACAGAACATAATGAAACAGACACGCCGTCAGTCGCATTTCATCAGCCATCTGCCACGGGATCATGAGCAATGTGGACTACTACTGACTACGTTCCAGTAAACGAGTTGCTACGACCTGCATGCAATTGGAAGAAAGGAAAATCTTAAAGCCATTACGTCTGCAGATTTATCGAGGTAATTTACTGGTCATTAGGGGCATGCGACGGTTGAAGTTCAGTGACAGTGTTGTGGGCCTCCTAGCAACGCCTCGCCAATGAGGCGCCATCGTGTTTGCCAATCGGATCTTTGATAGATAGTTGCAGTTCTGGTTCCTAAAGTACCAAAACTTGGTTATATTTTACATTCGACTCATTCTGAGACTCCTTCTTTCCCAGGGCTATGTCCGCTTTGCTGTCATGAGACCCACTCAGTTCACTTAGATTTCTGTTGTCCGCTGAAGGGTTGCGGGGCGCTAGGCGAATAAGTGCCTGTTCTCAACATCCATCCGCATTTGCTTTTCACAATGATGTACACATATTTACGAGATCGGTTTGATTACAAAAATGAGTTAAGAGCAGGATGATTTTGAAATGTAGATTATGAGGCAGTTTATTCAATACCACGATGGATGCGGCCTGAATAAAAAGACTGCAGCTAGTATGTGGGATGGCAGGGCATGATAGTGCATAGAACGCTCTGGTAGAGGCATACAAAGTCAAAGGTCCTGCATTCTATGCAGAAATAATTAGACAACAATTTGTTTTTGAGCTGTAGAGTACACTGAAATGGCCTATGGTTGGATGGTAGGCGCCTACAGCAGGTGTTACCATCCTGCCTATATCAAAGGCCAGTTAGTTATTTTTGGCAAAAACACAACCAAACAATTCGGATGTAATTCATTTGCACCTGCTTCACAGCTTAGATTAAACCATTAAAGATTTTAGGTTGGGTGAAGGGCAAAGTTTGACGGCACAAGCCAATTTTGATTTCGATGACGAGGTTGTAAACAATCAATGGTTTAATGGTTGACACCTATGCGGTTATGCTATCAACTTTGAAGTACTTATCCACGCAAGACAAATGCGACCTGCACGAGAGAAAACAAATAAAAGTTAAGCCCAATGTTGGTGGCGTGGAGGTTCGCTAACATCATCACCAGTTGTCCCTCTCAACTTCTTGCAACAGAGCAATGCACTGCCTCGCTTCCACCTTTTTGTAGGTGAGAGTAGACGCAGGTCGATATGCCACATGTATAAGCAACGACGAGGCTAAACTCATCAAACAGGTGAGAAGTAAGTTTTCGCATAGTTTGTTGCACGTTTTTGTAACTTACAGGCCACTTCACATCCCATGATTTCCCTTTGCATGGGCGAAATTGCTTGATTAATACATTATAACCAACACCTCAAATGTGCTAAACCATCTTCCTTGCATTCGGACACGACTCTCATTGCCAACACCCAGTACAATGCTGCATCGACTAGTCTCGCTCCTGTCCAAAGCATCTATTAATTAGTACCAACCGAACAGGGTTCTAGTAAACGAAGTTGCAAAAAAGAGAGATTGAGATATCCAATTAAGTTCTGTCGAGAGAAGAAACACCACGGTCCTTTGTCCCATAGTGCCTACCCATTGGAAGGGTAGACCAAACCCATACTCTGAGTATGGAACGCAATTCCCATGTCCGCAACACTTACTTCTTTTCTTAACTGACCCATCATCAGACTGCAGAACTTTCATAATGTTTTTCTTCTCATTTGAGCATGTGAAATCGTAAATGTCGAGAGGCACATTGTTTAAACTCCAATGTCAACCCTATTTACCTACGAAGTAAAAGCCTTTTGGGGTGTTGGACCTCAAGTCGCATTGAGTTGTAACTTGGGTAAAGATGTGAACTCAACCAAACACTATCGTCCAGCGATGCATAGTCGCTTCTGGAGGGTTTATCAAGACCACGATGAATAAGCATTCGCCAGCCTACTCTAATGGATCGCCCCCCCCCCCCTTCTGCTTAAACGGTCGGTATTTGAGGTCAGTGGTGTAGCGAGAAACGAAGAGCACAACAAGTGGCCGGCTTAATCCCATCCCGTTCCCTTATCTTATTCATCAAGCCGAATGATAATCAAGCTTCAGATCAATGTCTTTATGGAAGTACGTAAATGTTAATGGCTGGAGCGAATAATTTGTGGCACCAAACACTTCGCGATGGCTGACTGTGTACATTGGCTGTGCGAAGAGAACTCTACACCATGCCAGTAACATTAAATGAGTCCCTACATTTATAATGCATTTTTTAGCCTTAATTTTTGCCTTTTTCATCATTTTTGCAAATTGGTGGGGTGGCGATGTTGTCTGCCCGATACATTGCAAGTCACATAGTGCAATAACAAATGAAAGCAAGAGGTGGATGAGAAAGAGAATGTATCATGACTTTCAGCCGCATTCATGTTTGCACTACTTCTACTGCAACATTAGCAGTCAATGTATCATCCGAGTGACAAATGAGGTGTTTCCAGCTTAAACGAACCTCAAGTACACTAAGGTACTCAAAAGGATGGGTAATTGAGAGTGTAAGCAGCCCAGTTCGCCCCCCATTTCCTGCAGAAAAGTCATATTAAAAGGTTGAAGGTAGAAACCAGCGTTAGTTTGTCAAAGAGTTACACATTTGTTTGCAGCTAGGGACAAATTGAAAAGCTTGGAATCGAAGGTTGGAAATGGGGACGGATAATGTTCTTGCTGTGCGGATAAAAGTAATGCCTCTATAAGTAGAGCCAATAGGATCCTTTCACATGGCGGCAACAATTCGATCATCACCTCTCGTTTATCAGCAAAGCAAATTGCTTTTGAACTTTCCCCTACGCTTTGACTACTTACAGCCCCAGCATTTAAACATTATGATTGGCCCTAAGTGGAAATCACAACATGAGATCTGATGGCTCACCAAGACAAACTCCAACCCTCTCTAGTGAATAGCTAGTTATTTAAGCGGCATGAAATCCGTCTAACTATCGCACAGGGCATACTGCAGAGCTTGGTAGTCCAAGAACGAGTAAAGCTACTCAGGGCATACGTTAGCGCATGCTGTCCTTACAATAGCGAATGGTTAGTAGCCCTCTACAGCTACTCTGTAAGCATCTGGGGATAGGTGCGATGTGCATTGGAGTAGTTTGCATCAGAGGTCGTCTGAAGATCAGGAAAAAGGACACTGCGTCTAAGTTAACGTGGCCAAAGATGTGTTTGCACAAAACAAAATGAGCGGTATAAGTCCAATATATTCAATGGAAGCTCTTGCGTAGGCGCGAACTAGAAAGACCCACTTTTGATGGCTGATTTACCTTTAGGTATCAGCAAAAACTAGTCCGCCTCTATTTAGTTTATATCCGGGTCATTTAAACTATCCTGATTATGATTTTTTAGTGTCAAGGTGAGACGACCATCTCCTGCAGTTTTGGAAGAGGGCGAGGATGAGACAGTGAGTGTAAGATCTTGCGACCACTTGCGACAATCCGATATGCCTCCGACTGGTTGACTAGACGTGCCTATTTTCGACAAAGAGCCTCCCTTGAACACCTTCGAAATGTTGCAGGAGGCTCTATGGCGCAAATAATTGTTCCTCACTAGAAAGTCATGGTAAAATGTGGCATCAGTTGTCCACCTCGATTGTAAAACTCAGAGGCTAACTCACTTGATAAGGGCGAAAATGGACGTGGCATGTTGTTTGCTGACGTGCTGCATACAGCGTTTTTTGGAAAGCAATTAGCTATTATCACTTTTAGGACGACCAAGCTGGTCTCGTTACATTGCATGAGGCTTATTGCTTAAGTACGTCGAAGACTCAACGTTGCCTTCTCGCAGATGTGAGGTAAATACCGCAGATGACTCACTGACTTAGTGGGATGGTGGCGTGAACTGCTTTAATCCACTCCCTTCCAACGGCCAAGCGGACATTAGAGGTCAGAGTGTTGTGGAGAAGCACAATATCACCTACGTTGATAAAATGAGCTGGTCTAAAGATCGAGAGGATACTCACAAAGGGTTGCATGCAACATTCATTCCGATTTGAAGCTGACCCAATGCGGATAGGGAGGATCAATCTGCTCACGACTTAATTTGGGAGAGGCGGAGCTCCGTAAAGGAAATGCATGTGCGTATAGCTTCTGCTAGAAGCTACAGTCTGCCACGAGGCTCGCTTGCATCCATCGAGCGTCTTCCATTCTCATTGCCTAATTAAACAGTATGGTGGCCGCACCACCACTTCCGTCCTGCAATCGAAAACATTTCAATCACGCTGCACTTAGTGTGGCGCAACGGCAAAGGCTTTCTCTGCCAAAATGACTGCCCTTTTAATGCACTTGGTCATACGTGTTACTCCATGGGACGCAAAGGATGTTTGACAACAGAAGAGAAGGAAGGAATAATGTTTCCAATAAAGAGTGGATAACTAAGGATTGTGGGGATAATTTAAAGGCGGTTGGCGGATGTGTCCACTACTCCGACTAAGTCATCGAGGCTCTTTTGGACAGGCAAATAACCAGCACAATTTCCGCGTCATTTATCAAATAGGTCCAGAACATACTAGCAGCCGCGGCAAATGATCTCATTCCCCATAGCTTTACCCAAAACGTAGTAGATCGAGCACTTCTAACGTCTACCGCATTTCATCCACACGTGGTTCGGATCTCTTAGATGTACAGCTACTGGCCATGCTTCACTAACCGACTTGCAACGACGCGTACTCAGGAGGGGTGAAGGCAGCACTTAACTTATCACCTTGGCCTGTTTGCACTAGCAACCTACTAATTGCTTACAAATGGTCAAAATTTCTCTATATAATTAGTTTTCCTCTGAGCCACGTCTTTGCCAAGAATAATTCTTCTGCTAGGTCCGATTAAAATTCCGGGCATGCAAATGCCTCCCTCTGATCATTGCATGACTAAGCCATTGAGGCCTGCAACAAAGGACTATAAAAGTACTTGATTGTGGCGACACAGGCAAGAACAAAACAAACAGTTGAACAAACACTCACAACTGCAATGTGAGACCTCGTGTGGCAGTGCCTGTGGCTGGGCAGAGGCATGAAGGCTGTGAACAGTAGTGCTTGCATCCTCTACTCCATCTAGGACGGAACGGTTTGGCTGCCTTTTTGTACAAATTAACGCCTCATCCTAGACTATCTGCACACCTCTCCTCCTCGTTCTTAACTGATCCAAAAGCACTCGTTCACGTGGGCTAGATCAGGATACTTACCGATGAAAGTCAATCTCTTGTTTGTTGGCGTCATCAATGTAACGAACGTTATATTTTGGTCATGATTGAGGTAGTGGTGGTGATAGGGCTGTTGCTCGTTAAAAGCAAGCAACAATCTTTGTGAGGAAAATCCTGAATCTCACGAGACAGGAATTGCAAAAGGCAAATCCTTGCACTGGGCTCTGCATTATCCCATCTTGAGGATCATTAGAAATTGATGATGTGCGCAACTTAGATGTCATTGTGTGGCTGGAGGATACTTCAACCCGTGTAGTGGGATTGAGGATGCAAAGCAGCACAGGTCTCATCACCACCTTGCCAAGCCAGCATGTCATCAATGCTGACCAACAGTTGGGTCGTAGATCATGAATTCGACTCGACTAAACAACTACGGCATGTGCTTCATTCGTTTAATCTATCCTCAAATCGGCAAAATACCATAATGCCTACGTAACACACTAGCCGATCGGATTGTGAACACATTAGCCTGCTGCTTTCGCCTCCATTTTTCGCATTAACCTTCCTCTCCATAGTTCACTTTCCTGCGCCATCAGTCCTTCCTTTGCATCTCCTTGGCGATGCTACATTTAGGTGCCTTTCTCTACCGCCAGTTTTGCAATATTCCGCGCCACTATAAATGAATCAAAGATGGTTCTAAGGACCGCCTCTGATGTCTGAACATAAACTTCCAATCATTAACTCGTTTGTTTTGGCAATCCGAACTGAGAGACCACAGATATATTACTGCAGTTTGTTTTCTCCTGTTTGCTCTCACTTGTAACTTCTTTCAGTAATTTTTTCCGAGAAGCGACAGCACATTATAAAGTTAGCAAGGCAGCTTATAACTTCCTCTCGTATGCAGCCTTGTTCCTTTAAGCCCCGTTTTATCTTGCTTTGATCACGAATGCTGCTCTGCAATTTCTTGTCTGCCTTGTTTTTCTCGCATCTTTCTAGGTAACGGTGACAAATATTTTCGAGTGGACATGTAGAGCGCCCGTTTTGAAACCGACCCTTTGATAGCACGTGTATGCCACTGTGCCCTTCTCTACTCCGTTATGTCTAGCTTTGATCTCGATTGCTGGTAGTCAAATTGTTGTCTACCACAATTGTTTACTCATGTTCTTAAGAAAAACAGTGGCAAACAGGGTCTGGCCGACACGCATCGAGCATTTATTTAGACAAGGTTCTTTGAGTAGCAACTTTTTAAGAGTGCTATCTTTTTCCCCTTACTTTATCCAAACTTTGTCATGTTTGGTGCCAAACAATTTGTTTTCCTTTGCAATCAGCCATTGCATTTCACCCCGTTTCCTTTTGCAATACATAAATATGGCAGCCATTCATTCGCTAGATGTTTACGCACTGGCTTGATTTGGCATAATAGAAGCCAAAATTCTGCTTGTTTGGAATTTGGACCACCTTAGTGCTGGTTTGCGTTTGTTGAGTTCCCCTAGTTGATGTGGTATTCATCATAGTGTTGGTGAGGAGGAGTGAGCAAAGCGTTTGCATCCACCCTCTTCGTGGGTTGCTTATTGTAAACTATTAAGGTGGTACGAGCACAGCATTTCGCCTGCCTCTATTAGGCGGTACCCTAAACTGAGTATCGAACATGAATTTCAGTGCCTCCATTCTGCCACCTGTTGCTCCATTTTCGTATAATTCCCATGTATACTTCATCGAGGCGGCAGACTTCGTGGTGCTCTTAATCACACAAAATAAGCAATATAAAGAATCCGTTTGGCAGCTTTTTCATTAGACATATTTAAGTGGTTAGCAAAGTCAGCGCACACCACCTCTACGTTATCTCTGCCTGACGGCAAGGTAACGGTGCATCTGAATGGTGACTCCTTTGTTAGACAGCCGCACTCGTAGGCACATTTCTCAACAAGTCAGGTAAGATTTTGAGGCATCATTAAGGGTGCCACTTCTACATGAACCCAGTGTGCACACATCAATGCAGAGCTTAATTCGACTTCAACAAATAATTACTCGTCTCTATTACTAGGCGACTTACCTTTCGAATGTTTATTGATCACCCTTTCTGGTGTGTCTAACGCTGCGTGGAAGCAGGTGTTACGGAGGTTTGTAAAAATTCCAGTAAAGTGTGTAGACAATTATGAATGCGACCAACATGATCATATTCTGCAGATTGTTAAAGTGGATGGATTCTAGGTAACGTTCGATGCGTGAAGTAAAAAATCCATCCTTAGTCTCGTGACTTTGCGACGGTGACTGGACGATCTTTTCTGCCTGCATTGCATTTTAGGCTCTAGCCACCACGGTCAGCAAAACTTATGTTACTGCACTTAGGGCATCCTACAGTGCTTTGGATTGGAATGGGTGCCTTTTTTATTCGTTACCCATCATTGCAGTATTCGCTTGTTAACAACGTCGCCCTAGTGAATGACAAATCAGTTGCTGACTCCGCCATACATTTGCTACTTAGCGTCGACTCTGTAGTGAGGGCATCCCAATTCAGACTTCGGTAGCAAGACCGTTGGCATATGTATGTTTTTGATTCTATCATTCGTGGATTTAATCAAGAATAACAGAAAGCAGTGCACCGCCATCAAAGAGAGATGAAAATTAATGCTAGGTTCGAAGTAAATAAAGGTGAGAGAAACGTGAGGGATCCAGAGGAGTAAGACATTCTCGTGTCATTAAAATGAAAGTATTCACTTTTAACTCTTAGGCTGACTTGAATGCACGGAGCACACACGGTGCGACATAACGAAAAACACAATGCTCATTGAGCGTAGTAGGAGAGGAAGGAGACACTCACCAAAGGTGCGTTGTAGTAGGCATGCGGAAAGAGAAGGAGTCAGGAGGTCTCCTCTTCATCCAGTTCAAAGGAGTCATTAAACCTACTTCTTATGTGTGTACTTTGATCTCTAATTTTTACGAGAAAGAATGAGATAGCCTCGTTTCACATGGTGTGGAGATGGATCGAATCGATAGAATGCGCCAAATTGGTGTTGGATTTGACTTGAACGATGATGTATAAGGCACCTCATAGGATGAGGCAGGCTCGACAGCCCTATCCACCTCTTTTTTCTATTTTGTTTGCGCCTGTTATAATCTCAGTGCGGTCTGGTGTCGGCTTTTTACAGCACCCCCTGAAGGTGGTTTTGCAAGAGCAGGCATTACCCGTCTTTGTTATTTCCTACTTTAAGCGAATTCCTTGCATCATTGTGCGTGCGAAGGAGGCGAAAGAGAATAGAAAGGTCACCCGCACTATTGTGCTTCAAGTCAACTGCATTGTCTCGTCGAGGTTTCTTGTCCTCGGCCATTTTATTCCTTTTATTTACTTTTGGAAGAACAGCTCTTAAGTATTTAGAGGCAGTAAGAGCAATGCGAGGCATAAATTGAGTAAAGAAATCGAAGACGCGCCCCTAAGGATCGCTACAGATCTACTGAAGGTAAGTCGCTTGTTATCTTGTACCAGGAAGGCCAGTTGGGCTGACTGCAGCTATTTGGTATTAAGGAGACGCCAGGCTTGTTTAATTAAATGAAACGGAAAAATAGTTGGGTAAGAAGAGAAGACGAGAAGTTTACAGAAGACAGGTGGAGGGAGAGATAAGGAAAGATCATCGTCGAATGTCTTTGCACACCGCTGTGGCACTGTTAATTCGATTAAATTTGCTCTACACTTTACAGTTTTAGTAATTTCTACAGGAGGTAGTAAGACGGGAGGCAATTCTGCTTTGACTTATTTAAACATTGCAAAGCTGTAGCTATGGCTTGACAATTGCTATAGAGAAGGACATAGGTATGGCTACAGCTGAAGCCAAGCACCTCTGGAGGTTATCACATTGTCAGAACTCAACCTAAAAACCAAAGGCAGGGCCGCATGGACTAAAAACTTGGAATTTTGCGAATCAACGCATTTTCTTATCGCTATCATGCAGGCTGATGCGTATCGTATACCTAGGGCATATGAATTCAGCTTTCGAATTTTGAGCTAGAATAACTAGGGCTCTCTCAGGCGATAGGCAGAACATCACAAGAAACCACGCGAAGCAGCATTGTGACGCGGCACACCGACCGACTCCTTCACGCTAAAGCGGAAGGGGATTCAATCCCAAAGGCACCTTCCGCTACTCGTTGCAATGCTCTACGACGTTAGATTTCCGCAAGCCAGTCACTCTGCAATACTTGTCTCCCACTTTTTCCAACTCCTTAACTGGTCTACTTTTCCTTCTTTGCCTCTTCCATTCCTCATCTTATGTAAATCTATAGGCCTGAGCACAGATGATAGGAACATCCCATAGAAATTAAAGGCAACCTATGGCACCTCTTTCTTTATTGTCTTCTCCTGTAATTTTTTACTCTCCTACCCTCTTTGCGTGCGCACATAATTCTAAACATTGTTAATTTAGCATCTGAATGGAAAACTTCTTACCTATTGAAAGTGTTCCAGCCCATGTATATTGTGATGACATTCTGCCAAGTCTCATAGGTCACTTTCATAGTTGTTGTATGATCAAGGAAGTGGATAAGAAATGAAATAATTTGGTGGATAGACGGATGGATGAATTATATAAGTTAGGGAAAGGGTTCCCTTGCACACAAACGCTTGCTATTACTAAGTAAGCTGTCCATTGATATCCAAACTTGGCTAGTTGATCCGCTCCATTTTCGTCCTTGACTAATCCCTCACTCTTACACCATTTTCTTTTAAATCGACAACAAATTGTTATCATACCGCCTTGTTTATTTACCAAGGACTTGCATAGAAAGTACTCAGGGAGGGTTAGATATTCTTCTGCCATCTATCATCGCCTTCTCTTCCCATTGTGGAGCCATTACAGTTTCTATTAGAAATAGCTGGCAGATTCCATCCCTCATGCACCATCTAAAATGTGGTTTGGAATCACACTCTAAAGGTCGCTAAAATCAGCACGCTATATTATATTTATGCTTTTTATTTTTGTTGGTAGTGAAGAAAAGTTACCGTATTAGTAGGACTAGGTGTGATCAGCACTAAAAGTGTTGAACAAATGTCAGCCACATGATGGATGTACTCGAAGTAGCAGGGGATGTAACTGCTGGCGTCCGAAACGATTGGAAGACTTGGTGAAGGAAAGGATTGTTCTACTGATGAATGGGAATCGAGGCGATATTCGAATGGTTGCTGGGATGGACAAATAATGGGATCTTATTATGTATGCACATGGATAGATCAGTGAATTTGGTAAATC
Organism: Taenia hydatigena; assembly: GCA_036345935.2. Classification (NCBI taxonomy): domain Eukaryota; kingdom Metazoa; phylum Platyhelminthes; class Cestoda; order Cyclophyllidea; family Taeniidae; genus Taenia; species Taenia hydatigena. Next base: position 45,029 of record JADWOT020001680.1, read on the forward strand.
CAGTTTGCGGAAACCAGTTGTGCAGTAATGGTAACTGATACGCAGAAAGGTCGTAAATACAGCTCTTAATTTTTACCTTCTGTAGAAAACATGACTTTTCGAAAGCCAAAAATAGCACAAAGACTAGCCCGCTTCTGGCGCATCACCTCGTTTGCTTTATGTTGACATGCAGGTAGTAGAAGCCAGAGAACCACTTCTCTAGCGTTTACTTTACAAAAGGCTGGACCCATCTTTGTACCACTTTTTGACCAATATTTCATTTGTCTAGCCTCTCTTGGCAACACTTGTTGCATTCACTCGATCACAAGGTAACGAAAGGCATCCATTGTTTCCCACAGGTTTGTCAGGACTCGTTCAAAACCTGGGTCATGAGCCTTTTAAAGTAATAAACCAACTTTTAGGATCGTAAGTGAGCATTTCGTTTACATAGCACGGGAGAAGTAGCATCTTTACAAACAGAAATTGCTGCTGCAAGCGTCCTTGCTTCACTTCAGCATCGACACCAAATCTCTAGTAAAGCTCTACGCTTCCGCTGCTAGAGTTTCGTTTTGAGTCCAAAGTGATGTGCTAGGGTTTCACTAACTTCTTTGATTAATTATCGGCTTTTCCATCCTTATCTGCAGTAGCATTTCGTCCTCAGTGATAGATGATGCACCAAACACCCAAAAGTTAAGCATCACACATGACGGGCGCTTTATTGCAAGGGTCACTACCTCTCTCAGTTTCACACGTCCCCCTCGTGATTCCTCACGTGAGCAGCAAACACGCTACATCTCTCCGCACTACTGCATAAATGCGTGTATTCTAGAAAGAAAGATGTATAGGCTTCTGTTTATCTTGAAAACACTTCCAAAGTAGTTTTGTAAAACTGCTTGGGAAACCAAATTTACAGGTCTCGAAAAATATCCATAACCAAATGTGAAGTGAGTACCAGATGCTGCATTGTTTCAATAGTGAGCCATGTGCAACTAGCTTAAGGACAGAATGCATAATGCTGGCAGCATGCATGTAAGTTACTCTATTGCAAGCCAAAGACCACGGCAGGCAAAGGTTTGCCGATGGGCACTACCGCATTATGATTGCGTGCACTCACAATTACGTTGGATGGTTCTTGCTTTTCCTTTCTTCGTCTCTTTCTTGTGCTCCTCTGCGGTAAAAACCTCTATTTGCTTGCATTGACTGGAGCGTTCCAGAAAGCTCTCTACACTGGAGCATCGCTTAAGCAGTTGCTCCTCATTGTCGTTGTATGCATCATAAATTTGGATATGCATCACGCCAGCACATTTGCTACGGCCGGATTAGCAAATGTCACAATACAGTTGCTGTTAATGCTGCTGACAGTGTCGCTGGTGCTGAAAGAGACTCACGCTTACCAACGTCAATAGCGAGGTTGGATGCAAACTTTTCAAAGATGCTTCTGTGCATTAAGTGCTTAACGCGATGGCATTTGCAGTAATACTGCTCCCGAGACGGAGTGTACACAGACCATTTTTACACTACAAATGGCGTCTCGATATTTTGTTGTGGTAGTCCTCATCCATGCCAAGCTGACAGGTTTTTGCAGAAGAGTCATCATATTTATTACACAGTATTTTTAACCATTTATTCGTTGCTCATTAGTCCCATTTGCAATGCTTGCAGCTCTTGTTGTACTGCCTTAATGAATTGTGACGATTAACCTGAGCTTCTAGAGGTTCGAGGAGGAACTTTGTGCTACAGACTCAGTGTTTCCATTTTAAATCCGTTCATGTAGTTTATAACAAAACATCAACATATGACGCAAAAATGTGTAGAAAATGCCATCATAATCTAAGCCGCATTCACGAATCGGACGATTCAGTCAGGGCCGTGCTCGCGCATGCACTTCCTTTACGTAAAAAGTGAGAATTAGGGTAAACTAATTCCAACGGACTGAAGGTCGAATAGTAACAGCCTCAGTGATTGGTACGAGGTACGAATTAACCTCAAACAAGGTGGATGGGCATAACCACTGCTTGAAAAAAGTAGGACACTCGTACGGATTCAAGGTTTACTCTAGAATTCTACTCTTCTCCAAGCTTCTGGTTGAAAATCATTTCTGTCACTTAGCGTACTCCTTGAGTCGTGCATTGACTACTAGCCCATTGTTCGTATCGAACTCAAGGTGGCATTTAAAACAGAAAAGCTTATAAAGAATGGTTAGACTTTTCAGTTTTGCGTAGAGTTTTATCCAGTTTAATGCTTTTTTTGCACTTGCAGAAAAAGCATTGCGCTACCGATCCAATAACAAAAGAAGCTTAAACGCAAAGCCCAAGGCAATTTTGTTGTGGCTGTGGTAAGGGGGTAGAAGAGTAAAAGAACCTGGACATGGTGGGTGAGAGGACCCATCGATCAACCAGCTGAGACAAATCCGAAGCGATGTTTACGATGAAGAGAGTGCACTCGTCTACAAATCAACCTCACAACGGCTTATTGGAAGCCGCACACAGCCAGAGCTTTCAGTGACTGCTTGACTAGACCTTCAGGTCGAGGCATTAGTCGCTAAAGGAGCTGAATGTGTAGGATATAGTTAAAGTTCTGGCAAGGCAACCTCAACTATTCTTTGACAATTAGAACAAAAATTGAGTGTGCGCAAAATTTAAATGCTTCGGATCTTATGAGTTGTTGCTTTCTGCTTCAGGCCTCAAGAAGAGTCCCAACGGTGCCACCAGTCCACATTTAATAATGAAAACTTCATGGCTTGTGTCGAAAAGCTCAGTGTATAACTAGCTCGTATACCCTACTAATAGAAAACTAGTAAGTGTGGGTTGTTGACATTCTCAAATGCTCCCTATAATCTGTCATTTCCGAGCTGTTTAGCTTCTTTCGTAGCAAGCTTATGAACACCTTATATGTTTTGATTTTTAATGCCATCCTTACCTGTGCAAGCTCATGTGCCGGATCCGCAGGACAAAAATTGATTTACCAACTAAAACAAAACTGCACTTACCGCATGTGAGACCGGCTTAAGAGATCAGCGTTTTGAAGGTTGCAAATGATGTCTGATGAATAAAATTGGATTGAAATGAGCCACTGTCAAGGCACGAAGGGACTGGAGTGTAAGATTGCTGAAATTTATAAACGCACCGAAATAGGAGTACTCAATGGTTTTGTATAAAACCTTATTTACAAATGTAAAGGCTTAGAGGAAGTGCTGGAGCAGAAATACGTAGCTTCAGATCTCTTAGGTGGCAGTTCCAGCATGGTGACAGAAGACGAGGGAATGCCACACGAAGCACTTATTTCCGACTCAGAATACGACGTCAGGTTCCTTGATGAGGTTGAGGCAATTGTGTGATTTTATATAAATCGCATTCCCTTTGACGAATCATGCGATTATTTTACTCATGCCCCCAAACTAAAATACGTCCTCGATGGGTAGATCATTGAGAATTTCTTTATAGTTGGTCGAGAAACGCAGTCAGGATGACTAATGGATTTATTCTGTGCTCATCTATTGTTTAAAGGCGTGCCGATTTAATGCGTGTCAATGTTGTCTCACATGGAGAGAAAGATACATCATACAAAACAATGCCAGTTAGTAGACCACTACGCTTAATGCAGTTGCACATTAATATCGCTTAAGGAAAGATTGGTTTGCGAAAGTAATAATCGCGTCGACAAGCTGGCAAAGAGGTTAACACCTGCACATTGGACTTAATGCAATTTCGTTATTCCAGCTACTGTGAATGCCGCCAAAGCATTTGTGGCAGAGTTTGTTCATTCTGTTCTCTCTGCAATAGAGCCATGTGCTTGTAGTCGTATCCAAAATGCATTTTAGTGTATAGGATAGCATTTCAAGTAGAATTTTAATTTGCTTAATAACCTAACTCATTTCTAGGTCACCAAAGCCACTTGTGCAGTTTATGTTAGGACCTTAGAGGCGGCTTCTTACATCTTGTCACTCAGGATCAACCGCGACCAAATATGTATCGTAAGTGATAACTGGTAGTGATTTCATTTCCCCAAAAAAAATACTATTTCTCTCACTCGTCGCTGTAGCTACTCACATCTACAGCGGTTGAATGGCATTGATATGATTTAAGTTCATTTGTCTTACAAACTGGACTTCATGTGGTTTCAAAACCATGAAGTTTCTCGCCACTTCTACCTAGTAACTTCCAACCGTAGTATGACAGCACAAAATTCGATTCAAAAATGTTTTTATCTAAATTTTGTCAAAAGATGCGACTTATTGAACGTCAAGTTCATACCGCTCATTTGGACGATCCTCTTCGTGTAGAATGACACCACATCCACGCGGTCATGCCATACTTATAGATGATGCAGTGATGATTTTTTTGCACTTTTCTTTGATAAAGCACCCTTGCGTCTCTTTAAGCACATGTGAATGAGAAGACACTAGTTTCCCAGGACTCCTGGATTTCTCCAATTATTTCGGATTCGATTCCAGGGACACGTCTCTTTCTACATTGAAAGGTGAGCGCAACAAGTGTATGTGAATGAGTAGCTGGCCAATTGTCCATCAAACCGACCAATGTTTGGTTAAAAGTAAAGTTTGGGTAACGACGAAACTTGCTAACAGTTGCACTAGCTCAATGCTTTTTAGGCTAGGATAGCCTTCACCTGAAGGTTTTACCACATTTGCAGGATCATGCATTATAGTATGAACCCCCATAGCCTCTCCTTTACATTACTCACCACAAAACTTCGCCGTGAGGCAATTGTCATGAGTTTGTATGCCAGCGGTATGTACCACCCTTTTAATGTTAGAGTTCTTACCATGGTTAGTAGTTAGTAACCATCTACTCAGCTAAGGCCCAGGCAAACTTCTTCATTTATCAACACATATCACCCAACTGGTAGTGTGGAATGAATTCGTTTGGCCTCACTTTAGAGCATTTTAATTTACCTTGACTTTATATTGATTGTAAGTACACTTGAGTTTAGTCATGAATGCTGAGCGACAGTTCCAGAGGTGGGTTTAGAGCAGCATCATTATCCGGTATTGCTGATGTCTTACTGTGTCTAAAAAAGCACAGCATTCTAATTTTCGGCTGCCTTTCTTTTTGCTGAAAGGTATAATTCAGACAATGGCAATCGCATTTCCTTGGCATTAGAATCCAAAAACCACTATTACGATTCAATTAAAAGCGAATGGAATCTGTGAGAGTGGAAGAAAATAGAGCAGCATAGTTGACATAAGGAACCGCACAAGATTAGCAGAGAGCAAAGCAGAACTGACAATTAGGAAGCCAAAACGAGAGCAAAATAAGGGTAAAGGAGAGCTTATTGACAGCGATTAGGCATTTTCGTCTGCAGTTTAAGAAATTTTCCAATAAAGTGAGACCGCTTTAAGCTCGATGCGCTTGTTTTCGAAAAACTTCCTGCTTTTGCCTGCGTTTTGTGTTGCGAACTAGTCCAGCATGCCTAACCAAGGCTTAACTTCTAAAAGGCGAATTTCCTATTCTATGCTCTATTTACACCATTTGTGGATGCCTTATCCCCAGCATTCTTTGGGATCGTCTTTCAAAAGCCGCACTTTTAATTGGCTACCTTGTTACTGCGGTGGCGTCACTCACTCTCAATTGCCACCTCATTCTACCATAGTTAATATGGACATTCGCATTCTCTCGCCATCTACTGATCATTGTATTTCCCACTACCCAGTTCATTGTCCGTTCTGTTTTGTAATCTACTCACAACCGGTCTTCTACTTATCATCCACCTGTGCCACCTCCTTATCCGTCTCTCTGTAATCCACCAGTCCCCACTCTGTCGTTTAAAGACGTCAAAGCGCTAGTAGAGACAGAAAACCAGAAAGTGCGTGTTAGATATACCACCGCCTTTCCCTCCACTCCTAATTCATCCTCTTTCAGCCCTTTTTACTGCCTTATTCACATCCAGCTTTGTCGCATCAGGAGTCCAAGTGCGTTTCACACGTCAAGGGATAACTACGTGTTACGTCTTGAAGTGTACCGCGAAAAAGAAGTACTTAATCATCACAAAGCTGGTTCCAACATTCTTCTTTTTGGCATGTAACCGAGAGCATGGTAAATGAGCAAATTTTATAGGTATGTGAAAACTTAAGTGTGCCACTCGTGAAATTCAAATTCCATTCATCTAGTCAATTTCCTCCATATTTTACTTAGTCTAACAGCTAGATGGGAGGGCAAGTGAATCATTTCGGGAACAAATAGGAGCAAGAGGAAAAGAAATAAGGCACGCTGCGCCACAGCAATATGCGGAGTCATCCATTCCTACCATCTGTTTTTGAATTCTACGGCTTCTCATCACTTTACTCCTGTCCTAGTCATTCTTTTATCGCTTTCAGCTGAGTACCCATGTTACTTCGCTCCTACCGAATAAATGCATGCACCGCCACCGTCATCGCAATGAAAGGCAACAATTCCTACCAGATTAGATTATGGTTGTGAAACAGAAACGCACCTGCGTTATCTCACTATAAATCCAGTGGTTTTGCGACCGACTCCTTAATTTTGCTGCCTCTTTGCCTTAAATGCTAACACGTCGAAGAATTGTGCAAGATCTCCATACAGTGTCCATTTTCAAACATTTTCTACTCTCTGAACCTCCCTACTTCCAAGCTTACCACTTTTCACGTCTTTCTTTCCATCTCAATCATCTCTTTGTGCCTTTTACCTGAACATTAATGCAACTTTGCACCTACCGAAGAACCGAATGGGTCACTACTGTGAATCGCAATACAAGACAGCATTTCCTCCAAGCATCATCACATTAAAGTGTTGCAAAATTGTAGTTAAAAAGGCCAGTACAAAAAGCATTTGTTATATATCTTTTCATGTTAGCACCTAAATGCATTTTCCTTTTGATATTATCTGGTAGGATCTGAGGCATCCTCCTCCTCCTCATCTGCATAGGGACTGAGTGCAGCACGCATGAGGCGAACACGCAGCCGATCAATGATGTCCCGTTCAGTTGGGTGCTCATGTTCTGTGTGTGATAGCAATGCATCCAACTGGTCAAAAGTGGATCCGCAAACAGTGCAACGGTACTCTATTCTGCGCCTTTTTTCAGGAGGACACCCCTCCAGCTCTTCAGACATAGGGGATTGAGGAGGCTCCAAGCCCTCTGGACTTCTTAGTTTTCTCAAAAATTCCTGAATCGATGCTGGCAGCTCAAACACATCTTATGTAAAAAGGGATGTATAAAGTATTATTAATTAGCATTGATGATGGAGCAGAAAACACTGACTGCAATCAAACCTTACCACCGTGTGTCTATCTGTGGCGCACCATTTCCGTAAGCGTTTCGCAACCCTCGAGGCATTGCACACAGAAGTAGAACTTGCAATTACTGTGACACAAAAGGTGTTGGTGCATTCCTCCCAAGTTGTCATGCTCTTCACCACACTCAGTACATCTGTATTTACTATCAGCCTTCTTTTCGCCTTTCACAACAAAATAAAGCAAGAAACTAAACGAATTACTCAAAAATGGGAAAGTAATCTCAGACCAATAGAATGATGCACTGGCACATACAGTTCCTCAAAATAGGCATCAAATTTCCATAGCTTTATGCCACATCCGCGTACAGAACAAATCCATGAGGCATCCTAACTGCGTCGGTCGATCAGGTATTAGAAAATAGTCGACGACATTCCCATCGAAGCTATAATTTAGTCGCGAGTCATTATTCTTGATCATCTTCTGAAATGAATACGTAATTGTGTAGGTGAAGAAACATCTAGCAGAGTTGAGGGACGTGCTATAAGTAAAAAATCATGCATTTACTTTTATCTCCTCAAGAAAATTACTCTCGTCCTCCGGGTTGGTCATGAGTGCCTGGATTAACCTCCTCTCTTCGTCCATCTCCTCTTTGAAACTTTCGCTTGGGGCATCTGGGGTCGCGTTTTCCTGCTTTGGCAGCTTCTCAGCGCCTTTAAAATAACGAAAAGCCAGACACGGCTGCAATCCCCACTGCCTTACCTTCTGTCCTCTTCGCGTCCTGACATTGGCTCATTTCTTTTGAATTTTAGTGACCTGACATCAGTTGCGACCCTCGTAAAGTCGATACTGTAAGCCGATCTCACTCGTGAGACCTGAATTTGTCTCTTTCAAAATGATACATTTTTTACTTTGCATGAAGGAAATTGTCTGTGCATTTCAAGAACCAATGCATTAAGATCAAGCACCCAAAATGTCCCTAGACTTACCAATTATAAGCTAAATGGACCAGAGCTGATGCATCATTAAGATTAATAGGCATCACCGATAAACTCTTCCTACTAATTGTGAATCAGTAAGGCTCACGGATTCGTCAGGTGCAAAAACGTCCGACTGACTTCATGCAAATTTATACAATCGCCTACACAATGCATTAAAAATCATGTATCTTGTATCGTGTCATCAACTGGGCTTTGCATCTCTTTCCCCGTATGTTCTGCAACCTCTTATCGAGACAACCTCGAGCTGAGTACTGTCGAATTCGATAGAGAGCGATTTCTGTAGAAGCGACAATATTCTGGCCTGGTTAGGAATGCTCCGCATATGCCAGTTTTCCTTAACGAGAATAACTCTCCTTCGAACTGACGTTGCATTCCTTTCAGCAACGTATTGTGCCACTTATTGGCCCGAGCGATGCATTTACCCGAATAGAGATTTAACATCGGCAGTAAAGGGGAAGTCGTGGAAGCAGCTTGTAAGCAATAAAACTAATCAGCAGATGGTAAACCCAACAAGAAGATGATGAATTTGCGTTATAATTTCTTAACAGCTCTTCAATGTTTTATAATCGAAAAGCGACTGGTAATTTCAGGAATAAAAGAAGAGTAATTTTGCGGTCGTGTAGAGACCCAAAGCAAAACTTCTACAGCATAAATTAGGAGCATCAGGTGAGGCTGTAGTTTGCAATCCAGAGAGTGTTATTTTGCATTTTTATGTTTTGTATTTTAGCCCGAGAAATGTTCCTTTAAGGAATGTAAGCATAATAACAATCTTGTGGAAAATGGGGCACTTAAATGTTCATGGTTTCGCACTTTGGGATAAATATTAAATTTTAACAAAAATCCATTATATTCATGCATATTAGGATTTCATAATATGTCCACTGGGAATGAGTATTGCCTTGTGTTGTTTCTAAGTTTATTACTTGTTTTTTGATGCATGTTGGATGTCGTGGCGATAGTTTAATTTAAATTTTCGAGATCGCTCTGCACCATGTTTGCAAATAAGACTCCCACAAATTCGAATAATTCAAATGCTAAGGTATAAGTAGATGACGTCTTCTCTCTCAGTTCTTCTCAACAAGTTCTACTAACCGCAGCTAATCCTTGGGCGCTCTCATGTGTCGCACTCCTCACCAAACCCTCCCAATCGGACGATAGAGCTTTGCAGGTAGACTATGAGTGTAGTAGTGATCACTGTGAGGTAAAGTTCAATCTAACACCATGGTGGGGATACGATCTAGTCTAATCTCCAACACTCCCCATTCATTGACCACTCATCCCATACGCGCGTACCCAATACCGGAATTAATCGCACCCACCAATGACAAAGGGCGAATGTAACAGGAAATGATAGGAGGTTCCAGTTCTGAATCCATTGACTACAGCCGAATGCTTATGCTTTGCGATGACATCGATGGCACTGTTTTATTGGCTGCATAGTTGACCTGACCGTTCATGTTGATGCAGAACTGATGAAACCGATGACAAACGACTAACTAATTAACGGTCGCGAAAAGTTGATTATGAAAATAGGAGCTTTTGGTAGTTTCGCAAAGAACATACTGGGATGAAAAAAAGGCAACTTATTCATCCGCCGAAGCTTTGCTAAGTGTAATTATTGAGTGCGCAACTCGTAACACTGCCACGTTTTTTCTAGATTTGTGCAGCTTTTCCAAGTTAGAAATAGGTTTTCTGTGATGAGACATTCCTGAAGTGGCACTCTCTTAATTGACCACGCGTTAACGAGCAAATCTGCGAGCTGCTGATGACTGGCATATGTCAGGCGCAAGTCGTCAGACCCTCTACTTTGGGAGTTTAATAAGAACACTGAGATCAGTGGGATGCAACCATATGATAAGCGCTGCAGGTGGTAAACTCAGCACCGATGCGTAAATTATGTACGGAGTAGAAGAGGAGTAACTTCTCCTGAAGGTTCCTCATCAAGGGACTTATTTTACCTCCATACCACGAACACAAAATTGCTTAACTTCTAAACTAGCTTCCTCCAGACGCAGTGCTTTAGACCGCTTTTAGCGCCGGGACCAGCACAACCTCCACTAATGGATCACAAACTGTTGGCGGTCATGCCAGCCTATATTTCAAGCATGGTATAGTCGTAGTCTAGCTACTTCAACGTTGTCCAAAGACAGTCGTTATTAATTAGACACCTCTCGTCTCATATACAATGATAGTTGCTGATGTTAGGAAGAAAGTACAAATTAGTCTACTACTCTGCCCTAAACACTTGTTGGCAGGCTTTCGCTTTATAAGGATAAAAAATTTTGCAGCTTAAAAATGCAACGAAACAAGTTTTCTCACGAGCATATACCTTCCACCTGCTTAGTAAAAATGTGTTTTAACTTTCCAACCTAGTCAATTTCGGCATTCCCTGTCCCTGCAGATATCAGGGTATTACCCAGTTAGGGAATCAAAGTAAGAGCTCGTGCCTTGGATAACCCTAGACAAGTTCGGCAATGCCCCATGAATGAAATAAGAATGACTGTGTGACCTAGATTTGTCCCTTAATGAGTCTAAACAGTAAATGCTGAGTCGATTTTCCGCCTTAGGATACTACCCTCTTGAAAACATGGGATCGAACATCAGCTGTTACAAAATGCGAGTTGTGGCAATAATAAAATTCCACAAAGGAGTTCCCGTATAAAAAAACGCTAAAAAGAGCTTTTAAGTTAATGTTATATGAAGGGGAGAGTAGAAGAGGGAAGTGGAGAAGAGAAAGGAATTGCAGGTGGTGACAAGTGTGATGAGAATGAATGCAAATTTAGGGAGTTAAAGAGATAAAGGGAGGAAGTGCCTGAGCAGGCGCAAAGACCAATGAGCGAGAAGAGAAGCCCACAAATGCAACAACATGGTTACCGACTTATACCAGAGTGGAACGCGATGTGCCATGCGCTGTGTGGGTGCAAACTTAATGAACCACCGCATCTGACGAAACACTCATTCTCGACATTGATCTAAGTCCTGGTTGACCGATGCTTTCATCCCATTCAAGGTTTCGTACCGATTTCTACAGTTCCACATTTAAGAGTAAAGTCCATTTCTAGGTTAGTAAGCAACACATGATCCGGGTGAAAAAGACCGTATATTTTGTCTTTCGGATGTTTGTTTGCATAGTCAAAATCGTCATCCTTGCGTTAAGAGTCTGATTTGCACCCGAAGTCTACCACATCGCGGAACACCCGACTCCGTATCCAGTTTAAGCTTTTTGGTGTCATCAGATGGCCTTACGGAATACCTGGCAGCATCTTCACGATCGGGTCGGCTTACGTTGAAGAGACGTCTGATGTCTTCAGTTTTGCCGTCGCTATCATCAACAGCATCCTGGAAGCAGGTAGAGCTTGCATAACTTTGCTCTTTTACGAAGAATACTAGAACAGTAGTTTACTGTTCAGTGCAGACCATATAAGAATATCGGAGCTTAATGACTGCTTAATGAACTTGTCACTCCTAAACAACCAATTTAGGTGTGGGAAAAGTTGATCGACAGGTTAAATGGTAAGGACGACATGAACGCGTATAAAAAGATCACCATGGATAAGCTCTGAAGGCTTGCCTAGACTTAGAAGAGGTCTGAATTCCGCGTAAAATGATGTCCGAAAAGGAAAATATTGAAAAAATAGCTCGATCTGATGATGGTAACCTCCGTAAACTTCGACAAAATAATGGATAGAAATCCTAATGCGATTCATGCTGCTTACTAGGTTCTAAGATTAAGTTGCGTTTAGACATAACTGGTTTGTAATTGCTATTTGTAGCTATTATTCTGGATATAGAGAAAGTAACAAACTTGGGTAAACGGTGGATACCTCCCAGTGCAGTAGGCGCAAAATTATCAGAGACATCTACAGAACTTCGAAAATATTGGAAAAGCTCTACATTTAGTGGCCATAGTCTAGAGCTAAGGCTGACTTTGGAGAATAGCACACTTTGATTTTGGCCATAAAGCTTTAGCTGCTTAGCACTTTGATGTTAGTACCAGGCCAAATCAAAGTTAATTTGTTGCACAACTTCAGACGTAAACCATTTCACCTCCTTCCATGATTGCACCCATTTTTTCGTTGTTTCGTTGCAAGTGATAAGGATTATGGTGGGAGTGTAGAATATGGCTTTCCTTATTAATCCAACACGGGATTGATGGGACAGATTTAAGGAGTGCATCCAGAGTTGCAACGCAGGTGTGATTTTTGTGCTGAAATGATGAAATGAAGGTCAAAAGAGAAAGTGCCTGCGTTGTGTTGCGGATATTCTAAATATCACTGAGCTTATGGACACAGTAGCCACCTTATCATGGCCTATGAACATTTTAATTTGGCCTAACCTCATCAAACTGGTGTTTCGCATGGCATTCTACCGGTAGAGAGTGCCTTTGAATGCAGGCTCGTTCAAATGGTCATCCGTAATTGAGTGCCTAGTTTTAGGATTATTTGCACGATGGTCTCCCTCCTCTATGGTAAAGTGCGGTGTGCAGCCGATGTCACTAGCGTATCATCCTTATCCACCTCTTTTGCTGTAATACTACACAGCGTTCTGCAAAAGTTTTGCTTTTGCTTACAGGTGTAGTGAGACTTCGGACGTTGCCTGGATGAAACTGTGCGGACATCCAGTAGTCTTTCCAGACAACGCTCGCAGTAATAGTAAGGTAGCCTTGTCCAAGTAATCGGGTTAACCAGGCAACAATGGCATCAAAATGGACCAATCTACAGATAGGATGGTCAAAACATGGACTGCCACCTGATTGACTGATAGCATTAATGGCGGCATGCAATTTACACATCATGGACCAATCTTGCTGACATTACAATAATGATCGCCTGTCAATAGATTGAGTGAAGCGTCCTGCGCATTTAACGATTTCGCTACTCAAAGTCGAGAAAACACTGCCTTATAATGCAATGGCATGTATCGAAAACGAGCTTTTTAGTCCCCTCGAAACATGCACTCCTGATTTTTCGAATCTTCAAATAGGTGTGTCAGAAGAGATAGAATATTCCATTGTCTCGAGTGTGAGCAATCAGGATTAAGAGCTAATGGCCCATCACTTCCAGCAAATGAGATCAGCCTTGAATTATATGAAGATGTCACCAAGGAGGTGCCGTGTTATTTTGATGGATGCGTGTGCATTCAAAACGTATGTGATGATGGAGCCTACCATGCTTCAAAACCTACTGTTAGACCAAACGCTGATGGTTCATGCAGAAAGCATATGAGGAGGGTTCCGGTCTTGGGTGTCGTCCTATCCGTTTGGGCACAAATGCGATAAATACCTCAAAAAAGCAATTTTAATGGAGGAGGGGAGGTCGTGGGTACACTGAATGGGCACAAAAACTATACCTGAGTCAACTTTATCCTGAGATAGATTTAGCTGGTCGTTATACAATCCTAGAGTTAAAGTCTCGTCATGTTTTCCATGGAATCCGTTTCCACATTCACTGGCGCTTTTTTAGACTATAACATCCGCAAGATGTGCATCAAAAGCACAAATGACAACAAAAGTTAACTGTGGTCAGTCATCGCTCTAAGATGTCGAGGACACTATGTCACAATGTATAGGGAATAGAAGTGAGCATATGTGTCTATACCAGACTCACCCTTCCCTTGTTAAAAAACTACCATGGGGCTAGTTCTTGCAATATCTGCCTGGAGCACAGCCATCTGCATAAAGGGGCATGGACAACTGAATTTTAACTGGGCATTTTTTTGTTGATTAGCAGAGTACATTACTCCAATCATTTGACGCCGAGACAAATAAACGACCATTGAGACAGGCTGTGATTAAACTGTAGACGGTCGGATAGGAGTTGACTGCATTTACCATTCACCGAACTGAAATGGCCGGTGACTATCACGGACGGGATTTGATTGGTTGTACTGTGGGTGCTAGTGTCTGCGTTAAACCAGGTGGGCGGAATCGACAACACTTATTTTGTGACCGACAATGACGTATTGGTGGAATCAAGTAGATTCTATATAAGCAATATTTTAAATGCCTACTCTTAATAGATGTGGCCAACTTGGATACGGGCAGCATAACTAATGAATGCTAATTTGGCTTATTTGGCAAGACAGTGGCAATATGAGGATGTGGAATCAGAGGAAGAAATGCATGACTTAATAAAAGCCGGGCGCTAGATGTTTTTCCATTGTGACTGTGTGTGGGTAAGTAAAAATCAAAAGATTTACATCGCTTTAATGCCTTGATTTTTGCACTTTGTCGAGAACAATCCAGTCAAATTCAATTTTTTGCAAGTAACCATGGCATGTAAATTAAATGGCGGCATATTTAGAAATCATTTATGCAAAAGGTTAAGCAAAGGTAATCTATGCGAAGCTAGTTTTTAACATTACACTATTGTGTTCTTTTAATCATCCAGCTTTCAGAAACGATTAATTGTTGCGCTGACCGTACATTCTATGAATTAATACGTATTCTCTTCCTGTCTTTCTCGATACCTCATCGCATAATAATTTGAATTGACATTTTCAGCAGCAGAGATTTCGTTGGAATCCAAGACATTTCAGTGGGGCACTATCAGCTGAAAGGACATAAATCTACTTATTCGCTTTGGGTATGATTCATGTGTCAGTTCGCTGCTAAAACGAAGCTCGATTTGAGTTTACTCTCAACTGAGCAGACTCCTTGTCTTCAGTGGTCTGCGCTGTGTGCTGATGGTGGGACGATAGGAAACTATTCTTCTCAACGCAAGGTGCAGCATTGACAGCTGTGGCAAACAATAAATGTACTCCAGTTATTCCTTTGTTTCTTCATTAACAATTCTTAAAATTTGATGTTAAGGAGAAAGACTACTGTTCTGCAGATGCTGTGATACTTGGGTTCTTTAAATGTGCATTGCAGGCGTGAGGCGGGAAGACAAATCAAACCGAGTTCTGCAGCAGCGACTCGATTCTCTTGAGGTAGAGATTCCAACTATACTGACTGCATCATCGAATATGATACAGGAAAAGGAATTGCTACGAATGCCGTATTTCATCTTGACAGATACCTTCGTTTCCTACGTGGTAAGAGGACTAAGAAAAGATCATGAGAGGCTAAACCCACGATTGATCTGTAGTTTGGCATTACCTAACCCCGCCTAATCACTGAGTAGCGTCAAAATAATGAAAATCTAACAGAAGTTCTGGTCAGCATCGCTTTCATCCTTTAAATCATTAAGTAGTCTGCTTAATAGCTAGTTTAGTGGCGCACGAGCGGTGCTGTGCTACTATCATTGGCATAATAACGAGGGTGTGCTACTGGAGAGAGATTCTACTAAATAGATAGTTAGTAAATGAGACGCTTTGCTGCCGACATCAAGAAGAATGGTAGCAATGATTAAACAACTCAAAAACGATTTGCGCAGGTAATGCGTAGTGGCTGACGATGATTGAGTTATTTTGTTAGAACATACTGAATAAGACAAGGAAACCTACGAAAAGAACTTAGGGCAAGGCACCTCGAGTTGGCAGGCTTAAGTGGGTGGACGGTCGCTACCGTTTATCGGTCCTTACCTTACTAGTTTTGTATGGTGAGTATCGATGCGGCTCGGACTAAATCTACGAGCTGTCATTGTTTGGCTGGTGCCAGAGGGGCCCAAAAATGAAGGAGAGTGGCGGTTGGGTTGCAACCGCAGGCCACTGGTGGGTGGCTGCGTTGCATATCACACTGCAAGTGGTCTACGTAGTCCAAGACGGCAGGGATAGAAACAAAGCTCTGTCATGGTGACCGAGAGGAAAGGATATGAATAGGCCAGACCTGCATAACATTCCTGCACCCCAGGTCACAAAATGTTTGAAAATTCAAGGCAATTTTGCTTGGTTGTCGTGTCCTAAGAGAGCAGGTAACTGTATCGTTGCATCGCAACTTGCTAATTGCTCATTGTAAAGCAATGCATTGGTTTGGTCTGAAACATGCAGGACCACGATTACTACGGCTTGGCATGTGGCTTTCGTAGCAGTGGCAACCTAGAGCGTTCATAGGCTGAGCTCGCATTCATTCACTTTGAGTTCATTGGCATGGCCGTCCATGCCATCAAATCTCCAGACACTTTGCCTCGCATATACTCGGGTCAGCTAAAAAGGTCCGTAAGTGCTGCCTTGGCAATCGCCGTGCTTATGGTATTGATGGCTAATTTCTGCAGGTAACTAGACGCCAAAATAATCCACATCCACGAAGTCAAAATTACACTTACAGATGATGCAGCAATAAATTCTCTGCGCTATTCTTCAGTAGAGCACTCTCGCGTCTCTTTAAGCATATGTGAATAAGGAGACACTTGTTTCCCAGCATTCTTGGATTTTTCCATTCATCTCGGATTCGATTCTGGGGACGCATTTCCGTCTACATTGGAACAGAAACGTAACAAGTGCATGGGATTGGTTTTACTGGAAGGGCAAGGAGCACGGAATGCAGTTAGACCCTGCCTACTTGTGCGTTTGCGCAGCGCTCCACTTCCAAAAGTGTGTTTATTTCCTTGAAACAGTGCACGAGCGAACAGAGCTTGCAATTACTGCGACGCAAGGGGTGTTGCTGCATGCAACTCAAGTCTTTGTGCTTTTCTTTACACACTAGACATTTGCACCCGCCGTCAGCCTTTATTGACATTCCACAGCAAAATTAAAAAGAAGACTACACTGGTCATAATAAACCTTTCTTTGACGTAGATAATGGTCTGCAAATTAAAAATTGTATTTCTGTTGTGGCTCGGAAGATGGCCAGCTCAATAAGAGCAAAATAATGCACTCGTAAACTTAAGAACACGAGTAAAGTCAATGCGAAGGGCAAATGACGTAAATTGCACTCCTGACTGGAGTTTAAGTCCCCAGTAGAGATTGAATTGCTCAGTGATCTGCCCCTTGGTAGGAATTAGTGGTATTTTGGAGGGACAAAACAGCTAACAACGGACAATTAAGTAGAGCGTTAGGCTACCGAAATGTCTAATGACGCAAAGGTAGAATTCTGAGCACAATGAAGTATAGTGTAAGGAGCCAAACGAGTCCAAAGACAGTAATAAAGATCAAACAACGCGATAGTACACCACCGGACTCAAATCAAATCACATCGGTTGCATAGTGACGCTAAACTACTGGCTAGAGCTCAAGCGCATTTTTGAGATTAAATACCTGTATGGTTAAGGTCTAGGGGGTAATCTGGCTTTTTATATGGACCAATGACGCAATAACGGAGCACTAACAATGCAGAAAACTGTGTAGTATTTGACAGAAGACTGAAACCTCAGACAGGGTGCCAGGTCATCATAAGCGTTACATGAGTTGGTAATGCGTCCTCAAACAAGGCGATTTGCATGCCTGAGGTCATACAACAAGTCACTGCTGTCCCCAGCGCTCACCATGGTCAGCCTTTGGTGTCATTCAGCCAACGGTGCCAATTATAAAATTTTCAATGTGATGAAGGGATGCTTGAAGGCTGTCACCTAGTCCCTCTGACGATTCTACACTATCTGAAGTTGCATCGAATTTCGAAAACTTATTCAGAGACAAATAATATTGTTTTTACAGTAAATATTTTAGTCAAACTCAAAAAGTTTAGTAAGTTATGAAGTGCATGTCTATAGCTCTGTGTGAATTCACAGGCACAAACCGTGGTGACTAAAAATCCTGCTGCCCTAACACAGGCGATATACACTTCGATTATTATATTAGTCGCCAGCGGCCATCAGCTTAGTAAAATCTGTCTGATTTGGTGCTGACCTGATCTGCTATGTAGAGAATCACCCGTGACCATCAAGACATCAGCTCAAAACACAGGTAATACAAATTTTCACCCTCACAACGCGTTCATTTGCTACCTGCCAAATGCTGGATACGCCTGATTATGAGTACATCGCTTACCTGTACCTTTTGCATAAGGCTTTCCAAAATTCAAATGCATTTTTCCACGAGATATGAATTCACGTTTGCCAGTGAATGTGGCCACTACTTAAACTGCATTTAATTGACACTTCCAAGGTTGATTACCTCTTGCGTCTCAACGGCGAAGACTATTTGAAGTGGACCACTTCATCTCACACACCTCGTTTATATCTATCAATAAGCAAATTTATCATCCCCTACGCAAACTCATTCAATCCTCACGTTCTTCTGTTTGCAAAAAACCACAAAAAAGGAAAAATTTACAAGTGATGTAAAATTAACAGAAACATACAATGCTGCAGAGACTCCACCATAGCTTGGCAAGGAAGACGTAGGCATTGGAATCAGTAAGGATTCAGGTTTTAGGGGGTTTTATGCTGTTCCGCGTTAGAATGTTGCCGGAAGACACAATTAATCTCTCTAGTATCCCCTCTCCTTCTTGACGCTTGGACTTTATGAACTTCACGATGGCAGCGTTGTTTCTACACCGACAAATGCACATAAAATCCGTTTTGGACAGCGAACCTCTCGTCTGCATTCGATCCACACATCATCGGCACTCGGACCTGCTAAACGAAAACAGCAAGCATGGGTTGGGAGCAGCTTTGTTCAATACGAAGAGAATAAGGTCTAAACAGAGGTGATGGTTGCAATAACAACATCTTAGTAGAGAACCGGTCCACTTTCTTTCTTCCTTTTCTCCTTTATTTACTTCACATTGCGTGTTGCAGTTGTCCATGCACCTGCGAATGCAATCTGCGAGGCTTCATTTTTTACTACATCAGCAGTGGTGCACTTAGTCTTTGGATGGCACGGTCGATCCCATTCTGACCTAATTGCACACTACTGCTCCTAATGTCACTGCTTCATTCTTTAGCACTACTTAGTTCAAAACAGCAGTTTACAACTCATTCTGTACAACAGTTTGGATTAGGCACAAATGAGAAGGAAAGTCACGTAGCAGCACCATTGGATTACTTAAAGTGGCCTCAATGAGCGAGTCCAGATGATGCGTTTAAATCACTAACCCCACGAAGCAAAGTCGCGGAACACGACCAAGACGCAGTCCTAGACTTCAGCTCATCAATAGCATCCACACTTCAAAAAATTCTCCTAAAAAATCGTGCAAATGCTAAGTAATATATATTGCATCGTCAACAGCCATTTAGGGTAAAGGTATAAAAAGTTTTTAGGCCAAATACACAAATCCTAGTGCCGAACATTTTTGCCAGAGACTAGGATAATGGCAAGAATGGGTAGAACGCTTCATTGAATGATTGCTATAGAGTAAGATAGCGCAGATTAAGTTGAGATTGCTCAAGACAGTGTGCAGTGGCACAGGCCATTTCGGCTTAGCTAACAAACCTGGCGCTGCACAGAGACGACGACGCATGAGGAGGATCTGCTTCCACCATCTGCAACGGATGTCTTTGATACAACTCGAATAGCCTCTTTGTCATCAAGTAGCTCCAAATCCAACTGTAACGAAACGGATGAAATTCATCACAATATACTGCTGCGTTTTCATTTACTTCTATCTGTCTGTTGGTACTGTAGACTACCCTTCTCCTCCATTACCCCTGATTTGAGAATGTTGGATGTTTCTTGACATCTTTGTTATAAGCACAGAGAGAACATGAGGTAGCGGAGTCGCAATATTCACGACGATAGTGTTCCAAACTTAGGAGAGCAACCACGTACTTCCACGACCATGGTTAAATCATCCTCAAGCCTACAAGGCACATTTAAAGAACCGCAACAGTTATCACTACTATCATCATCAGTGTTGAAATTAACAGCGGCATCGGTGTCATACGTGTCTCTACTAAATTCAATCAAGCATTGCTACTGCTCTCTAGTCCTTCTCATGACAGCCGCAGATGCTGTCTAACATGCAGGTAGGCAAAGGAGCGAATGCTCGAGCGCACCAAAGGATTTTGCTAATGGATATTAATTAAAGGAAAGAGGAGGAAGCAATACATAATGTGCACCGCTAAATGACCAACACCAGATCACATGCGCAACTACAGCAGACAACAGGCAATAGAGATCAGTTTGCCCCAAATTACCACGCCTGCTTAGATGCTTATAGCACCAATAACAAATAATTTTGACCAAAACAAATTGTCACGATGCAGTTAAATCTGGTAAACTTGCAAAAGACAAAGGCTCTATCAAAACATTTGATGTGAAGTTTTCACACCTAGAAGTCTTTCATTGTAAATTCTACGATCGCAAAACAGCATTTTGAGAAGTGACACAAACCACAAAAGGGCTGCATTCCCTTTTGAATGCGTCTGCGAAGAAAGAGATGTTAAGTGACAAGGATGAGTGGCACCGAAAACAGGAGGAAGATGAAGGTGAAAGCTGTTTAAAGGAGGAAAAAGGAGAGATGGTTTTCAATATTGGTGCTGCGAGAAGTAAGTGATGATCGCCTTGATGATGCGGCAAGGAAATGCCTAGAGGAGACACTGAAGATGCAGATAGTGCCTGGTGCAGGTAGCCACCCTAGGAGAGAAGCCATGGGGACATGACCGACATTTATTGAAGAGAATGATGAGATCCAATGCCAGATCACGGAAGAAGGCTAGCGAATGTCTTCGATTTAGCGTTATGGACGACATTACTTAAGTGTTTTGCATGCTTCATCAATTTGTGGTAACTTCTTGCACGGATAGCGCTGCAAGAAAACGGAAGAATGAAAAGAAAGAGGAGTGAGGGTCCTAAGTTGGCCAAACAGACAAATGCCGATACTGTAAAACAGGTACCATTTAAATGGTGGGCAACGACTCGTTGCAGACCCGATTAAAACGAGGCTATTCCTTTGTTTAGCTTTAAGTCATTAAAATAATTGCAAGGCGTATTGAAATCCTACTTCTACAACGCCGCTTAAACCACACCAACGGCGCACTAAAACAAAGATTACGTGAGATCTGTAACCTAAACCTCGGAGCGTATGATAGAGTAACCACATCTATGAGTGCGTGCTTTGTTCACTTGCAAATAAGACACTAGAACTCGCCATTGTTAAAACAAATTTGTTGAATTCATTGCGTCCAAAATTAAGATGAGAAGCAATATGCTGCTCCTCCTATTGTTGGACAGACTTCACAAGCAGTTTTTTAACTTGCTGGTAGCATGCAGCAAAAGTTGAGTGCTTGTCTACATTGCCACAATTTTAAGATTCTCGCAGTTTTACAAACGGTGATAGATATAAAATAATGACTGATAAATAAAAATTCACTAAGTTATCGAAGAAAGAGGCGTTTAGTAAGATTTCGCTACAGACCTCGTCTGCAGGGGTCAGCTTGATTTCAGTAGCCTTTTTTATTTGCGTTTAAGCGTTTGCACTGGGTGGATAGATCGGATCGTCCTTGAATGCATAAGGAAACATTACCAAGAGAGCGGGAGCAGAATTGATGGGAAAACTAATGCCGGTCTAATAAAACAATAAACTAAGGAAAAGATGGGCATTGGGTCTCATCGAACGCTTCCAATTAACAGTGTGTTGTCTCCGCAATGCTGTAGGCTCTTGTGCAAATACAGTTAGGTAGGGCATGATGCAGAAACATTTGAATGCACAACCTAAGAGCACCTGATTTTGAACAAAGTGGACGTCTGTAGGACTACCGAATCTCCGAAGCCGATTTCCGGGGATACCAGTGAATGCTCATTCATTCAAAGCAAGAGTTCTGAGGAGCTGACTATCTTCGCCATTGTTCCCACAAGATGCGGGACAACATTGGGTCTCTACCGCTGCACTATGTCGAGACGAGCTGACTCTCATGCCCTGTCACCAGCTCAAAGCCCTACTGTATGCATAGTATGCATTCCACTCAGATGTTATCCAATTCCATCCTCTGGTTAATCGCAAAACGTCTCGGATCGGGCATATTGGCAGCCATGTTCCTGCTGTTTTTATTTTTGTTGCGTTAAAACACGGATTTACCATGGCATACTTGTGATTCCTTAAGAAAACTTGGAGAAGGATATATTTTCAGAAATCGAGCTCTTGAGGACTAACCTTTATTTATCTACAAACTAGAAGGCCCCATGGAACAAAACTGCAGGAAATACTGTGGTCATTCGAATTGAGATGCATTTCGTGGGTTCGAAAAGATTTGTAGAATTAGCATCTTTCTACAGGTGCATAAAATGAAAGCAAATACTAAAAGATGCAGAGGTCAGCTTACCTACTTGGTTCTTATTTTGGGAGAATCCAGCTGATTCGGAGGTTTAGAACATGTGGACGACTGGTTTTGACTTTAATAAAGCTGCTCTTTATAAACAGCGCAAAGGGAAAAATACAGAAAATTGTTTGCTATAGTCCACTTCCAAGCAAGGATACATTCAAATTCTAGGATACAAAGTTAAATGCTCCACACTGCAGGCAAACTCAGCAAATGGACTAAGCAGTTATAAAAAAATAGTTTAAAACCTAGGCTGTTGTTCTTGGGGTTAGGCTAAGGATTTGATGAATCATAGACTTATCGAACAATTCCCTTAACTCTGCGATTAGTAAGAAGACAATGAAGTAGAGGCTGTGCTACAATCTTGCACTTAAACTATGAGCTCGTCGTATATGTAGCCATGTTCTCATCATCGTGTAAAGCATCCGGGAATCACACATGAAAGGAAGGAATGGACGGTCGGGACAGAAAAGGGAAAGATTTGTGAATTAAGCAGTCAACGCTACAAAGTGCGAGAACATGATTTAAGGCAAATGCGTGAAGTTCATTGCATCTGATCAAAACTACACTGATGACCATAAACAGCGAAGCAGGGAACCGTTTCAAAGTGTACTTCTGCATGAGTGACAGAGGAGTTCAGAAGGGAGGTTCTATCGGTTTTGCTTTGTGGGAGGTGTGGGGTCATCTGATTCGCATATCAATGCAGTATGCTACTACCTTCAACTCAATAGTGCATAAAAGAAGTAAAGTCTTTCATCCCTTTTACACTTTGGGTTTCGTTTGCAGAAATAAGGGCCAAATTAAATTGTAAATGTAAGCGATTTACAGACACTAAATTTGCAATAGTACAAAGTGCAGCATCAAAAACCCTCATAACTTCGCTAGCAGCGACGGTCGCTCCAGTGTTGGTTTCATCTGCATACAATAACTGTTGCGGGTACAAAAGACAAGGGGTTGTTAACAAAGGTGGCAGTGAGGCTTGTAGGTTCGACGCATTTAGTGTGTAATCTGGCATTGACTCTAAAATTGTGCATTTTTAAATGCACCCGTGTTATAAATGAAGGTAACGGATGCTGCAGCGACTCGCGGTTACACATGAAGTAAGTGACCCAGAATAGTGGCATCGCTAATAGCCGCTCTCCACCTGCAATTGTTAAGTCTGTTTGCGATCTGAATGAGCGTAAAAAAAGACTGCATTGATAGCTAACTTGAAGTGGTCCTAGCATGAGCAGCATCCTCTTAACACGCAGGCTGAAACCCTTCTTCAAATCACCACTTCCATTTAATAATTAGTGGTTTGCAGAGTGTGTGCTGCGAAGCACTTCTTATTCCAGAATGGAATTTATCCCTTCAAAAGTCCACAGCATCCCATCCCGTGTTTCGAACCCTTACCTAGCCAACGAAAATGGTTTCTAACTGTAGTGACAATTGTATCCAGAGTATGCTGATGGGCAGTGTGGATTTAACGCAGTCTGTGCGGAGCGGTAGGTATATTTTGGTTTCGCATACTTGAACTTTGGCCGTAAAGATTAATTTGTGCAAACATTTAGAGACATGGATTTTATTGAATTCGTAAGATTAAGGTGCCATTTTTGTTGACTTTATCAGCTAAGGTTTGGTGGTTCGGCATTGATCTCGACATATATTTCATATACCCACACGTTTCTAGTGGGTCTTTATATGGGAGCACACAACTCCACCCACGTCGTCACCTCACACCACTGAATTTCTTTGAAGCGATACGCGACTGCTGGTGCTCGTGACACATATGCACTGGGTGAAAATGTCAATCCGCCTTTCCATTGATGCTGTTCTTAGACACAGCCTGCAAATGCGAAGAAACCCCATATTAAGATCGCAGCTATTGCACACTCTCGAGAAGAATTAAAAAGCACAGGATTCCTACACACCTAAACTTGCCCAAATTCGTTTGTGCAGTGTTGGCAAATGTGAGATGAGACTAATTCTGAGAATATAAATAAGAGAGAAGAAAAATGAGTTGCAATGTATTAAGGCAAGGTGATGAACTGGCTTCTTTGACTAGCATGAACTAAGTGATTTCATCGCCGGTCACTGTCTCGCCTTGTATATTTCTGTAACATGTTAAGCGAAGCAATAGAAGTCTCAGCACCGAGTACTTGAAAGAAAGCGCAGACACCTGGTTGATATCAAGCAACACGGTAGGCGATTTATTTCAAGCATCAGTCTACACTGCTATGCGCTTACTCTTTATCAGTGAAATTTTCAAACGATGGTGTCTGACACACCTAGATGCCTTGAATGCGAAATGGCTTCGGATGAAGAGAGCTAGTAGGTCGCAGTCCTGCTGAACTTGAGACTAGACCGTTTTTTGAAGTCTACGAATTATATTACTTTTAGATATGGAGGAGTTTATTCTGCCACATTAAGGACTTTAGGTTTTGGTGAATTGGCTTTGAAAGTCAGGCAGTTTGCACTTTCTGCGCCAACACATCCTCACCTCAACGACCTATTTTTTAGAAGGCCGGGACTGCTTCGCGCGTTTATGGCACACATAAGTGAAACCGAAGTGTCACGCTGCAAGGCCCGTTGACAGTGCAGCCAGTCACAGCCTAATAAACTTGCAGATGTGAATAAGCGCAATCTTGCGATTGCAACTGTCGCACACTCCAGAAAATAAATTAGAAGTAATAGGAGCTCACACCATGAAACCTTCTCTTAATCGTTTGTGGAGAACTGATTTAAGTAAGACATGAATGAAGAAAATATTTACAATCGCATGTGATAGAAGCCTCAAACCACATTGCTTGATCAACGATAAGATAAATGCGTACGGGCATGGTAAAACCAAAGCGGTCACTTCACCGACATTTTGTGCGTAGTTTATGTGGTCTTATCACCTGATGGTCTCTTAACTCCTACTTATCTCAGCACATTTGCTCGCATGAACGAGATTTTCAACGGACAGTACTTAAAAGGGATAAAAATAGACCTGCTTGAAGTCAGTTCACACAAGGGTAAAAGCAACGGTAACAAACAGTGCTCACTTACATGTAAGATTATTCAATTTAAAATTCCCCACCTTAAATATCAATTCGACTTAGTGCACACCTCCTCCTAATCTGCACATTTTTTATGCAACTGCCTTTCAATTTCTAGTCATATGACACCGCAATGAATCCTACGTTGGCATGATGAGGCGACGTTCTTCTACCCCAGTACATTGCAAAACTAAGCTAAATCTATCCACATAGCCTAGATACAATGAATGAACAAGGCGTTTATGGCTTTCGTGCTTACAAATCTGCCTCTTCGCTAAAGCACGGAAACCTCATAGTTATGGCGATTGTGTTGCAATAGGGGAACCAATCAGCTTTACGAAGTCAGTGTGGGACGAGTATAAAGTCACGGAGACAGCACCAAGGGAATAGGCACAAATCATGCTGGAAGTGATTGTGGCACTACTGCGTACAGCTCAATGCTCAGGTATGCTTCTTCTTCATTTCCTCATTTCTGGTCCCCTTCTCTGTTTGCCCCTCCTCCATTTTAAAAATGTCAATACCAAGATAGAAAGAGTGTCCTAATGACTTTCCCTTCAAAGGCGAAACAGGCCCCAGGTTGTGGGGTTCCCGTGTTGTTGGGAAGCCGTCCGGAGTCTCATATCCGTTAGAGTACGAGTACAAGAAGAACTATGTAAGTGGGATACTGTATTTTAATGGGTACACAATTTTGAAACATGCATACTAAAATGCATTTTGGGTGCATAGAGGTCGAGATTAACATTGTGCTGATTGGCCACAGTGTTTCAGTATTACTTTTGTTTCATTTAGTTTCCAGTAGTGCACACCCCAACAGATGCCCTCAAGATGTTTATCAAGTGTTACAGGTGTGCGGCCTATGACGAATATTGGGGTAGTCCCTGTTATTGGAGCGAGGGTAAGCTCACCTCCTCTCACTACTCTATATTTGGTCACTCTCTTATTCATTCGAATTTTTTTACTTCTCAATACGCTTATTAGATATTTGACACCTAGCATTTTACTAGGCAATGTCACCCAAAATGTAAGCAGACTGTTTAGCTTGCTAGTTGCAAAAATGGAACACATTACACCTTAAAAAGAAAGAAACCATCGCACCCTGGATGATTGTAGCGTGCAGTCTTGGATGTAAACTAGTCAAAATGCAAATTGGCATTTTACCAAAGGGGAGTCAATTTGTGGTCCAAATAAATGCATTTTCTGTATCTTCCATTCACTAGCATTGTTTTTATTCTAGAAAAAGCCAGCCTCACCATCAAACACGTGACTAAACAAGAAAAGATTGAAATTGCAGACTTTGGTAACTATCCGAAGCTGATATCAACCACATACTTTGTGCCAAATTGCAAGTTTCCAGCGCCCAAACCAGGTATCACACTATTTACCACGCATTAGTAGACCAGTCATTGAAATTCCTAGAAGCGATTCGAGATAGGCAACGCATCTTTCTCCGTTCGAATGTTAGGTGGTGTGGATCTAATGACGTCGTTCCCATTTTCGCGGTTTGTCAAAGGGCGGCGGTATTTTTACGTAAATTTTGGTGTTCAAGGAGCAAAGGGCAATGGATTGGTAGGCTGTTCAGTTTCCAGACAATCTATTGCTCATTTTACATATTTCCCGCAGTACTTCTCGATTAAATATTGCATGTATTCTAAAATAGGCCACACTTTACGTAAGTGAATCAAAAAATTGCATTTGGAAAGGGACTAAGCTCCTACACCAAGGCCACTTCTCCTGCAGTAAGTCCTGGAAATCTGTGTGATAAGAGAAATTTTATGGACAATTATTTTGCCAATGAAGAAGCCCAGAGAATAAAAAAAAAGCAAAGTGAGGAAGCAAACATTTTCTCTCATGGGTCTGCACGCAAAACTCGCGGCCCTATTTGAAATATTCTTTGTATTTGCCACCACTTAATGCACCTTTGCCATCATGGATGATTGTTCTTAATTTCGTCAGTCAGCATGATGGAAGACAAGACCTTGGATTTGAGGATATTTTATGGAATATTCTTCCCACGGATCGACGCTAAAAATGACACTTTCATGTGGGAGACAGAAGTATCGCGTTTGACAGTGACCGTCGATTACACACAGAGTGGAACATCACCTGAAGTGGAGGAATGCAAACGTAAGCCTCGCAAGCATGTAACTTCTCTTAAGTGATCATTTCTAAGTGAGCCGTTCCACTCGACTTTACTGCAATTTATGCTGTCCATGATTGTCTTTAGGCCCTACCACCACTTGCCTAAAGATTCAGGATCTTTATGTTGCGTTCTGCATTTTAGGCTATGGAGGACCACAAAGTAAGTGAGTTTGCCAGTAAATATAGCACGTAATGGATTCAGAGTGACGTGAGGAAAGTCCTTGTCAATGCACCGTCCTTATTTGATATCATCTGCAAAGTACTTTACTTAAGCCAAAGCTTCGTGAAATTTAGATAATTGGCCACAAATATGCCTCAAAACCAACAACTTAAGCAATCATGTGGCAACCTCACAATTTTGATTCGTCAATCCTAATGGTAATATGGCGAAGCTACTACTTTTGTGTTAGCTCCTGACAAAGAGGGTAGTAAATTCTGTTGTTCCGTTCCAGTCAAGTTGCCAAAACTACCACTGATGCAAAATTGAGTGACAATCGCCAGCATCGGAGCACCTGCGGAGACCACACCTAAATGCGCATCTCACTGCAATTCTTTGATTTTTATTTTGAACGCACAACTGCTAAACACTTTGCCTTTAGCTTGCGATCCTCTTTGCGCCATGACCTCACCTTGGTTCTTTTTCACCTCTGAACAATCTGACATGCTATGAACCAACTCTTGTTCAGTTATTATATTCACGCACATCATCCTTCGTAGAACAATGGGAGATTGTGTTTATGGTAATTAACTGCTGCTTTTGTGATTGAACAGCAAAGTCGTATGGTAAGTTGACACATTGGGCTTTATTTGGACGTCATCATCTCCATCGCACCTGCCAGAGTGTACGTTGGCAACGTTAACTTTCCTTAATTTTTAAGCACGTACTATTACTCCTGATCTGCACGATCGGTGGTTGCATAGTAAATAGCGCTTGCAATGACTGGCGTTCCTTCATTTCCCTCTAAATGGTTAAATATATGTTCATTCTAAGAAAGCTACTCATGTAAATCAATTTGCTACATTAAAACCTTTTTGGTTTCCAACAATACGACAAATTTCAAAATGACAGCACGGATGCAGTAGCCTTCTGCATTGCTTTGTTAGACTTAAGAGCAATCTACTCACCGTTTTCTGGGAGTCGAGATTAAACAATGTCTTTATTTTAGTTGTGTTCATATTGCCGTTGGTCCTGGTGCACATAGGAAGGTGGTGATTCCTTCTACGGCTGCAACAACTTTTCGTCATAAATGTGTGCTCCACTTTTTCTGCCTAACTTTGTAATCTTTTCTACCAAGAAGACTCATTTCATTGTTCGCTACCTTACATTTGTGTATACCTGATATGCACTGTTGCATAGAAAAGGGTGAAGTTCTGCATTGCGCGGTTGCGGTGACAGCAATCTACTGCTGTTGATGTCATGTAGAGCAAAATTGCCAGCATTGAAAGATACGTAGGAGCTGGTGTGTGGCAACATTAGATTCCTCTTTATATGAGGAATACAGGGTTTTTTTGTAAATCACAATAAATTCTAGGAAGACGGGAAGACAAGAAGGTGTAATGGGAAATAACAAATCCATTATCTCCCCCACAACACGGACATCACGTCCTTAACATCGATCACTCACTCATTGCTGTCTCTTTTCCCTCTCTATATCTGCCACACTCTACATTACCACTAAAAACACGCGCTCATCATTGGTTGTTCATCGACTGATAAAAGTCTCCTTTCTCGCTCTCTTCTTCTCGCTCACCAACTCCACCCCCGCTAAACACACGTGCTCTACATCGATCCTTCAACTACTGCTAATCGTCTCCTCTCTATTTCTTTATCTCTCTCTCCATCACCTTTCTTCGCCAATGAAAGCACGTGCCGATTAACAACCATTCGCACAATGCCAAATTCCATCTCGACAACTTACTTGATTATTCTCACTTTCCCTCTCCAGTACCAATGAAATTTCGTGCTCAGCATCAGTATTTCACCCAATGCTAATTGTCTCTTCTCTCGCTCTTTATCCCTCTCTATCACCCTCCTTCGCCAATGAAATCACGTGCTCAGCATCGATCAATTGCACAATGCTAACTGCCTCACCCTCCATTGCTGATACAATCTCATTCCCAACATC
This sequence comes from Taenia hydatigena, assembly GCA_036345935.2. Taxonomy (NCBI): domain Eukaryota; kingdom Metazoa; phylum Platyhelminthes; class Cestoda; order Cyclophyllidea; family Taeniidae; genus Taenia; species Taenia hydatigena. The sequence goes on from JADWOT020001680.1 coordinate 74,577, forward strand.
GATCGTTCATTTATTGCCAATTTTCTTTCTCTTTATTCCTCTCTCTATCACCCTCGATTCAAATTACTTTCCGTACTATGTATTATTTACTCACACAATATTAAACTACTCCCCTCTCTCCATCTCTCTCCCTTCCTCCATTGCCAACGAAATCTAGTGACTAGCATCGGTCATTCAGTCAATGCTAACTGTCTCTTCTCTCTACTTTTTTCTCTTCCACAATCCCCTTCATGAAGCAGCACTGCAGAAAATGTTGTGGACATTTAAAATAAGGTTTAATTCGTGGATTTAAACAAGTTTTTTAAATTAAAATCTCTCCATAGGCGCAAAAAATGAAAGTAAATTCTAAAAGGCGCAGAGGCAGACTCACTTAATAGGTTCTTGTTTTGAGAAAATCCAGCTGACTTGGAGGTTTGAACATATGGACGCCCGGCAATGACTTCATTTAAACTGCTATTTGAATAGCGCGACAAGAATGAGGAAGACTGTTTTCTTTGGTTTACTTCCGGCCAAGCACGCAATCAACTTCTCGACTTCAAAGTTGAATGCTTTTCCACACTGCAAATAAACTCGGCAAATGGACTAATAAATCACAGAAAATGGTTCAAAAGCTTGGGCTAAGGCTAGGGTGTACAGGAATCGCAGAATCATTGGGTATTTTTCTCTAAACTGCGATTATTAGAATGCAAAGGAAGTATGGGTTGTGATACAGCTTAGCGAAGCCAGGTGGGTAAAATGCAGGGCGAGATCACCAGTACAAAGCACCTACACTCTGACTTCACTGTAAATGAGGCTACGTTCTCATCATCGTGTGAAACATCCAGAAATCAATTATGAAAGGAAATATTCAGTCGTGCGAAGAGGACACCACTATCATTATAGGAGGGTATGGGTGGGATAGCAAAAGAAAGAATAGACGATTGGGACGCGAAGGAGGAAGATTTGTGAATTAAGCAGTCAACCTTGCAAAACGCGAGGACATGATATAGGGCAAATCTGTGAAGTTTATTGCCATCCTAACGGGCACTTCTGCATGAGTGACAGAGGAGTTCAGAAGAGAGGTTCCATTGGTTTCGCCCTGAAGGAGGCGTGGGGTCACCTGATTCGCATACCAATGCAGTATACTACTACCTTTAATTCAATCGTGTATAGAGAGAGCAGTCTTGTTCCCTTTCACATTTTAGGCTTTGTCAGCAATCATTGACGCCTAACTAAGTTGTGAATGTAAGCAATTTGCGGATACGAAGTTGTCAATAGTACAAAATACGGTATCGAAAATCCTCATAACCAATGAGCTTTCACAGTTGTACTAACCTTCCTCTCCATTGTTCACTTTTCTGTGCCATCTCTCTTTCCTTTGTCTTCCTTTGGAGATGCTACATTTGAGTGCCTTCCTCTGCTTCCATTTGTGCAATATTTTGCATCATCTAAAATGAATCAGAGGTGGTTTTAAGGACCGCCTTTGATGTCTGCCAGTAATCGCTCATTCGTTTACTCGTTTATTTTGGCAATCTGGATGGAGAGACCACAGATGTATTGCTGCAGTTTACTTTCGTCTGTTCGTTCTTACTTGTGATTTCTTTTATTTTTTCCGAAAAATAATAAAAATTTGCTTAAGATGGCAACGAAGCTTTAACCATCCCTTGTATGTGGTCTTGCTCTTTTCAACCCAGTTTTATCCTGCTTTGATAAGGAATGCTACCCTGCAATTCCTTGTTTGTCTTGTTTCTTCTCGCGTCTTTCAAGGTGACGGTAACAAATATTCTCGGGCGGACGCGAAGGACGTCAATTTCGAAAGCGATCCTTCGATGGCACCTGTAGGCCACTGTGCTTTTTACCGCTCTGTTGTGTCCAGCTTGGATCTCGATTGCTTCTCTCCAAATTGTTGTCTTCCATAATTGTTTTCTCATATTTATGAGAAAAACAGTGACAAGTAGGATTAGGTCAACATGTTTTAACCATTCGTTTGGATAAGGTTCTTCAGGTAGCAACTTTTCAGGAGTATTCTCTTCCTCCTCCTACTTCATCTAGCTTTCATCATGATCTGTGCTGCACAGTTTTTTTGCTTTTGCGATTCCACATTGCATTTCACCTTGCTTCCCTTTGCATTGGGTAAACTTGGTAGTCCTTTGTACGTTAGATGTTATCGCACTGGCTTGGCTTGACATAATGAATGCTAGAATTTTATTCGGCTGGAATCCACCTTACCCTGATGCTGGTTCGTGTTTATTAAATTCTACCATTTGGTAAGGCATTCATCAAAGTGTTAGTTAGGAGGAGTGAAAATGCAAGCACATCCACCTTGCACTTGAACCAGTTATTGTAAATTGAGTAGCAGCATAGAGGGTTTGCATGTGAAGGCGGCCTTTTCATCAAGCATATTTAAGTGGTTAGTGAAGCTGGCGCACACCACCCCTACGTTGCATCTATCTGACGACATGGTAATGGCGCACCTGCGTTATTTCTCTTCCGTTAGACATCCTCACTCGCGGGTACACTTTCCACCTTCAGTCACGTAAGGTGTTTGAGACTGCATGGAAGGAACTACTTCTACTTAATTCGACTTCATTATCTAATTAATCGCCTATATTACAAGGTGGTTTATCACGGGAATGTCTGTATCTCACCCATTCTAGAGGTTATGTTTTCGGCGCTGCCTTGAAGCTGATGTTGCAGAGGTCTGTAAAAAATCTAACAAAATGTGTAAATAATGATGAAGGCGATTCACATGATTCCATGCTACATATCGTGAAAGTGAGTGGAATCTAGGTAACGTTTGATGTGGCACGTGGAAAGATCCATCAGCGTCTCGTGACTATTCAGCGGTGAATGAACCACCTCTTCCGCCCACATTGCACTTTGTGTTTTAGCCACCACGGCCATCGGAACTTATAATGCTGCACCAAGGCACCCAAAATTTTTTGGATTGGCACAGGTGTATTTGTCTATTTGTTATCCACAAGTGTCAGATGAATCGATGCCCCTCTTCCTTACGCAACATTCGCTTGCCAACAATGCCGCCTTAATGAATGCCAATTCAATCGTTGCATTCGCCATAAAACTGCTACTTATCATCAATTCAGTAGCATGAGAATCCCGACTTAGATTCCGGTAGCAAGACTGTCAGCAACACCTATGCGGTGCTAGAAGCTGTGTCTGGAATACACACTGCTCGTCAAGCCAAAACCATGCACCTTGTGCTAGTGGTGGTACTGATAATCTAGGTAGGCCTATATGCATTTTAACTCCGATTGTTGGTGGAAATAATCGGTCATAGCAAGGGGAGGGGAGAATTGAAGTGTGAGAGATCCAGGGAAGCAAGACATTCTCGTGCCTCTAAAATAAAATTCAAAGGCAAGAAAATTCATTAGAGAGACTACTCACTTCTCCTTTTTCAGTTCAGTTGAATGCACGGAGCACGCACGGTGGGACATAATGGGGGGCTCAATACTTGAGAGTCCAAAGTTGCGTTGTAGAGGACTCCTCTTCAGCCATTGTAAGGACACCATTAGACCTACTTCTTATGTATGCATCTTGATCTCTAATATCTACGAGAAAGAATGAGGCAGCCTCTTTTCACATGGTATAAAGGTGGGTCAAGTCGATAAGCGTGAGAAAGTCTCATTTCACATGACATGGAGTTGTGTCGAACCGGATGATCGGACCGAATTTGTTGTGAGGTCGACTTGAATGGTGATGTACAAGGCATTCCCGAGGATTAGGAAGGCGCGATGGATCTAACGGCCCAATCTACTCACTTCTTTACCATTTTATTCACATCTGTCATAATCTCGCCTAAGTAACCGATCGTGTCTTTTGTGATTTAGTCAAATCTGGCCAGACCTAGTCAAACATAGTCATGCAGAGGTGTCGCAGTGCCTCCAAATTGGAACATAAATGTTGGACGAGTCATCATACATAAGAGGATCTCCTGGCTCTGCCGCTTATAAAGTGATCGTAAATGCATGTAAAAGACAAGCAAAGTAGGCACAGCACGGTGAGCGCAGTGTAGAGTTTGAATTGATTAAGGAAATAGATGGCATATCCCTAAAGAAGGAAGGGTGCATCTGATGCGCACCCTTAAGCCTATGCTTGGACGAAGCGTTGTCTTGTACTACGGAGAGAATAGTGGTGCGTGCATTCCTTCGGTAGAAGTAAAGTGACATGGATGCTCGGCTAAATACGACAAAGAAATGATTGATGAAGGACAAAGGAACAAACCACTGTAGAAATGAAATGAAGGAGAGACCGAAAGGATGGATGAGGATCGGAAATGAACATCGTAAATAGTGTCTGTACAGTGCTGTAGTGCAGCGTGCTCTATTTTTCTTCTTTCTCATCCATTTATCAGCCGCTCTGTTTAACAACTCATCTAGCCATTTGATCAAGCAAAATATGAAGAAATTGACTTAATAAAAGGAACTGCAATTTTG
>JADWOT020001891.1:0-57000 GCA_036345935.2 Taenia hydatigena
CTCCTTATTCTCGTCCCAATTTATCCCGCGTTTCCTTAAATCCCTCCACTTGCCCATTTTCCTATCCATGCATTCGAGTGATTTATGTAAGAACCGCTTTATGGAAGTGGTCAGAGTTTCCATCAAACAGTACATTCGACAACAGCCCATAGTTTTGGAAGATTAGTAGAGTTAGAAGATTTTGAGCGAGATGGTGGAAATGATTGATGACAAGTAGACTGAGGTTGACTAAGCTCTGGTCGCGTATAACTTCTAATGGCGACTAGCAAATCTTTACTCCCTTTCTTAGGTTAATGCCCTCTGACACTGCGTTTGCATTTTTCACTAAAACTAATTCCCCACCCACCTATAAAAATGCCTACCTTATTGCCTGCTTCGCGTAACAATAGCTACTAGGCATGATTTCATTTGCGCAAGATATGGAAGTAACGAGTCGGCAACGTTTGACGCTTTTCTAAATTCTTCACGAAAACACAAATCTTGGGACATCTAACGTAAAGTAAAGAGATCATTAACACATGGCGATCTACCCCAACGTCTGCTTGGCAGGATCAAGAGTCCGACAAGTCATTTATATCAAGTTGCGTTTTTGCACAATGGTCAGACACTTTAGACACTGCCAGGTGGTGTAGATGATTGGAGCAAGAATGGATTCCATGCACCTACCTGATTAGCAAAAATGAAGGTGAATGGCCGCCCAGCTGCATGTTGGTACTAGAAAATACAGCACTATGAGTACACAGTTTAAGACGAAAAGCTGTATGCTCCTGGTAATTCGTGCCTGCATTATGTACCCGATCCGGTCCCTTCATTTAGCTACTTACCTTTATTTTCACTTTAGTGCTACGAGGGCTTCTCGCACAAGCTTCTCTCACCTTCACCTCCCTCAAACCTAGCATCGATTCTTTCCTCAAGTTTGAAGGCGAGGATGAGATGAATGTGCCTTCACACCTACACACATGCACACACACGAACACACACACGTTCCTGCCTGTTGTCGTGCGACCCAATCAAAGTGACTCCTTAAATAGACGAAAAAAGTGAACAATGACAGACACAAACTTAGGTAAACAACCAGGCAATAGTAAATAAATTGCGGAAACTGAGCAGGCAAATCAGAGAGGAAAGTACACTATCTTACCCATTACTGTAGATTGTCAAGCAGGGGGATTCTCTATGGAGAAATAAGGGAGGTAAAATGACCAGGTAGAAATTAAGCTGTTTTACGAGTTATAAAGTAAGAAGTGGGAGCGATGCGCCCACCTTCTCTCTCAAAAGGGTAAATGAAGAAGGAATAGGAGAATAAGCTAGAGTGATGTGGTGTAGGACAAACTAAAGCGGCAGAGCGAAAGGTTGAAATAAAAATTCAATGGTAACATAAGCGTAACTATGCTAAAACACGATTTGGTTTTGGATAGTGATTGAGTCAGATCCAGTTTAACCTGTGCTAGTCTGATCTAGGTTTTGAATGTGTGCATTGTTTAAACATGTCACAATCATGATTGAGACATAGAGCCTGCTGAAGGACGATGAGGCAGGAGAGGAAGGTGACAGAGAGGTGAGACATTCTTGTCGCAATAAAGTGGAAAAATGAAGGCATGGAGCTAAAATGTAGGAGAGCGTTTACTCCCCTTTTCCGATTGAGTAGTTTACGAGGAGCCCGCGTGGTGGGCATAATGCAAGGCGCAATTCTGCAAGTTAATTAATATCCGAATGATTGTCCATTTAACATCTTTCCCCTAATGTAAATGACGATGTCATTCCAGCCGAATCGGCAAACCGCAAGTTTACTAAGTTATTTTCCATCGATTAAAGAAGAACAAGTGCGAATATTGTAGGGGCGCTGCTAAAGTAACGCGCAAAGGTTCCCTTCATGGCGGGCCTCTGTCTTCTTGCACCCATAAAATAAAGTCGTCAGACTTGATATCGACCCTTCTTTGTTTCTCCTGCTTGATTTCCTCCGATTTGGTTCCCACATGAAAGCGTTAGTGGTAGAGTTTGCAGTAGGAAGGGTTAAGCTTCTATGTAGTTTTTCCTTAGATCAGATAGTCAAATAAAATAGGGTCGTAGTCTCCAGCAGCTGGAAATGGGCATCTCATAGATAGCACTACCACTTCACAACTGTGCCAACATGTGAACACCATCCTTGTGAATGAACTGCTTTCCCTTAAGTGAATGCGACCACTCAATCAACAAGTAGTGTAACAATTAAGTAGGGCATCGAACAACTATCATTTTCCGCTATTAATGCGATTTTTAAATGAGTGTGCATGGCTTTGTAGTCAGTCTCATTCCTTTCTATCATTAGCTGCTCAATGAATCTTTTCAAACGATCTAAAGCCTTCTAAACACGCCAAATGGAAGTGGTGGGACCGAAGCACAATAGGAAACAGTTTCACCGCAGAAATTTTGCGTAATTAGCGTGGCCTCCTACTAACAGCAGATAGTGGATGGGATTCACATTCGTATTTGCCCTAATCAGCTGTCGCATAGTTTGCGCAAATTTTGTGTTTTCGTAAATAAAATATGAAAATAGAATATGCTACTTATAGCATATTAGTCGACATTTAATTTGATGACTTACGCATATGGAACAACAATCTTGGGTGCCTCTTCTTCAAAACTAAACTGCCTGCATTTTAAATGATGCTGCCTTCGTAGTCAGCTGAAGTTACGTTATTGAACTTAGCGACAATCAGTCTTGTCTCTTGTTTTGATAGCAACGCTTTGGAGATACCCTTTGCAAATCGATTTCATGTTCACTATTTAAAACTGAATGCGGAGCCTACTTCAGTCGGATAGAAAATTCTCGTATCAGCGGAGTCAAACTGAATTGTACAGCAATATTTGCACTCATGGTGAGGCTATGCGATGACCTGACCATTCTGATCTGCGAATCGGCATTAATTTAACAATAGCGTGGACCGCACGTGAAAGTCACATTCGAAATAGAATCTTTACCACCTAAACTTGCACTTACTTAAATCGCGTCTGGTGAGGGTGCTTAAGACGCATTCAGCTCGCCAATAAAAAACAATCAAGCAATCTTTTCAAGTCTTTCTGCTGCATTCATCATTACCAACACTACGGGCATGAATGATTCTACCAATGTAAATTGTGTCACCTCTTGGATACTGCAGTGGTCACAACAGAGGCAAAAGTGAAGACGTTAAAAAAGGAAAAGTAGTAAGACGCCGCTTTAAAAAAGTAGTGTTTATCAAAAGCGGTTGAGGCGCAGAACATGACAAGACACCCAGCTAATTGAAACTTATTCTCATCTGAACGAGGCGTGAAGCAATAACTCTGATCACTTAAAAATTTGGTATCCTTAAGCGACCCCCACAACACATGCAATAAAAGCCCCACAAAGAGACGATTCTGTCTACTCTAAGTCCTAGACCGCCTGTAACATCAAGAAAAGCTAAATCTTTCCAGTAATTTACTAACCCATCATATTGAATCGTTCTAGCTAAAACCATGGCAATCACAATAAGTAGTGAAATCGCACCACCGCCAGATAATATTCCAAAACAAAAGCATCCACTTTCGGGGAGGCAAATGAATAAGGAGAAATGATTCCGCGGAGGAGGTACTGCACCTCCTCGACTGTAACTTTCGCCATCATCGAAATGCAGGTTCGCCATCCCTGTGTGCTGCCGCTTAAACTGTATCGTCATATTTGAGAGGCTTGTTTGTTCCCTGTCCGTGCAAGTAACATAAAAACCTGCTGGCAAAGGAGACAAATCACCACCTCTTGTGAGAGTTTTTTCCAGGATCATGTGCTACGTTACTAATTTTGTCTCTCTTTAGCGTTTGCTGACCCACAGTCGCCCGCTGTAATGAGTGCCCTTGAGACGTTGTAGTACTTCTCTCTTCCTACCACGCAGTGTCTATTTCACTCTAAAGAAAGGAAGTAAAGCAGTCACAGTTTAATTAATAAATTTTCCAAACAAAAATAGATTCTCTTTAGGAGAATTTTCCCTCATTGCGGAGTTTGTTTGGCAGTGTTTATGCAGAAGAACCACACTTGCGGAGGCAGCGTACTACGTCTCTGAAGCCCAATGTTCCACATTGAATGAACGCGAAGAACTAGACAATGGCACTGAAGATCTCTTGCATGACCGTCTTTAACTGTCAGCGTGTGAACTCTCAGTGCGTGGGTCAGCATGAGATCCTATTGTTTAATGCTGATGTTTACTATTCGAACTTGGAACGAACCAATGTGTCATTAGTAAACACATAAAGGGCTTCGAGACAATTTATTTCAACAGTTCCGGGCCGCGATCGACACCATCACCTTCAAATTGCTACAAAAGTAGGAGAATTTGATTTCGTGCACCGATAGCTTAGATGCATATGATTTTGTGCAGCAAGGGCGACAGAAGTAAAAACCATTAAATTGATGGGTCTCTTGTTGGCTGCTGATGTAAATGATAACATTGCAGTCCGCACTTAAGTGTATATTGAATGCTGAATCTGCGCACGAAGAGTTTGATGTCTGCAGCACTAGGGAGTCAATCGTTCCAGCCACTTCTTACTTTGTGAGTGAATGATTTCCCCATCCTCAGTAGAGCAAATAAGTAGCAGTAAAAGTTAGGATTCGCAGCTAGGCGCAGACCGTTTCTAAAACGTTGTGAAGGTAACTTCTTCTTTCGTAATAAACCAATGTCTGATGAAGTGTGTTTATTGGTTGGAGGTCCTGAGTACTAATGCAGTTATACGCACAGAAATTGACCGACTGCATGGTTGGTCCGAATGGCCCAACGTTGACTGTCACGCTGTTGTCAGATCAGGAGATGGAAAGGACAGTGAAAGCGGTGGTGTGGGTGAGCGGTCTGTCAGGTTAGTCCGAATAGGGCTACGCCAGCCTTATTAATGTGCGGGAAGTTTTCTACGATGCAGACAAAGCGCATTGAGTGCAAAGTCCGCATGATGTGCGCCTTCATTAGGCCACGGATGACAATTTTCCTGCCCTGGCAACACCAGCTAAAGGGCGCGAGCATTTAGAGTGAAGAACCACAACTATGTGTGCTTAAACCACTCAAAGTGAGATGAGCACTTGATTTACTGAAATTTTGCTTAATAATGGCACAATTAATTGCAATACGGTCAGCTGCTGATAAAATTTATTACCACATTATTATCTCCGCTCAAGGCCATCACTTCTACTAAATCGTTATGTCGAAATTTGCCTCCAAAATTGTTTACCTACATTGAAAAAGAGACTGTTTACACAAGTTGTGAAGTCAGGCACATCTTACCTATTTTCGACAAATAAAGTGACACGTTGAGCACCTGCCATTTGACAGAGTTGCGGTGAAGCACTTGGATTTTGCAAGCTGACGGCAGCGCTATATCACCCAGTGATGGTATTTTGCTGTGCCAGACTCAAATGGGACTGTTGTTGCCCCTTTTACTCACGACAACGATTCCAATGCAGTGGTGTTTACCAATGAGGCATTGAACCCTTCTGCACAGATCATACTGTGTTTCTAAGCGCTAAAAGAGCATGAAATACAATTTATATGTTGATGCCCATAGTATGTATTATCTTTGTGTTACTGTACCTAATCATGTTATTTGAGGCGAAAGTGTTGATGTGAATCATAGTCGTGTGGGTGTAGAGAAGACATCGGTAAATGATGACTCAGTAAAGTAAGAGGGCGGTCGCACAATAATTTTTGGCAAACTTCGAATAATAGGTCAATGATCGGCTTGTATAATTAAGAGATCTGATTTCAAAGTGCCAAACATTTTGACGAGCGTCATGCATACAAAGATGGTCGATTAAAATCAGTGAGATTATTGATGAGATGGTTATGAAGCCTTGTAATTTTTTAGTCAACTGTGAATATGCCGACATCAATTGAATTGGCTCAGAGGAGTCTTTTCATCACATTGACTCCCTAAAAAGTAGTGGATTGAGGGCTGCAGAAAGGAATGTCAAAAACTGTGTTTCTGTATAGTTGTCATAAGCAGAGTTATTATTGAAGAGAATCCCTTGGTAATCAGAAATGTTTGTCTGAAATGCATCAGAAAGTTTTGCCTACAGGTTTAAGCGGTGCAGGGATTGTAGTTAAGGTGGGATTTTAACCGGCGCAAGATGTGGTGAATAAGACCCAACCGTTACAACTACTATTCGCTGATGTAGTGCCCCCAAGATCCTAACACAGAGGTGCCATACAAATGCAAACCAGACAGTGATAAACAAAGTAATTATAATGCTTTAGCCACACTCATGCATAATACGATTTGTTTTATCAGAAATGCCGGAATGACTCTTTATTCAGTATTTTACTACGCAGTGAGTAGAAGTAAATAATGGTTCATTTAGAGCTTTTACAGTTCAACTACAGGTGGATCGCATTCTTAAAAAGGTTGGCACAGTTTTAAAATTTTGAAGATTGATATCAATGTTCATGAGTGGGAAAAAGATCACTGCAAGCGATTATGACACCTAAATGTGCAGCAAATACGCTTTCTGAACACAGACGTCAACAACTGGACTCCTCCAGGTCAAAAAAGGGAATTCAAAGCCTATTATCTGCAAGTAGGCAGCAAAGCAAGCTTAAAGTAAACAGTAGCACCTGAGAATGATCAACTCTGAGACTAGTTGACAAGCCCACCGAAGTTAACAACGAATAAAATGTAGGCAGAACTAAACTATGAATTGCCTAAGTTCAGGAAAAGCAAATGTTTGTGCCGTTTTGAAAAGAGTTGAAATTTTATGTTAAAAAATAGAATCGCATGTTAGGTAATCTTACAAGTGACGTACAACCTAGCACGTGGGATCAGTAAACAAGATGAGCACCCACTAATCATTAACTTTCATCGGCCATCGTTGCCTCAGTTGTTTCTCACGAGCACAACCAGATTGCCAACCGTGAGAGCGCAGTGAAAAACCGGTTTGGTAATACCGCTATTGTGAACATGATAAGTGGAAGTGTAAGCGTTTTCGAAGGTCGCCAGATTTGTCCATGTTTACAGCGTCACCCACAGCCATTTCAGTAATCCAGTTAGACCGCAGACGTCCCTATATAAGATCAGGCGTCACAGCCAAGTGCTAACACCACACTCTGCTATGAGCTACCCGCAACGTAAGTCAAATTATGCGTTCCTTTGACCCGTATGCCATTTAAAATTTATTCTTCATATTTTAATCGCAAGAGTGGTAGAGTGATGCAGCAGTCGTTTTCCAATGCCAGCTATTTGCGATAATTGGTCTCAGTTACTAGCCTTTTCATTGCTACTAATGCTTACAGTATTGTAAATATGAATTCAAAACTTGCATTTTCTAAAATTTACTGATTAATGTCCACCAAAATGTCTAATTTTCTGCTAAATACTGCATTCGTTTAGCAGTTTACCTTCTTAACTGCATTTATTTGCACTGTTGGGAAGTCATACTAGTTCATGATATCATTGTTTGATTACACTAAGCTAATAAGCCCTCTAGCTTACGTAGCTAACCAATAACCTGTTCGGAGTTAACTAAACAAGCCTTTGTGTGATTGCAGTCTGCTCTGTCCACCAATCTCTGCGACCGCTTGCCAAACTGGTTGGCGAATGGGAAGGAGAGGGTTTAATGAGTCTCTACACTCATACTACCTACCCTTGCTCTGAGAACATATCCATCGGCCACATTGGACAGCCCTCATTTTGGTACAGGTTAGCGAATTATTTATGTGCGTTGAGCCCCATTAAAGTCATTTTTAAATTGCGTTTTGTGCTATGCTTGAATGCGATCAGAAGTCATACTCTAAGAATCAGCGCGACAAAAGACTCGCAATCCTCATTCTGATTGAATGCTACGCTTGCTCAGTAGTTATTGCTGCTATTACCATTGCTTGCTTTTACCAAGATGCGTGCTTTATTCTTTGACTTGCTGTGCACAAATAATTCGTTTCTATTTTCTCCCTATGCAAAGCTCAAGAGCGTACTCTGGAGGAGCATTCAGGCACCGTGACATGGGCTTCATCTTCTTCAATGAAGAAACAAATCAAATAGAGTTCATGAGCAGCGACAACACAGGCAACCTCATGAGTCTATTTATAAGAAGCCATAAAGATAGTCATCCGATGCTGACAGAATTTCACATTATAGGGCATGTACACACACTAAAGGGACCGGCGAGGATCGAGGACGGGAAGATAAAAATCGTTCTAGAAACAGAGCTCACAGAAGGTCACCCACTTCCCAAGAAACCAAAGATGATTCGGGTAGAGTTTTGCTTCCCATGACTTATACAATTACTGTCGCTCCTAAGAAAGTTGGGATATTGGATAGACCAGGAGTCCTTAAGACCTTTATTGACTTGCCGTTTTGAAGTAATGACAAAACAAAAGGACATTTCTTCAGGCATAAGATTCATTAGATTTTAGTCAGTAACCAATCTCTGTTGGATTTACTATCGCATGACGCTTCCTAAATAAGTTGTTTCTGAGACATTAAACAGTTTGGTTATTAAAGCTTTAGACTATGAAATAAAGTCCTCTGTTAAGCAAAACTGTGCATGGACCAAAGCTGCTTGCAAATATTAACTAAGTAAAGAATGTTAAATCAAGCTGTTTTAAGACAAATCGGGCGAGTGAGACCCTGTCTGACTTCAGTGCCAAACCGACAAATCAATCAAATCGGCTTTCTGTGCACGCATCATCTCTTCAGAAGAGAAAAGTGGCACGACCACAAAGCCAGCAGAAAGGCACCTCCTATCTTGAATTGCTTTTATTAGCACTTTAGTTTACGCGTCGAAACATTGCTTTCGATTTCAGGTGCGCAGAGAAATAAACCTAATTGACGATGATACTTTGACGCAGAAGGTGTTCATGGCTACTGAGAAGAAAACCGACATGACTCAACACACCGACATGACTTACAAGCGATTGCCCAAATTAGTTGGAGGCGGTGGTCTTTAATATCCTTTGCGCTGAGCTTTTGAGCTCAATTTAATTGTAAAAAAGTGTTTTTTACAAAATGACATGCTTTTATTCATGCTTTGCATTTCTTAATTCAGAGGGACTGTTATTTTGCACTCAGATGTTCATAAAATAACTTCCATGTTCTAAGGTGTGAGCAAGCACATAACTAAATGGGTAAAATGCAAAGTCACATCAATCTGTGGGTTAGTCTGCCTTAGCGCTTAGGTCAGGAGGTGCATAAAGTGTGCTCCTAAAAGCGTTCGAAGACAATTGTTATTTGGCCTGTCGCGCGCCTTTTGATTTGTTGAGAGATTTAAGGAAAGGGCATGAATTCCATTCATTCGTCAATGGCCTTCTAAATCCGCAGCCTTTCCAAAGAATGGGTAGGACTGCCTTTTGCGTACTGCCTCAAAGATAAAATACGATGTAAAGTAACTAGTAGCGCGGCAATGTAATGATTTCTTTTCCATAGACTGCATTCCAATAAGTGAATTTCAGATCTTGGTGGACAAATGCGTCAAACGGCAAAGAGTTGACCACGTTCTAGTAATGCCATGTGAACATAAAATTGGTGAACATAAAAGGCCTTCCCGTAATCAAAAAGTACAAATAGGAGTTTGCACTTGGACCGGCAGTCTGCAAGTGAGGTATTACAGAATTTTGAGGCGGAATCGATGTAACATCCGGTACAATGAAGTGTAATGCAAACGACAAAGCATCTCTGCATGGCGACATATACATGCGCAGAAGACAGCACACCTTATAGGCATAATATCTGCAAAACACATATTTAAATTAAGGGTGCGGGTCACCGGCAATGAGTTATTCGGGGTGAAGATTCCCTATATTCCATCTTTAGGTGAAACGCTTTCCTTGATGCCAAAGGCATGAACAAACTGCAGCAACTTATTTTTAACAGACTGTATTGAGTTTAGAACGCTGTGGCCGCTTAGTATTGCAATGAACTATAGAAACACATACCCTGCCTCAGCTCATTCTGGGTGGCGCTTAAGTACTTACCGCATTTTATTGCCAAGGCGATGTATTCCTTACATATAATGCTTTAGTCACAATGCCGATAGAATTGGACACAAAGCCAAGTAGAAATGTATTTCATACGACTTCTTTTGCTTTGGAACGCAAACCATTGTAAGTGAATAGATGTATTGCTATCGTTCACTGTTACCCTGTAATGGTTTTCGTCGATTCAAAGTTGCTGATGCGGTCTGGGATTTACCAACCAGCTATCGGCCCATTTCGCGCAATAAACCTCATCCATTGACGCAGCTCAGAAGAATCCAATTTCAAGTACAAATGAACCAGCATCAAAATGTTGTTACCTTGAAATATATTGTTTTAGTGCAGCCAAACAAAAGAAAACGATTTTGTTAATGAGGCCAGCACTTTTGTGTCTTATCAAGAAATCTGCATTAAACATCTCTTGACCAAAAGGAACGGATTGAAATGCAACCGGTAAGTAAAAATAAATATGAGGAAATTTAAGAACGCCCACTGGGCTTAAGTAAAAGTGTTTGTTCCTGTAGTGCATTCCTCATTATAAATGTCATGTGGTATCCTGCACACTAAATCCATTGTTCTCGAAGTCATTTTCTCTTTGGTATGATTGTTGATTTTAAATGACATTTTGTAACATTTATTTTGCGCCTTACTCACTCGATGTGAAACACAACCTGCACTGGATAGTAATCACGCTGGAATTCAGCACCACATACAGATACATTGACTTTCATTTCTAAGCCAACCGCACTTAGGTAAAATGTGGAAGTTGGCAGCGATGATGAGGACTTGGGTTCGCTTGCTGTTCCCGCTGCTTATTCACCGATCCACTCACCTGCTACACATCCTTGAGACGACATCGCGATCTTTAAGTGACAGCGTTGACAGTGCTGCATTGCCCTTTATGCAAAACCGATTCGAGTGAATCACACACGGTAGCACAAAGGCATATTATTCTCGGAATCTTTATTTATTTGCACCAACTCATTCCAACATCTCGCCTGTGTCTACTAATGCCTTCCCCAATATGCTGTCATTGCAACACGGCGACTTCTGAGTGTGATTCTTAACTGCCCCAGCTGACAACAATGGTTTCCAGCAGTGATTTTGACTCTTTCCTCCTCAGTGACGAATTAATTTCCACTTTTGGAGACGAACGGCTGGTGAGTGAGAAAGTATGAGGGTGAGATTCGATAATTTTAGGCAGTTATTGTCACCTCATTCGTCAAATTTCACTAAAAGTCTTTTTCTCAGGCTAAATTCTTGCAGCTGTCCCCTTTACATTGATTAGAGTCAAACAACACCGTTGCATTTTCACCCTTTTATTCATCAGCTGTCCGGAAGCTGAAAAGAAGGAACTTTAAGACATTATAATGGTGAAGATTACGAAAGTGTCGAGCGAGGGAAACTTAAAACTTACTAGGAAGTAAGTTAGTCAATCTTCTAAAAATATTGCATGTTTTGCATCGTATCATTAACCCCTTCTCCAAGCTTGCGCTAATGTTCTTGCCTCAAACGCCTGGGTCTTACAAATCAATTCGCTTAATTGTTGCCTATTTGACAACGCAGCCATCATGCAACGAATGCACATCCCTAATATGTCAAATCATATACTAATATTTCTAGACAACGACTAATGAGTATCACTTTGATAGAGTCAGCACTTCTAGAGGTGGAGATCGACTAGGTAATATGCAACGAAGGCAACTCGCAGTAGGCTTAAATGACATCTCTCTTTCCGATTTGTCTATCATGCATACCACTGAAACAAAGTCGTCTTGAATTTTCCCGCAGTAAAATGCAGTGTGCTGCACAACATTTTTGTTGTATGATTACTGATTCAATCTCTCTTTAAGTGTATAGTAATCCAAGACTTTGCAAGCTTAGGCTTGATGCAATTACTCGAATGATGTACTTACACATGAAGCCTTAGTTCGCGCTTTTCACTGGAGGTGAGAGTGGTGCAACCAACGGAAGAAGAAGAGTTCTGTGATGGGAAAGCATAAACGTGCAGGCCTGTTTTAATCTTCTACTCTGCGGTCGGTTTTAAAATCACACAACACATTTGCATCTCCTTCATAATCGGCTAAGAAGGAAGGTGTAATGTATGAGAGGAAACGGCAAGGAGATGCTGTTATCTTACCCTGATGAGGTGTAATCTAGGACGCTCAAGGTGACGACGTTAACTTCGCTATGGGGTGTTGCTGTACTCCTCAAAACTAACATTTATCGTGAATGATTTCTTGCATACAAAGTCGGTAAGTCTGGAATGCAAACTCCACCTTCTAGTTAATATCATTCACTTACAAATTTTCGGGGAGAATCTGACATTGTCTCCTACTCATGACCTTTTAACTTGTTCAGACAAAATGTTCAATCAGTTATCCTGTACTGTCTGTGATGCAAAGTCACTATGGGACACTAGGAAATTTTATTAAACTATAAATAGGGCGAAGAAGCTACCGCACAGCAGGATTAAAAATCGTCCTATTCCATAAGACGCTCAGAAGTCAACTCGCTGTCTTCCATCACACTAAACTCATTTGGCACAGAGCAGACGAATTTTATCGTTGACACTGCCACTTTAATTGTTTTCTGAATCATGCGCATTATATAGGCGTCGAAGGCTCTGGCCGGAAGTAATTGAATGGCTGCATTGGCAGAGCAGTTGCTTCCGAAACTTACTAATCCCACACTCTGCCTGGATAGGGCACAATTGTGAACACTACTTCACAAATAGGAAGATTTATAAAATAAGTCATTTCTACAGGAAAATGGAAAATATTGATCTCGCTAATATAAGTAGAATGGGCTAATGAAGAACCGGTCAAACAGCCATGCTTTATTAAATTTTGCAGCCTCAAAGAAAGAAGTGGAAGAAGACACTGCTAATTAGGTGTTTTTGAGTTATGATTGCATGTAAATGTAAGAATTATTAATTTTCTCAAAGTCGGGAAAAGTCTGCTAGAGAAGAGGTGCTAGTACCCAGCTACTGGGTAATGTGACTTGAATGTGGTATCAGTGTATGTACCCAAGGGACGTACATGGTAGCAATGATAGCAATAATGCCAAAATTCACGTAAATCACCCTGCACAGAAGCAGTGCCTTGAAAATCCTCACTTCAATGTGTTCATCTTAATGACCTTAAAAGAGTAACTTTGGATACGTTTTGTCAAACAGAACCTGCACTTTAGTGTTTGTGGGAGATAAAACCAAATTTTTGGAAGTGACAAAACGAGATGCGTGCAGATTCCTAGGTTATACTGTATAAATTTGGCTTGTTGACGGATTGCGTCTTTTAGCCCACAGACATCGCTTCAGAGAGTCAATTGCCCATTCAAGTCCAACTTGTCCTCATCGATTTCTTTGGCAGGCGTTGATGAAGTTGTCCAATTATGGATGTCTCCTTAATCCTTTGATTGAGTGTTAGCAATTAACACAGATGGTGCTGGACGGCTTGAAGATGCACTAAACGCTCAGCTCCAGCCGTGGATAAGCTAAAGAGGGTAGAGAGTGGCAGAGTTTGTAAACCGCCACTTCACCAGGCTCGTAAGCTATCGATGTTTCTAACTAACAGCTCGTAGACTATGAGATCAGATTGTTCCCAAACATGACAATTAATCGCATAAACGCGGATGAGCACAAACTGGCCAGCGAAAATCGCAAGCATTTCGAATGCATACTGCAGAGCCTTGATTTATTTACTAACTCCAAGCCAAGGGGTAGATTTTACCTAAGGCCACATCTGAAGGCAATTCGACTTCGACCAGCTGGACTTGATCGGCCTTATTCGACAGTTATACCAGCAATTTAACCCTGCAGAATTGCACCACTACATTGGGTGGTAGGCCAGTGAGTCGGTTGACCCTACACAGGCGATGACCTTAAAAAGGTCGTAGTAGAGATACCACTGACATAAATGAGGAAGCGAAATGAAGATTTTTCCATGACTGCGCAAACGATTGAGCTATTCGCTGATTTAATTTAGAACAATGGCTTTACAAGCGTAAGCATGCGTTCATTGCTGGTCGTCTCTCATCAGCTACTGGCATGCGATATCAGATCGTATTTTTAGTTTTGTAGTGTATTTTTTTGTATTTTTTTACTTCACTTTCTACATTTGCGAAGTTGGTTCTTCGCCTTTATAGCGGTCTCGCCTTCATTTTCGGCCACAACCGGAAAACGCTCCATCATGTGCAAGTTCATGTTCCACCACATGGACCTTCGCGACCCTCATGGCAATGAGAAATGCGTTGGCCAAAGCGTTCTAGCTCTCGCAGCATGGAAGTAGGTGAGCACGACTTGTTCGTTAACAAAATGGGATATAAGCCATTTATCGCAAGATGTGGCACTGTTTCACTTTCGACGTCCATTTGCCTTTTAAAAGGCAAATGAATGAAATGTCACGTCCATTCTCTTTGTGATGTAGGCTGGCAGCATCATTCTTGTAACAGAACCACTGATTATGACTACGTTTGATAAAGTCAACGTAGTGTCCTCACAGCATGCGTTAATGTATGGCCTGAGTAGCTTCAGTCGCCTCTCGGCCACCAAGTGCTGACACGTCTCCCGTGCAATGATTAGGAGGATTTCATACCTTTTGAATGGTATGATGTTCGCTAGAGAGGGTAAGAGTTAGTCCTGATGAGCCATCAGGTTTCGTGTTGTGGTTAAGGTGAATCGGTGTTGCCAAATACTGCGGTGGTGAGTGGTCAGTGTGTAGAGGGAATTTCAAATTTACTCTTCGTTGCTGTTAAATTTGCGGCACCTTATCAGAAGTGATCGAAATGATAACTTCACACAAAAGGATTCTTTTACCTTTAATTTATTAAGGAGTTGTTTAAATAATTGCAACTGATACTTTTTTTTCTTCAATTTTAAGGCTTCGATTCTATACTTTTTGCTTTTTTCTGCTTACAAGTGCATATCTGCTTTGTTGATATCCTTAGGTTGGTTTTTACCTTTAACATCTAAACAAAGCGTTTGCAATAAATTAGTAGCTTAAAAGTCAAGTCATGAGGACAGAAAGTCAGAGCTTATGCTACTCCTTTCCTTATTAGGCTTCAGCTATTAAACACAATCTGACAATTTTCCTTGGATGGCTAAGCAAACTTGGCTGCTTCGCTCTTGACGATCTTTTTCCCTGTGCACCTCGACATCTTAATTGTCGCTCGGGTAATGTCTCGAGCAGCAGCGTTACAACGGAAGTGATGCCAGCTTTTTTCCCAGTCCTACTCCATCAACTTTGTGTGACGTCACTTGTGTTAATTTTATGATGCGTACCCTAATTCTATGCTTAGACAAATGCTATTTTTTTTATTACGGATGACATTATTGGTCCATGCACTTCTTCGATAGGAGTAAAGCAACAGAAATGCTTAGCCAAAAGAGAATAGGGGTGATAGAAAATGAGGCGAAGAGGTGAGAAGTCGTGGATATGGGGCTGCAGTGCAGTGTTCTTCACTTCTTTCCTACTTTCTTCCATCCTTTCCAACACTGATTCACTTGTCCACTCATCTAGCCACGTGACGGTGATTTATAAAGCAATCGGCTTAATGAAAAAAACTTGATTTTTTCTCTTCCTTTATCTCATATTCTCACACATCCGCATCGTCACTGTTTAAATTTGAACTACTTTATCTTTGTCCCGAGTGCAAAAACCCTTCCTTATTTTTTCTTCATTTTCCTTTATTGCCGTACTTTCTAGGCTCTCCTTGCTAATACAGACAATTTGCATTTCAATTGCACTGACATCGCCTAATTTTATAGCGAGACCTACTGCAAGAATTTACAAAAGGAAGCAATCTGCATTACCTCAGACCTAAGCAACTTGAGATCAAAACAGATGGAATAGAGCTCATCCCTAGACCTGTAATGCCCCAACTTTCCTTGCCACGATAGACACCCTTCCCCTCGACCACACCTACAGTGTGCGATTTTAAAATGGGGACTGCTGCAATCCCTTACAGAAGGTAACGAGCTGCTGATTTCCAAGTCTTAGAAATTTTACATCAATGTGGATAAAAGTAAACAGAGCTCTAGCAGTTCACTAGTCTCGAGTTCGTTGAGGAAATAGGATCATTACGCTACGTCAAAAAAATTGCAGAGGAGAGCCTGCTACTGCCAAGTCTTAGTATTGTACAAGTCATGATCAAAATTGCATATATTTGCACTCACAACTTTTTTTTGTTAAAACGGACCCTCCATATATCGAGCATACCAAAATTGCTAGATATTTGAACAAGAAATGCTACAAGCAAGTACAGAAATAAGCAGAATGGTGAGTTTCATTTCCGGCCGATTTCGGAATGAATAAGAGAGAAAAGAGTTTTGCTCTGTACCCTTGTTAACAGCATTTACAGAACATGTCATGAGTATGACTTTCAAATTCAATCAATTCTGGTCACTGAAGTGGCCGGTTGTTTGAAAGTGCGCAGTCGTCCCTTGTCAACTATCGGTGCCATCCTGGGCGCTCTCATAATCGGCCAAACCCTATTTCTTACAACTTGATAGGAGAACTGCCGCAAACAGTTACTAAATGGAATAAGCTGCTAGAATATAATTTTGGTCGGCTCTGTATTTGAATAAACCGAAAATGACGCAAACCTATATGCTTGCATTATTTTAATTTTGGCAAAATAGGACACTTAACTATCGACCAGGCTCAGATTTTAATGCACAGCATAAGAAACATCACAGCTACCATCCACAGAAAAAGGAGTCAAATGTAAAATTGAATGACCGTGGATAAAATATTAAGAAAATAGATTGCAGATATGTGCTTACGCTACCCCAGTTTTTGCGTCAAAACCATTGGCATTGCACTGTGTTCATTCCTAAGCCTTAAATGTCATACAATTGATCTTTACTTTACTGAAACGCGAGTAGCCTAACACTTAATACCTAATCTTTAGCAATTACAGCTTAAATGAGCAAAATATGGTGCATCCTGGTCTTTCTTTGATACTTACTCTCAGTCCAGCTGCATTGCACAACATGTTATTGCTCCAAAAGTGATATGCATGTTGGCACCGTAGCAATTTAACAGTCGGGGTCTTATTATGATCACTTTAAGACTAAAGTGAGGAAGTCTTAGCTCACAGTGCACTTAGTCTAGTTTGTTATTGCTTCACTTGTGTACACTGATCTAAGCTACCAGTTGAAAGCTAATCTCATTCTGACCATTCCGATGGTGGTGAGCAGCCATTTGTTAATTAAATCCTTTTCTCGCCTTGCCACGAAGGCTTCTAACTATAACTCCATAGCTATTAAATGATCCAAAATGACCAACATTTATGCAGGTGTAGGTATTAAAGCGATTCCTATGAAGCAATTTACTGAGCATTAATGATTAAAATTTTGGTAATAAGTAGCGGATTCTATTAATTCGGTAAATAGTTAGTTTTAGTTAGTACATGACAAGTATTGTAAGATTATCGTTAAATAGAATGCAAAATGTCATGTCATACCACAACACCTTGCATTTCACCACCTAGATATGCAGTGAGTCGTCAACGCAGGTGACATTAAATGTTTCTTATTTCAAAACAAATGAACAATTATCCATTTGCGCATAGATGCCATCGGGTAAACATTTTGAACATGACAATGGTAACCATGAGAAAAATATCATTGAAAGGCATTAGCAACCTGTTAGTATTCCCCTCAAATACAGAGGAATATTGTTAGAATCTACATTTCAGTTAGATGGAATACTGAATAATTGGTCACTTTTTGGGCAAAGTGGGCTTGTCATGCACAGGTCGCAATTTAGCCTCCTCTCATAAGGCAGCACATCATTTATTTGTAAAGTATAAAATGAACTCGACTAGACGTAGTGAGGAAGTCCTAATTGTGACAACAGGTTCTTGAATACTGAATGGACACCTTTAAGGGTAGATGGATTTCTGCATCTTTGTGCCTGATTTGGAAAAACTGGAGCAAATTAAATGATCAATGCATATTCATCTGCCTTTCAGCAATGACGATGATTGATGCCAACAAGACGGAATTGGCCCTGCTTTCACAGCACTTTAATTGGAGCCATGTAGGCCCTCAGACATATCGGTTTAGTTGGGACATCCAAGGTCTGGCTGAACTCCATGCAGACCGATTCAAACTGTTTGCAAAACCAGTTTATCCCTCCGGCACCTCTCACCATAAAAATGGAGATTTCTCACTTGGAGCAGTTACTTTCAAGATACCGGATCATGACAAATCGTACAGTTTACTCTTCGAAGCGCTTAGAGAAAATTACAGGATTGTGCACTACGTCAAAACAATTAAAACGCTATCTGTCGGTAAGCTGGTGCTTGTAGTGTTTTTGTCGAACCCTCTGCATAATATTTCAGTAGCATAATCGAAGCTGCATGCATCGTGGCATTTGTTAATGCTGGTTTCTACTGAATTTAACCTAAATATTCATTGCGTCACGTGGTGGTCTAAATAAAAAGTTTTTAACCAGAGGAAGAAAAAAGTGTAGGAGACAAAGAAAGCAAGGAAAAGAAAGAAGAGGCACGGGAGATAGGAAGTGGAGGCTCTGATATGACTTTCGCAAACTCTAGGATCCTGTTCGTCTCCATAGGGATGATACTTGCCTAAACTTTTGCGCAAGTGAACATTTATGACTGAGACAATCTTTGCCTGACGATCAAACCTCTTTCCATTGCAGGCTTCCGTGTTGCAGGAATGCATTCCCACCATTTATAAGTGCTCACCTAAAAACCACAATGCAATTTTTCATTTTTAAAAACAGTTGTACTGAATGCATACAGTTTCTCCTTTTGACTTAATGCTTGGCATTTTTTATCAAACCTTGCCTGCCATTGCATACATCATTCCAACATTCTTGGCTGTCATTTGGACTTATCTTGGGAATGATTGTGCTTACCAAAGCCAAGCTGAATTGACAGCCAGGTAGTAACAAACAGGGAGATCATTGAGTCAAAATTAGGAATTTTTAAAAGTTTACGCATCGTGTGGAAAATGGAATACGTTCTCTGGCGAATGCCAGAGGGAAATAGCGTGGCCACTTACAACTGCTTACAATGTGTGAAATGCGAGACAAATGCAGCTGCAGACATCTCAACACAAAGCTGCGCGTTAGAATGACAAAGAGCATACATTGGTGCAGTTTCCTTATGTAAGCTGATCTGAGTCAAATGTTAAAAGGCGTCTTACCACGGGCCGGTTGCGTACCTCCAGCCAGAATAGAGGTCGACAATATGCAACAGAATTGAAACATTGCCTTCAGAACTTGCAATCAAGCACAAAGTAGGTGGTTGATATCAGCTTCAGACCGCTGCTTAATACCATGATTTCAGTCGTTTCTTGTTTAGTTACGTCATCTATGGTGAGGCTCGCTTTCTCTAAAATAAAAGCAATGCCAAGGGGATAAAAGACATGAAAGATGCATTTATTTGGGT
Organism: Taenia hydatigena; assembly: GCA_036345935.2. Lineage (NCBI taxonomy): Eukaryota > Metazoa > Platyhelminthes > Cestoda > Cyclophyllidea > Taeniidae > Taenia > Taenia hydatigena. Next base: position 19,362 of record JADWOT020001891.1, read on the forward strand.
TACAAATTGAATCCCGTAGGATTTAATGTCGATCCGCATTTAGACTAGTTTACATCCAAGACTGCATAAATTAGAGATTCGTCAAGATGCACACAACAAGCATTTTAGGATTCAACAATCTATTTTTTAGAAATGTAATGCGCTTTGTTTTGCAACCAACAAGCTAATCAAATGCTAAGTGACTGATTTCTAATGAGTGCATTGAGAAATTAAAGATTTCGAATAAATAATGTAGTGAGGGAGTGTAAGCGTATCTTCGTCCCATCGGCAGGGACTACTCCGCCATTTGCCAAAGGCCACGCACCTGTAACATTTAAAAATAGATTTCGGCGGCAGTTGTTGAGGTGTACATTATTGGGGCCTAATTGCAATGAAAGTAAAACTGAAACGCTGTGACCAAGCAGTACGATTATGATTAGCTTAAACTCAGTGTTCATCTGGGGCTCTGTGCACTCAAAATGCTTTTTTACATGCGCAATTCGCAATTGCATACCCAATAATGCACAGTAGTGCACCTACATAAGTCTTCTTTCACTCGTAGTCCTATGGGTATGAGACTCCGAAAGGCCTCTCAGCAACGCGAGAACCTCACATCTTAGAGCATGTTTCACCTTTATAGAGAGAGTCGTTAAGAGACTCCTTCCATCTTGATATTGACATACAATAATGAAGAAGAAGCAAACAGAAGAATGAGCCGGAAATGCAAAAAAACGAGGAGCGAGCATACCTGAGCAATGAGCTGCACACAGTGGTACTATAATCACTTCCGCCATGATTTGTGTCTATTCCCTGGGTGCTGTCCCTGTGAATTTAAACACGTCCCACACTGACCTCGTAAGGCTGTTTGGATCTGCCTTAGCAGCATAATTGTTGCAGCTAAAAAGTCACTATTATTTGCAAGGAAGCAGGTTTGTAGGCACAAAAGCCATAAAACCTTGTTTATGCATTATATCCAGGCCGTATGGGTAGATTTAGCTTAGTTTCTGCAATGCACTGTGGTAGAGAAACGCCGACTTATCCAAACAATGCAAGATTTTATTGTGATACCAAAATACCCACAAATTGAAAGGCTGTGCCATAAACAATGCACTGATCAGGAGAAGACACGCACTAAATTTGAGTGATATTTGAGGGAGGTATTTTTAATTAAATAATCTTACATGTAAGTGGGCATTGTCTTTTAGCGTTTCATTACCATTGCACGACTTGGCTTTAAGCAAATCTATTTCCACTCCTTTAGGCACTCGCCGCTGAAATATCTACTCATGCGAGGAAATGTGTTGAGAAAAGTGGAATGTAAGAGAACGTCAGTTGATGAGATCACATAAACCACGCACGGCATGACAATGAATTGACAGCTTCGGTTTGACCGTATCCGTGCGTGCTTACCTCACCTTTAAACAGGCTATTTGACTAGAGGGATTTATTATACAATCGTAGATATTTTCTTTGCCTATTTTTAATTTAAAAGTCCGCAAAAATGATGGTAGATTTCAGGATGTGATCTACGCTTGATTAAGTGTTACAATCTCAAGATTGTGCTCATTCATATCTGCAAGTATATTTGGCTGTGGCTGCTGGCGCGGTCAACAAGCAAGGCAGCGTAACAATTTGGCCTAATTCATGCATGCCAATACGCGTAAAACAGTCTCGATCTTATAAAAAATAGGTAGTTGAGGTGAGGACGCATTAGTGTCCCACACGGCAGCTTTGAAGAAATGTGTCAAAAGTGGAAAATGCCTGAATATCAAAGCAAAATCACCAGAAGCCGAAGTCAGTAGAGCTGGCAGAACATAGCTCCTTTATCTCCAAAATCATTTAATTCGTAGGCTTTGGAAATGGTCTAGTCTCAATATCAGCAGGGTCGCGAAGTGGTAGTTCTCATTATCCGAGGTCATTTCGCTTTCAAAACACCCGGGTGTGTTGGAAACCATCGTTTGAGAATTCCACTAGTAAAGAGGAAGCACATAGCAGTGTAGACAGATGCATAAAAGGAATTACTTTTTTAGCAAGGACCCTTTAAAAAGCTTGAACACTTCCAAAAGAAGCTTGGCCGTTAACCGTGTTAATTGATTTCAACCTGGTATACTGCGATTTCTTTCAAACTACCGGTATTGAGATTCCCATCCCTTCGGCTAACATTCGACAGAAACATACAAGGTGAGACTGTGACGGGTGATGGAATCATCCAGTTTTTGCTAGTCAATGGAGCGCGTTCATTACTTTGGCTTAATGCAGTACGGCACATTTTTCTTCTCTCTTATTTACAAATGTCAAGACTAGTCATCTTACATTTGCCAACAATTAACAAATGACTTGAGGCAAGATTAGGTGTATGGAAGTGCAATAGCTTTTTGCTTCTCTATGAGGAAGTGCAACAGCTGTCATCTAAAGATGGGACTTTTTCATATCTGTAGGCTGTGTCCAAAGACAACATTAATGAGAAGACGAATCGGCATTTCCACCCGGTATATAAGCGACACAAACACCAGCAATTGTGTAATGCTTCAAAGAAATTAAGTACTGTGAGGTGACGGCGTGAGTTGAGCTGTGCGTTCTACACGATGACTTACTAGAAACGTGTAGGCACATGAAAAATTTGTAAATATCAATGCCGAACCACCAAACCTTAGTTGCTAAGGTCAGCACAAATAGTACATCAAGCCTATGGATAAAATGAAATTCATTTGTCTTTAAAGGTTTGCTGGAATTAATCTTTATGGCTAAAGTTCAAAGTATCCAAAGCCAAAATATATTGAACATTCCGCACATACTGCGTTAAATTCCACACTGCTCCTCAGCATATTCCGCATATTATTGCCGCTGCATTTAGAAACCGTTCTCATTGACTAAGTACAAATATGAAGCATCGGTGGGATAATGTAGACTTCTGAAAGGATGGATTCCATCCTGGAAGCAGAAGTGCTTTGCCATACACACACACTGGTAGCCACTAATTATCAAATAAAGGTAGTGATTTGAAGACCGAATTTCAGCCTGCGTGTTGGGAGGATGCTGCTCATGCCATAACCGCTTCAAATTATCTATCGACACAGTCATATTTGCACCTCCTCAAACCGCAAACAAACTTAACAATCCCAGATAAATCGCAGTCATCAGCGACGCAACAATTTTGGATCACATGATTTTGGCAAAGCTACCTGCATGTTTATACGAGTGCATATGAAAGCGCGCAATTTTGGAGTCAACGCCAATTTGCGCACTAAACGCGTCGAACCCACTCGTCTCACAGCCATCTTTGTTAACAAGTCCCTGTCCTTTATACCCACGACAGTTCTTGTGTGCCAATGAAATCAGCACTAAAGCGATCGTTGATGTAAGTGAAGGTATGAGGATTCTCGGCATCGCATTTTGTACTTCTGATAATTTAGTGTCCGCGACTCGTTTACGATCACAATTTAATTTGGCGTCAATTTCTGCTGACAATGCTTATAGTGCGAAATGGGAACAAAAGACTTCGCTTTCTCCATGCAGGATTGAATTGAAGGGTAGCAGCATACTGCACTGACCTAACACCTCCTACAGGACAATACCGATTGAACCTTCCTTCTAAACTCCTCTGTCACTCATGCAGAAGTGCACGTCAGCAAGGCTTCCTACCTTGCTGTTTGTGGTCATAAGTGCAGTTTTAATCTGATGCAATACACTTCACACACTTGCCTTAAATTATGTTCTCGCATTTTTCTAATGTTGACTGCTCGATTCGCAATTCTTCCCCTTGGGTCACATTCGTCCATTCTTTCCTTTGCTCTCCCACTCCTATGCTCCAACTGTGGTAGCGATGGCTACTTTCTACGACTGAATATTCACTTTAATGCGTGATTTCTGGATGTTTTCATGACAATGGGAATATAAACACATTTACGGCGAGGTCAGAGTTGAAGTGTTTCGTTCCGGTGAACTCGCCTGGTATTTTACCCATCCAGCTTCTCCAGATTGTATCACAACCTCTACTTCCTTTTCTTTCTAAAAAACACAGTTTTGTGAGAAATGCCTGATAAGTCTGCGATTTGTCCAACCCCTACCCTTAGCTCAAGGCCAACAACTTAAGCTTTTGAACTATTTTTCGTGATTGAGTAGTCCATTTGCTGAGTTTAATTCCAGTGTGGAAGAGTGATGAACTTTGTAGTCTTGGTGCTAAGTGCATGCTTGGTTGAAAGTAGACGGCAGCAAACAATCTTCCACATTCTTCCTTTTGTGCTATTTTAAAAAGCAAGCAATTAAAGTCAGTGCGGGTAGTCCACATGTTCAAAACTCTCAATGCAACTGATTTCTCTTTTGGCGTTTTCTTTGATCTTATTCGCCTGTAGAAAGACCGCAATTTTTAAAAACCTGTTCAAACCCACGATTTGCATCTCACCTCAATTAATCACACCATTTCCTGCAATGCTGTTTCACAAAGCCTTTTAATTTGCGGGACAAAAATGTTGATCCGCAAGAGTTCGCTTCCTAAATACAGTGTCCTTCTCCAAGTCCTCTCTATAAATTACAGTTTTACTACAATCAAGCCGTGAGTTGACGCTAAGAAGAAACAGCGTTTTGTGTGCAATTATGTTTGTTATTTGTTCATTCAGAACGGAGGTTAAATCAATGCGAGAAGACAGCAGGAATATGACATTCTTTTGCAACTAATCATTGTGGTTACGAACATGCACGAGCGATCAACTAGATGGTGGAATTAGGTAACGCGAGGTTGGGATGCATGTTATGCATAGAGTGGGGCTTAGGGTTGCTGACAGGGTATGAGTCAGTTCATCTCAACATGTTTTAGCAGCAGAGGCCTAATGTGGTTCCATTTCCTGTAAGAACAACGAAAAAGGTCGTCAGCTTTTCAGAACTCATGCTTCGACTGAGTGTGCATTCACTAGTGTCTTCCGGAAATCAGCCTCGCAGATTCAGTAGTCCAACAAACGTCCAGGTCATTCAAATTTAAGGTTTCTTGGTCTGTGCATTCAATTGCTTCTTCGTCACGTTCTAGCTGACCCTGTCTTAGTAGCCTGTCATTGGTCTTACCTTAAATCTGTCCCTTTCTACTTGGTGGCTTTTCATTTCGCATTCATCAGGGGATTCGGCTATTTTATAGTTTGTGTCACTTCTTCTCATTTCGCTTCTACCACGCTTTACAATCGTGGCGTCTACATTGGAAAAGTTCTAGGTTCAACAACCTCACATTTGAGGTTTCAATAGAGCCTTTGTCTTCCACATGGTCACCAGATTTAACTGCATTGTGGCAATTTGTGCTGCGCATATGTTTTATCAAAACGGGCGTAATAGTTGAAATACATAAATCACTAGTGCTTGGTGTCTGCTGTAGGTGCGCATGTGATCTGGTACTGGCCATCCAGCAGTGCACACTATGTGCTTCTTCCTCCTTTTCCTCAATGCTTGATTGAATGAGCGAGTGACATCAGAATTCAGTAGAGGCACGTGTGGCATCGATGTCACTGTCATTCTTGATATTGATGATGGCGGTGATGAGGACTTTTGCTGCAATGTGTCTGAAATATTTTTATGCTACCTAAATGTACCTTGGGGCTAGAGGATGCTTTTAATCTGGTCGTGGAAGTGCGTGACCACTCTCCTGAGCTTAAGGCATTATCGCCATAGCTATAGCGGCTTTGCTACGTCGTGCCCTCCATGTGCGTGGTGTCAAGATGGCTACAGGCGTAGTCTATAGCGGTAGCAGCAATATTGAAGTGGATGAAAGCATAGCAGCGTGTTATGCCGAATGTCATCCGAATATTCACATTTGAACCTGAGGCTGTCCGATGACAAAAGGTTTTTCGAGTTGTAGCCAAAGGCGTCCTACGTAGGTGGTAGGAGTGTACTCTATCCATACACAGTTTTTTCTATGTAGCTCTAAATTTGTTAGCTAAGCCGAACTGACCTCTGTCACTGCATGGTGTCTTGCGCAATCTCATTCTAACCTACGCTATATTACCCTGTATTAATCAAATTCGACTCCTTTAGGCAAGTGCATGCAAAGTATCAAAAAAGCAGTTCTTTGTGGATATCTTGACAACTTCTTATCAAACGCATTTCAACATGTGCTAGGATAAGTACGGGTCGTCTCAAGCAAGTCCTCACCACCATATTTTTCCAAGTAACATATGGAGCTGGTTACAAGCAATTCACCTCCATCCTTGCTTAAAGCGGAATACTTTTCCACGCAGTTATCCAAGCTTTTAATAACACCTTCGCAAATCAGTGTATCATTCTCTTCGCGAATCCAATTTTAGTCTATCTCCCACCCATTCATTTGTTTATCCATCCTTCCAACGCACTTTATTTCAACTGTCGTGAAGTCTACGCTCCGTTCTCTACCGTCTAAGCTGATTCACCAAAAGGTTACAACAATAAAGTTGATAAAAATAAATGTATTTTTGGATTTAAGAGCATAGATTTAGCAGGTCTAAATTATTAGCCTCAATTGGCATCATCATTGTATGAAAGGGACAATGTGGTGAAGAATTCCCGTCAGACAGATACTTGTTGTAAGCGCATTTAAAGGTCCGCCTTGCAGCTGCTACATTGAGCGTCGCCCTTGGATTCGTTGGAACCGAAGTCTAGATCGTCATACCATTCATTCGTTTGCCTTCACGCCGACCTCTAGCTCATTCAGTGGTAGGGTTCAAAGTAAGGCCACCAGCCACTCTAAAATGTGACACAGATGACTGGACGCCGAAAGTGTTGGCTGTTTCAGAAACCAAACCCTCTTACTAAGTGACATCCATAGGCAATGCCAACAACCAGCAGCCAAACTCATAGCAGCAATGTGACGAAATCCGACTCTGATGTGCTCCTTTATTGACATCTGGAGAACGGGATTTAGGTTCTCACACAGACCATTGGCATGATCAGGCTATGAAGCACAATGTCCTTGACATACAACACGATTCTGCAATGAAGTTATGGACCGCTTTTGCCCTTTATATGTGGTAGTCACTAAGTCCGTGGTTTCGGATGTCTTAACTATCCAACATTTCCGTCATACCAGTCATCTGTGGGCTGTGGTTGTCGAGGTGGGGTCTGCAACTGCACACGTTTTCTTTAACCATGCCATGGTGTCGCAAACTCTGCCTTTGCGCAGAAGAATATCCAGGAGGCGTGGAGTAGTAAGGCTCGTGGCTAGCGGGCCTGATACGATGGAAAATGTGACTACTGGAGTAAATAAAAGGATGGAGTGCGAATGGAGTTGGGGTTCTGCCACTGTTGACTTTTGCTGAGAATGAAATGTCAATATACAGCTAAGGCGACTGGCGGGTCTGCCAACACGACATAAGCCGATCGCAAACGTCTCCTCGCTACTTAATTGTCACTGATGCGTGTATCCTTGCTGTAGTTGCACTCACATTTTCCTGCTTTCTTGTCTTCAGACAACAAGGCTTCTAGTTTTCTTTGTCCAACATCGGACCTTTGCATTCAACACCCATGCACACCTCCGCACTGCTCTGCAATCCTCTCCACGCAGTGATGCTGCACAGAATACAAGTACATTCTTCATATTTGCAGTTCGCCTGCAGCGCCCAATTTGTTCGCGTCTGGAGGCATCCAGATTCCCAGCATGTACGACGAAGCAAGGTAGAGCATCACATGTACCTACAAGCTTCGTGGCATGCTAGCTGATCGACTGATACTCCAAAAAGTTCGAGATGTTACGGTGACTGGGTTTATTCACTTACGCCTATTTATAGTGCTTCTCCGTCTACGACTTTGGAGTGGTGACCTGCAGACCCAGAGCAGATGTCGACTTCTCAGGAGCCAATGAGGTAGCAGAAACAGGAGTCCGAATCTGAATGCCGTTAAAAGTTGAGGTTTAAAGCAAAACTCACACAAAATTGTGAAACTACAAATTTGCGCTAAACTTATAAATTTGTTATGCAGCTAGCCATAAAAAGCTTTGCAGAAATTATTTTTGGATATTGTGGGCACCTCTGCCCACTATCATATCTTGCTTTAACTCTTGTCCTTACCCGAAGATCTGCGAATTAAAAAGGGTGACTAAACACAGAAAACTTTGTAAGTTATCAACGAAAGTACAAGAGCTTTAAGTCCGATTCGACGAATAAATTGTTGAGTGGGAAACAGTGTCGAGAAGGATTGAATCACACAGTATTTGAAGAACATTTGTGATGGCAGTTGAAACTCAATGCTATTGGATGATGGTATTGTTCACATTAGACGATGATCCATTCGAAAATGTGCGATCTAGTTGAAATTAAAGTCCAGATTGTCATCGTCATCGCCTTCGTTATATGCTCCTGCTAATGCAATCCACTCCTTTTTCTCTTCCTTCTTAAGATCGCTGTAGATTTCCCATGACTCTAACTCCTTGCCCTTTTAGTTATTTAAGCCAGAAAGAAAAATTTTCTCGCTAATAGACAATGTAATAAGAGCATATCGCTTGATCATTACTGTTGTACCTAAGTCAAAAGGAGATGGGCAAATTAAGACCACTTTTGATGTGCGGCCGTTTCCCGTCATCTTTGAATGGAATAAAGGTTTGTTGGTGGCTTGGCGCTGCAATCACATTCTGCAATTATAATGGACTCATTTCAGTTGTTAAAACATTTACCATCTCTGACTTGACATCCATTGATGAAGTAGCACCAGAAGGTAATGAAGCAGACTTTTAATCAACATGGTAAAATGAGGTTGTCATTTGGGCTGTGGAAGTCCCACTGAACGTTCTGCGCATGCTGACAACCAACGGCTCTGAAAGAGTCTTGGTAGGACCAAAGATAGGGTGATTATTTAACCTCATTTACCTTCAACTCACTAACGATGCGTCTGTGCAAGGCTCATTAGCTGACCACAACATGACTTTTTGGGCACTCACACACGGAAGGCAGGTTCCCTTTTGCATCAGTGCCTTTCGATCCACCCAAGTAGAAGAGTGCTTAAAATCCTCGAGTTCGAACCCATGTCAGACGAGGCCGGTAAGACGAAGGATTTGTGCAATGCTTTATTGCTGAAATAGACAATCGCACACCTAGTGATGAAAGTTTTGTCGAAATCCCCCAGAGGAGAAAGGGGATATAGTGACTCGAGCATCCCAAGTTCGCAATAAAGTCCGTTAGCTCTGACCCATCTGTCCAAAGGATTTTGAGGCAGAAGACGAGGGGACAAACGGGAAGCGCGCTACATCTCAATCCATTGTGTAATAATTATGTCGACAGAGGCCACCGTTTCACTACCCATAAGGACTGTATTGATGCTCTGTCATCTGTGTTAATAAGTTTATAACAAAATAACCAGTCTGCTTGAGGATAGCGGTTCAATTCTCACGCGTGGTGCATAATGTTCTGACATCCTTTTCTAGAATAAATGCAACTTTCTCTAATAGAGTGCAATTTTGTAGCTGTATATCAATTGTCAACTAATCAATTTTCGAATATGAACTGCATTTTCTCTCCATACACTCGCAGAGACAAATTATAGCAGTTGTTCTAAGGCCAAGCTTGATGGTGTGTTTTGTGTGTTTTCAAAAATTCTTGAGATTGGAAGATATTTGCTCGACAGTGGTCCTTCAAGTTTGGCAGTTTCAATGTCATCGGTTGTGTTTGGTATGCTGCCTTACGATGTGGTGGGCACGTTGCGTGTTTCAATTGCGGCATTATTTTGGCTGGATAAGCTTTATTAGTTCAGGAAGGAAAGAAACTGTTTCATTTTAGGCTTCACGTGAGGTCAATGATGGTCCGAGTCTTAAGGATGACAAGAATGTACTTGTCTGTGGTGGTGCATCTAATGTGTTGCAAGGGGCTGCTGAAAAAATGCCAAATTTGAAGTTGGACTTCTCCGTTGCTCTCTATTCCTGTCTAGAAGTTTGTGTGATCTATGCTGCGTCTCAATGGATTCGTCGTGCATCCTTTTCCGAAGTCGATTCACAAATGCAATGTGACGGCTGCGTTTTCCAAATTGATGCGATGATCGTACCGGTCGAATTTGTCGTGCTGATTGGACGCAGATATGGCTGCAGTGCCCCTACGAAAGGGTAGTTAAATATTTTCTTCCCCACTATAACTCCAGTAGACGCGATCCGAACAAGCCTAGACCAACGGTGTAAAGATTCTGCTGCGACCGCGGCGTCGGCGTGCGGCCCACTCTATCGTCACACAGCGTATCAATCCGCCGCCTTGATTGGCGTTGTTTCTTTAATTATCAGTTTGTTGCTGCAGATTCGAGGATGTTACTCGAATGAAGTATTTGGTGACGCAGGTGATAGGTGGATGCAAGCATCGAATTTTACCGCGCATAGTGGGGACGACTGAACAAAAGAAGCAGCACATCAGCTGTGTTTCCTTCAAGTCTGCAAAGGACAGGTATTTCTTTGAGGCTGTGTCACCGTCGAAAGGCATTTTTATAATCAGCGTTCGCTGATGGAATTTTGTTGAAGCTGTTGGAGGACTGCGAAGTAGGGTGCAAGTGGTGTCGCGTCGTGACTGCTGCGCTGCGGACTGGTAGGCGAAAGGGCCATGTAAACGAGTGTGATGGCTATGGATGCATAGAGGAAGTGACTCGCCGATTTATAGGTACGTATAAATGCACGTTTGTTTATATTTGTAATGTCTCTATTTATGCATACCATTTGCTTTTTATGCACTTTGATGAGGTGTGACGCCTTGGTGCCGTGTGTAGCCCTTTACATCGGCCACAGTCACTGTGTATTTTATGGGAATCCAACGCTGGTTTAGGGGTAACTGTGTCTCTTCTTTCCCATTTTCTACTTGTTCCACTTGTTTGTTGTCATCATTTGTTTGAGTGCCTTAACCCAGCGGAGTGGTATGCTTTAATTGTTAACAGTTCTAAATTTTGCACTCATTGACATCTGGTCATGCCGTTAGCTGCATTTATCCATTCCGCGCATCTTGTTATCACTTTTCGCTTAGAATAGTAGATGGCGTACGTTCGCCCATTAATCTTGTTTTATTCTAGCCTAACCGTGAAGGGTCGCGCGTTTAGCGGGTTCGAATAAATATGCATATACTTTTTAGGAATTTTAATTGGAACAAATTGTTGGTGTTCATTACGTTAAATTCGTAGCCAGCATATTGAGTGTACCGGATGCTGGTAGGTAGAATACGGCAATTCGCTTCATAACAAATTAGTGTTTTCTGCCACAGTCGGAACAGTAAAATGGTCTGCTTTACTTCTTATTGTTTTGTGGAGTTGAGGAGGACCATCTCGTAATTTAATGCCCATTTTTACGCGCGCTCAAATTTTACTGAATCTCGGGCAATTTCGTTAGTCCTTCTACTGATGCTGTTTGTAAATCGGAAGGGCAGGAAATAGGACACGAGATTGACTGTTTAGTGTTCCTCGTGTAAGCCACGGAACTGTGCACATTTGTCGTTGTCAAAAGAAGCATCCCGAGAGGCCTGCATTCGAAATACTTATGGATAGAATAGTTATTCGAAGCGTATTGTCACGGTAATGACTTGGAAGGCAACCCACTGATGACCTCGGTTTGTTCACTCCTGCTGTAGCAGTGTACTAGGTCCTTGTCTCAGTCGTGGTAGTAAGCGGCTTTGGCTTTAGCTGCTTTTCCCTTGAGGCTGATAGTTGGCTGATGGGTCGCGGAAACAAGCAAAATTGGAGGTTTGGCGTCTACCTTAAGTTAGCCAGATTGGTATCTTTCACGACCAATAGTTGGTGGGCGTCGCCTAAGACACAGGCAAATGTGGATCGGCAAGCTTTAGGCTTCGTTTTTTTGGTTACTCACGCTCTTTTACTTATCTGTTAATGGGATTATTTGGTTGGCAGAGGCTTGGGTAGATTGACAGGCGTAGGTGAAGCGATCTACTTAATTCGTTGTCCATGGACATATCCGCCAAGTTATCTTCACCAGCTTTACTTCAGGGGTATGTGGTGTGGCGTTGGAAGGTTTATTCAGTCCTGCTTGATGTGAGTGGTCGTGCCGCCTCATCAGCCTTAGAACATTTGACTGTCGGAGGTGCTAAAATTAACCCCTCTCTGACGCCCTCACGACGCATTTTTCCGGGTGCATTGCTTCATCCTGATTGCATTGTTACCGCTAAGAATGCTTAGGATGGAGGTTGCTCACAGTGGAAAGGAATGGGATACTTTGCCGTGCCGTGTCAGCTGTCTTGTTTACTTACGGTGCTTGTTCCATTGTTTTAAGAACACGCGAACATATGGCAGGTCTATTGTACATGCAGTTGATTGACTGAGTGCTGACATGCCTGTCCGATGCACTGGAGCTGTGGGTGTACTGGGTAGTTTTTTTGGGGGGAAGGGAAGGGGGAAGAAGGGTGTCACCGGCATTGACATGCCCAAGTTATAAGGGCAAGTGGTGCACACGGGCCTTCAACCCTGTATTCCAGAACTTGACGATAATGCGACGCAGACATGGACAAAGTTCTGGTGTGGTCTAGTTTGCACCCTAGTTCTGCGACATTCGTTGGCTTTGTGCCTGTCGCACGAGTGCTTTTTTTGCGGTACGCCGCCTTTCCTGTGGTATATGTATGGTAGTGATGAGAACCTGGATGGGACAGTCGTCGCAAGTTGCGTCTTGTCCCCACCTTTCCTTCTGATCATGGTATCCTTTTCTTCCATCACACCTGTCATGTGTGTTGTTTTGAGACGATTACTTTGCGAATTCTTTTATTATTTATTTGCGTCGCTGTTCCTTTTTATTCACTTGTTTTGTCATTTGGTAGAGATGTAAAGGTAGGGTCTAGGTAAGGCGGTAAAGCTAGTGTCGGCTGTCCAATGACTTTTTACGCCATCCCGTTTACCGCAATCTCTTCATCTGCCGATCCACCCACATACCCACCTATCTGTTAATTTTTTCGACTATCCATCTGTTCGCTCGGCCCTTTCTCGACCTGCGAAACGTGTGGCGGTCAAGTTGGGCTGCATGCGGTAGGCATATGAGACTGACGGAGACGGACCTGTCCATAGTGTTCATAGAAAGGATTAAAGTAGTGGAAATGAAAAGCCAAGATGTTAGAATGCACCTTGGTCAAGCGAATGTAAAGCTACTGGGGGAGGTGAAAACATCAATTTTACGTTGGTAAATTACTCAATTAGCCGATGAAAAGTAAGGGAGGTGAGCAGGTGCCAAGTACTGTGGCTGCAGGAATTCAGGTGCCGCCGAAGGCGATGCATCAATGCTGAAATGTTAGCTAGGCCGCACTAGGCACCCATGGACGTCGAGGTGAAGTGGGCTATGTCAGCGCAGAACTGTGCATACAAATGTAAAGAGTGCGCGAAGAAGGCACGGCCGTTCTGTAGTTGTCCAGTGGGTATTTTGCAGCACCACCTGAGAAGGGATCTGCGCGGGGCCTAATCCTGATCGAAAGGGGCGAGAAGGTAAAAAAAACAGGCACGTGAGCGAGAACACCATTATTTAGGATGTATGAAGATCAGCAATCAAGCGCAACTTTCAAAAAGTTGGAAAGAAATGCGTTTTGCGTTCGTAGGCACCTAAAGCACCGATCTTTAAATGAGGCCTGCCAGCCGTGATCATGCCAATATTTAGACTCATTGATTTCCGCTTTACTAAGAGGTTTCTGGAGGCGTCTTTGACCGTAAGACACTTTGCAGATGTTAAACAAATCTGTTCCTTGACGGTGATTTAAGCCAAAAATTCCGGATTAGACCGTTCGCTGATGCTTCAGTTAGAGGGATCGAGACATCCACCATCGTGTATGACAGAAGTATTAAAACTTTGGTTATCTTATCACAGACATTGGGACATGAATAAGCACTTGACAAATTTAGTGTGTTGATGACATCTACTTACATGCAGATGCACATGTTCTTATTTCACTTGTTTTGTTTGTGCAAAAGCACCAGCGCGGAACGCCTATTTGTACCCAGAGGAGGGACAAAATCGCATGCTTAACAATGAGCCGTATCAGCTTTGTTACCAATCGCGCAGCAGCAAGTGGAACAAGCAACACTTTCTACCTCACAAAAGGTGGAAGAGATGGTCTCTGCTCTGGCTAAATCTCCAGTACTTTCAAAATCCACTTCCCTCTTATGCATTCGCTACAGAACAACCACAAAAACAAAAGAACCCAACCGAATTCTTCGCCACTAGAACGGCTGAAGATTGATGAGAATGCTTTAAGTGAATAGGATACCTTAGGGGCAATGCCCGTACATTCCACACACATTTTAACATCGACCAGTTCTCCGAAGCCTGTATTACAACAGACATCCTGCATCGACTTGTCTTTGTCTTCAAAGCAAGGTGAAAGCTCAGGCCAACCTTGAGCTACCGCTACGATGCCGAATTTCCCAACGTCAAACCCACTCCTATTTGATACCTTCATCTGAGCTAAGTCAGCAGCTGATACAACCACAGGTGAAGCAAGCGCTCCCACCGCCAAGCACGTGCCAACAATTTCTGGCAAACTTCTCCCAAATTAAAAATATAATAAGGGAAGCAGCGTGCTTATTATTACATTTCTGTGACAGAACCATTAATTGTAAGATGTCTGATAAAAGCCACTTAGTGCCCGCACTATGAACTCTCAACTCGGTGGTTGATGGTGGAGGATCAGGAGGGCACGGCTCTCTCAGCACACAGACAGATGACATCGTTGGCTGAGTCTCTCTCACCGAACAGGTGCGCTCTTGCACACACATTTCGCATTAGCCTTTGTATCCTTCGCCACCGTTTTCGACGCTTATTTTATTGGCGGCAGACGTTCATTTCATTGGTGCGTAAGTCCATCTTCGTATGCGGCAGTTGGTGTACTTTGCACGAACGCATTATGCTGTGATAAACGGCGATTGCCTAGGAAGAACTCAGCTTTCTAAACGAGGTATTTCTATGGTGCAACAGCCTTCATCAACCGAAACGCGTCTTGCTTTATGGAAGATGGGCCTTGTGGTGTGCTCCAGGCGGCGCAATCGGTCTACTAGTCTGTGCTGAATCTCCCCCATGGAAGGGGTTGGTCATGCCATCTTTATATTTTCTGTGCAAAATGAATCCGTTTTGAGCTAGCGTAGCCAAGATCACCGTACTCATTCATAGACCGCAAATAAGGGAATTTTCTATTTAATCAGTCGAATCAAAATAAGAAAACAAAGGACGGGAATGCAAATATAAGCATCTGAGCGTTGAACTAATTGTTTTACCTAAAGTGGCTCAGAGCAAAGACCATTCTTTACAATGCAGATCAATCCTGGAGGACGCAGATCCATCCTATTGCTACATGGACGAGTCCTATCGCATCTGCTGGAAAAAGTAACCTATCTGGTTGAAGAGGTTACCAAAATGAGGTTGTAAAGCCATCCAAGTCACTATAAATCCCTCCTTTCCATCCGAGGAGAAAAATCACCAAATTTAATTGCTTTTTGAAAATCAAGAAAAATTTGAACGCAGCATTAAAAAATGAAGCCTAATTTCCATAAGAAAGTCTTCCGTGACGTGCTGATCGCCTACCCTTGAGGATAGTTAGTGAAGAACTGAAATTTCCGCATTCATCCAAGCCAAGAATACACGGCCAAATGCCTACACAATCGCTATAGCTGCCACTGCCTCAAAGACACTCCAGCATGGGAAACTGAAATACCTCAGGCCATATATTTACGCCTACTTCAAATTACAAGCGATTAATTCTTGAAACGCCAGGTTGAATTCACTTATGTTACTTCACTTCATCCAAATGCAAGGCTGCATTCTTGCCTTTTCCGCGCAAGTGCTCGTACCATCGCATGGTCTTTTACGACCTGCAAGAAGTGGGGGTTGGGAAGGTCAAAATGCTTTTATCCTCATAGCATGGGAATCGATTAGGAGTACTTATTCGTTTGTGAAACAAAATGTGAGCTTTTCTCATAGTACGTGGCCTTGCTTCATTTTTGTCGTCTATTTGCATTAAAAAAGCAAATGAGTCAAAGGTCGAATTCCTGCTCTCAAACACGTAATGCATAGAAAAAGTAACGGGCTTACGGCTTCATCGTTGCGACAGAACCATTGATTGTAAGACGTCTGATGATGGCCACTTAGTGTTCGCACTATGAGTTCTCAACTCGGTGGTTGATGGTGGCCTATGGGTCACGTTCTACAGGTGACGAACTTCAGTCAGCCATGTGTGGACTGGTGTTGAAAACGGCAGGTAAGTCTATAAGGTGGTTTAACTTCCGATTCTTTCAACTGAACCCAGCAGAATGATAATTGTAAAGGTGGATGCCAGGATAGGAGCAACAAAACCTCTTCAAATAGCCATACAGCCGGCACTGATTCATGTATTCTACACTTACATTCATTTGAATTGATTCGACGGCGAAACTGTGTATGACTTGTGGCATTATAAGTCCTAGGCATTGATGCTGCATTAAGCGGTGAATTTACTAGCCTGCTCAATTGGCCAATGAGAATGGGAGGTGCTCGATGGATGCGAGTGAGCCTGGTGGCCGACTGTGGCTTCTGGCAGGCGCTGCACATGCATGCGTTTCCACTACGAAGCACTTCCTCTCCTGTGCATCGTTCCAAATTCTCCTACAGTAATAAGTGTTGCTAGCGGAGTTTAAAAAGTTAATTCGTTATCTGAGTAGTGGCTATTAAATAGTGCTCCCAACGTCTTCGATTCAGACGTGATCACGTGACATGGAGACTGCGTTGCCAACACGGCACTGTTCTGCAAGCAAAGCAGGGCAATGTTGCATGAGTAATGTGCATGATGGGCAAGTAAGAAAGATGGATAGCACCAAACCTACCTCCACCGCTGTTTTACCAACATAGAGCTTCCGAATGATGCTATGATTAGAAGATTTGTGAGGACGCTCCCCTTTGCCATGTCTGCATTTGCTTTTCTGGAGTTGAGCAGAGCCAAGAAAATTACAGGGATCTGTAGATCACTACAAGGAAACAAAAGTCACAGATAAACCAACTCAACCATGTCGCTATCAGCTCAATGCCTTCCAACACATAAAACTCGCCTGACACTCAGTGGATAAATTTATCGTTGGCGATGCCACTTGAAGCGTTCGCTGCATTATTCGCATCTTATAGCTTTCGAAGAGCAAAGAGGTCACGAAAAGAGTTAAAGCCTGATATGAACACAAAATTCAGCTTCGTCGCCATCACAGTAGTAGCGATACAAGTAAGCCATGAGTTGTCCCATGGCTTTTAGAGACTGCAGAACTGCATTAACGTAGCAGTTGCTGTCATAGTTGTTGGGTGCCAATTATGCTTAGCGATGGCCAAGTGACCACCCCTGATTAATCAGACAGCTTTGAATGTCGAGATCTTATGCGTTGGAATTTGTAGAAAGGGCACCACACAAATTGCACTGTGACACTATCACTTAAGTTGAAGTTCCATTTTACAAAGGAAAGGATTAATCAAAACCATTCTAGTCTGATCAAGGCTACACAGAAATAAACAAGTTCTTAACAAGAAGACGCTGACGCAACGACGTTAGGCGATGCGAATTAGACAAGTCAGTGGGGTATGAATTCAGAAGGAGAACGAATAAAAGGTAAGACAGACTGATTTTCTGCCCTGTCTCATTCAGCTAAATACTCACGTTACTCAACTCCTGCCGAATAAACGCATAGACCACCATTGCCTTTCGTAATGCAGAACAAAAATTATTCTAAGCACAGAAGTAGGCGTACGCATCAGAAATGCCTCTTCGTTAGCTCAATAGCAATAGCTAGGGGCGGGTCGATAAGCTCTCATCTACCGAGCATACCCCGTCCCCGCAGGTGTCTTGTGCATTAAATTTAAGTCCGCCTTAATATTTTAATTTGGCCTGCCTTATCAACTCGATACAACTGCATGTCATGCAAGTTGAGGCCTTCTCTTTTTCGCATATACTAGGGATCAAAGCACACATGGAAAGGCAAGCACTCTCTCTTGTCTACGCCTCCTTTCTCATGTCTTACTCCAACGCATCTTCGGAGATTATTTCCTCTGTCGCCTACTGCACTCTGTATATTTACACGCATTGCGCCATACAAGCGACAAATTTTCTTCACATGGTATATGAGTTTTGTCAAATTTATGTGCCGTGTCCACTTCAGGTTGAAATAAGTGAGAGTGTCGAGTTACGGGAAGGAAAAAGCATTAGATGAAGTAAAGTCAATTGGTGGATGGCTAATAGAATGCTAGCGAAGTGTGGAGCTGATATAGAATGGCCAAAGAACTAGCCATCGAATGGACGACCGAAAGAGATTTTATTGAGCTCAGCACGAAAGTGTCGATTCGATTTAGCTGGTTTTGTGAGATATCAATTCAGGCGACTACCCAAACGACGGAAACAAAGGTAAACAATGCAAAATACACGAACTTAGGCAAACAGACAAAAGCGTAGATACATGGTGAAAATAGAGAGGGTGGTCTAGAGTGGGAAACCATGCAAAGAAATTGGTTACAAAAAGAATATAAGGAGTAGATAGTGAGATGAGCAAGTAGGAATTCGAGCAGCTGACAAATTACAAAGTAAGAAGTGAAAGCAACGCGCCACCTTTGCTCCTCAAAGGCTAAGTGGAGGAGCAGAAGTAGGAAATGGAATTGAGGCAAAGTAGTGTAGTAAAAACCAAAGCGACAGAAAGATAGAAATGGAGATTTGATGGTAATCATTGCTAAACTTTGTTAAAACATGATTTTGTCTCGAGCAGAGCGTGATTGATTCAGGTCTAGTCTAACTCGTACTATTCATATCGCAATCGAGATTGGGACTAGTGGAGAGATGAAAGGGAACTTACAAAGAGGGCACTGGCAGATAGTGAGGTAGGAAGGGAAGGTGAGAGAAGCATAAAGGGAGGCAGGGAAGCTAGATGTTCTAGTGGCACTAAAGTGGAAAAATAAAGTAAGAAGCTGAATCGCAGGAATTATTCACTCCTCTTTTCCGTATGTATTTTATGCGAGGAGCACAGACGGTATGACATTAGGTAAGACGCAATACCTGTAAGTGCATAGAGCGCAGTATGCGAAAAAGGAGACACTCACCGAAAATGCGTTGGAGTGGCACATTCATTCATCCATTCATTCCCAAGACGTCATCAGGTCTACTTCTAGTCTGCGTGCCTTGATCTCTAATGTCTGCGCGATTTATGGTGAACACCTCAACTCTCAATGAAATGAGATGTGTAGAGTTGATTAGGCGGGCCATTTTAAATGGCAACGTATAAGTCGCCTTACTTGAGCTCGTCATAATCCAGCCTAGGTTGTTAATCTTGCCTATTCTGACCCAGTCTAAATTAGTCAAGCTTGGACGTGCGTACCGCGCTACAGTTCTTCCGCAGTGGCACATGAATATTTAGCAAGTTGGTGTACATCAACAGTTCTCCTGATGCTGCTGCTTATTTGGAATTTGAGACGTGAAAAGTAAGTGCACTACAGTAAGCATAGTGCACGGTTGAATTTTGGTTTAAGGAACCGACAAATCATTTCTAAAGATTGCTATTGGGTCAACAAAAAGGCTTTTCTGATGCGAAAGGTAATGGCGGTCCATTTTGCCATCGATAGGAGCAAAGTAATAAGGATTTTAAGCAGAGACAAAGGAATGGTAAAAATTGAGGCATAGAGACAAGAAGTCGTGCGTATGGATCTGCGGTGCAGTGTTCTTCATTTCTTCCTTACTTTCTCCCATCCTTCTCTACACTGATTCATTCTTCCACTCATCTAGCTATGTGAGTGAGTAAAATATAGAGGAACTGGCTTAGTGAAAAACATTTAACTTTTTCGAATGCTCTATACACTTGTTGAAGGGATTTACAGAAGAAAATGGGCATATTACTTTTAATTTGGATCATTTTTTGGTCATAGGGGTACCCGGCTGTCTGAGTGTACGTGTACGTGTTAAACTAGGCGCTCTCATCATCGGCCAAACCTTACTTTTTACAATTCGATGGGAGAATTGCCGCAAGTAACTACTAAATGGTTTAAGCTGCTAGATTATAATTCTGAACGATTCTGGATCTGAATTAACAGAAAATAACACAGTTATATATGCTTGAGTTATTTTGGCTTCCTTCGCCAAAATAGTCTACTTAACTGTCGGCCAGGTCTAAACTTTTGCTACATAAATTGAGGAACATCGCAGCTACCAGCGACGAAAGAAACTGCTGAGTACAAGATTGAATAACTGTAGGTGGAAAACCAAGAAAGCGGATCTCAGCTATGTACTTAAGCTAGCCTAGTTTACGTATTAAAATCATTCGCATTAAATTGTGTTCATTTCTAAGCATTAAATGTCCTACAATCAAACTGCACTTCGCTGAATCGCAAGCAACCCAACATTTGGGGCCTAATCCTAATTAATGTTAGATTGGGATGAACCAATCATGCGGAAGTGCGATATCCATTCATCCTGGCTGTTTGTTAATGCACATTCTTGGTAGAGCCGCACGACACCAAATGTTATAGTATCAGAGGAGACCTACGTTTTTGGCACCACACAAGATAACGGTCGGGGCCTTATTGGAATAGCTTTAAGGCCAATGTGAGAAATACCTAGAGCAGAGAGTACTCGGGCTAACTTGGCACTTTTTCACCCATGTTATGCCTTATGCTTACATTGATCTAGGCTACCAGTTCAAGTCTAATGCCACTCTGACCTCTCCAATGGCGGTCGCACGCGGTGAGCAGCTCATTCGTAAATAAATCCTTTCCTCGCCTTGCTTGAAGGCTTCTAGCTAAAACCCTAAAGCTATTAAATGACTTGACTAAGATTTTAACGTAATTGAGAGATATGCGTGCCACAGATATTTGTATAAAGCGATTTCACTGCGTATTAACGACTAATGTCTTGGATAAAAAGCAAAGTAACTGTCTAGTAAATAGCTGTTGTTAGATTATGCACGACAAGCATGGTGAGGAATCATAAAATGGAATTTATTATTACCTGAGTTACATGTGAAGTGACGCCAAAGGCAGAATTCTAACCCTGAATTGCTAGGTAGAGGACTCATGATTAGCAAATTATGCTCCAGTCAGACGCGAAACGTTCCAGTGAAATTCATGCCTCTCCTGCCAAAATCACGACATTTTAGTGCATCAAAGGACCCAATATACCAAAGAGGTGGAAAGCAGTCACCGCTAATGACCTCAAAATGATGAGCGATTTAATAAGCTTAAAGACTTGTGTTGCTTAGCAAAATACACAATCTGCAGGTAAATTGTGTCTTAGAAATTATGAACCTCGAGCGCATTTATTTCCGGTCTTAAACGGTAGATGATGTATTACATTTGACATGCAGGACCAAATGATTAAGTTTCATAGACATTAGTGGAATAAAATCCATCACTAATCATACTCGTGTGCCTAAATTTAATAAAATATACTCATTGCACTCACAGCATCAATAAAACTGTGGCGATCCCTCACGTCGAATTGCTTTGGCATACGGAAGTGGACACAAGTGAAGTTTTGGGCAGCCCGTTGGCCCAAAATGCCCGTAATTACATAAAAACAGTTCTAATTGAAGTCACCACGTTAGTCGTTTGATAACATGTCGTCTCAATCTGTCTTAGTAATTACAATTTATTATTCAAATCAACTTAGACTTGCCAAAGCCTAGCCTATACTATCACGCATATTTTGTGTACTCACTCACCAGCCAACACAAAAGTGGTGCGCTGAACAGTCATTTTTATTTAATCACTCAGTCGTAGCAAAATGTGACTGCCGCTCTCCCATCACAATCTGGACATTCTTCTGGCATATCACAGTGGACCACCTCACCTCAACTCACACACCTCGACTACGTCGATCAAAAAGCAAATTTATCATCACCTGCGCAAACTCACTCAACACCCATGTTCCCTTGTTTGCGAAGAAACACATACAAATGGGTAACATTTTTAAAATTGCTAGTTATAAAAATGAACAGGAACACACAACACCGTGGAGACACCATCAAAGCTTGGATAGGGAGATGTAGGTATCAGGAACAGTGGGGGTTCAGGATCTAGAGAGTTTGTGCTGTACAACATCATGGACTTCACGATGGTAGCGGTGTTTCCACACCGACAAATTGCACTTATGATCCGCTTTGGGCAACAAACCTCTCGTCACCATTCAATCCACATACCATCGACATTTGAACCAGCAAATCGGAAACAGCAAGCATGGATTTGGGAAAGTCTCGATAAATAAGAAGGATATAAGGTCTAAACAGAGGCGCTGGTTTTGTGTCCCCATGAGCATTCATAATGCAGAGGTGTCACGCGAAGCAGGAAGGGATAGATCACGCTATACAAGGAACAGACATCATTTATCAAGAATGGCACAGACCAGTGCCAGTGCCTGTGTACAACGAAGCCCGGTAATAGGCAAAGTTTCTTGTGAACGGAGGCATCTACAATCTTGGATACCCGCACTAGCAGGCGTCAACCTAGTCAGCAATTAGGCACTTGAAAGGTGTGGATGTCTATCGGTCAGTGGATATCCCAAAAATGTTGGTTTCCAGCTCACCCGCACAGTGGTAATTCCTGAGACCCTTTATTTGCAGAGTAAACTTTACAATTCCAGTGTCTGCTTGACACAACTACTCAATGCATTCAGGTGCGCCTCCCATTAAAGCACCCTCTTTTATCTTGTATCCACCCAAAAGGACATCACAATCAGAATATGTAAAAAGCAGAAGTGATACGATAGCCATGAAACTGTCCCTTCTGCACACCACGCTACACACGTGCTGTGGTCTAGTCCTCGTCGTCGTCGTCGTCAGCTGGATTGCAATTAGGATGAAACATTTCCAAATAGTTTGCGTCAATGAAATGTGGGCCATAAGCACTCGTCTTACCACACGAGGACACATGCTGGATTCGTAGGTTGTAAAAATACTACACACGCTAAATCTGTCTATTACCTAAGACGAAGTTGAAAATGGGAGTGAAAATCTCAGGGATCACTATGAGAAAAAAACAATGCACATCGAAGAGTCGCCCAGGGAATAGGACAACGAACATCTATTACAAGTAAGGCAAATGAGATCTGCTCGAAAAATTCCCCCTTTAAGAATAGCAAGCAATTATGGGCTCGAGGCGAAGGCAGGACAGAAAAAACGAATTCACAACGGATCATAAGTCTGAGTAGCCGAAAAAATACTTGATTTCGGAGGTTAAAAGCAAAAAAAGAAATAAAAAAGAAGATTAGAACCTACTAAGGGGTTAATTGCAAGCTCGGAGACGGGAAAAAGGAAGCTACGCTAAAAGTGCCTGCCTAAACCAAACGGCAGAAATTAAATGCCTGGTTTTTCCTGTATATTCTCAAAGGGGTAAAGTTTCAGACGAACGAAAAAAAATTCGCAGTGATCAAATGAAACAACGCAAGAAGGCGGTCTGGCAGAATCATTGCAAGACTTGCGATTTCATAAATGAAATCAGCCTACTTAGCTTTGCACACAATAGTTGAATTTGAGACACAAACACCCTAACGTTCTACCACGAGTCTGTAAACAGATTGTTGTCTACTCTTAGCAAGTAAACAAAAGGCAAAAGAGTCTTCGCCTTGCTAAACAATCGCCTTTTAACTACTTTTCAACAGCATTAGGTTTTACGAGGAAATCGCGGGAATGAATGGAATTAGAAAAAAGGTGGTGCCAACCGAATAACAGGAATAACGAATTGATGGCTTTCAATCGCCATCCCAAAAATTACCTGAAGAAGACACTACTTAACAAAAATCGTGCAAAACGCTAAGCGTGGGTAAATAGGAAATGTATGAAAAATACAGAAAACAGCATATTTGAATTGTTAATCAGTCTAACGGTAATAAGAGAGATTCCCATGCTAAAAGAAAGGAGTAACTTCATGCCTACCAACAAAAATCAAGAATGATGGCACAGTGGAAAGAAGCAATGACGCAAGGTCAATCATAAAAACGCTACGCGTCAAGCACTTGACGATGTCTCATGCCTATTGTGATGGACACAATTCGGCGCAATGATCCCTGAATGAGTCCTGCAACCCTGTGGATGGACACTGACCGGTTAATAATAATGCGACCCCACAGAGAGATGTAGATTGGCAATACTGATACGCGGTTACGGATCCCGTGTCCATGCGGATTAGCCTGCATCGGCGTTGAGGCACGCAACTCCATTGCATGTGTTTGATAATTTTGAATACAACCAGCCAACACCGTCTTGCGCAATCCCCTACTTGAAGACCAAGTCTTCTGCAACAGATAATATACTTACTCGTTGGAGTAGTCATTCCCCCCCCGCTTTGCAGGAAAATGGATTCAAAGGCACACGAAAAGCCATCGGCACAGTTCTGCGCTGACATAGCCCACTTCACCTCGACGTCCATGGGTGCCTAGTGCGGCCTAGCTAACATTTCAGCATTGATGCATCGCCTTCGGCGGCACCTGAATTCCTGCAGCCACAGTACTTGGCACCTGCTCACCTCCCTTACTTTTCATCGGCTAATTGAGTAATTTACCAACGTAAAATTGATGTTTTCACCTCCCCCAGTAGCTTTACATTCGCTTGACCAAGGTGCATTCTAACATCTTGGCTTTTCATTTCCACTACTTTAATCCTTTCTATGAACACTATGGACAGGTCCGTCTCCGTCAGTCTCATATGCCTACCGCATGCAGCCCAACTTGACCGCCACACGTTTCGCAGGTCGAGAAAGGGCCGAGCGAACAGATGGATAGTCGAAAAAATTAACAGATAGGTGGGTATGTGGGTGGATCGGCAGATGAAGAGATTGCGGTAAACGGGATGGCGTAAAAAGTCATTGGACAGCCGACACTAGCTTTACCGCCTTACCTAGACCCTACCTTTACATCTCTACCAAATGACAAAACAAGTGAATAAAAAGGAACAGCGACGCAAATAAATAATAAAAGAATTCGCAAAGTAATCGTCTGAAAACAACACACATGACAGGTGTGATGGAAGAAAAGGATACCATGATCAGAAGGAAAGGTGGGGACAAGACGCAACTTGCGACGACTGTCCCATCCAGGTTCTCATCACTGCCATACATATACCACAGGAAAGGCGGCGTACCGCAAAAAAAGCGCTCGTGCGACAGGCACAAAGCCAACGAATGTCGCAGAACTAGGGTGCAAACTAGACCACACCAGAACTTTGTCCATGTCTGCGTCGCATTATCGTCAAGTTCTGGAATACAGGGTTGAAGGCCCGTGTGCACCACTTGCCCTTATAACTTGGGCATGTCAATGCCGGTGACACCCTTCTTCCCCCTTCCCTTCCCCCCAAAAAACTACCCAGTACACCCACAGCTCCAGTGCATCGGACAGGCATGTCAGCACTCAGTCAATCAACTGCATGTACAATAGACCTGCCATATGTGCGCGTGTTCTTAAAACAATGGAACAAGCACCGTAAGTAAACAAGACAGCTGACACGGCACGGCAAAGTATCCCATTCCTTTCCACTGTGAGCAACCTCCATCCTAAGCATTCTTAGCGGTAACAATGCAATCAGGATGAAGCAATGCACCCGGAAAAATGCGTCGTGAGGGCGTCAGAGAGGGGTTAATTTTAGCACCTCCGACAGTCAAATGTTCTAAGGCTGATGAGGCGGCACGACCACTCACATCAAGCAGGACTGAATAAACCTTCCAACGCCACACCACATACCCCTGAAGTAAAGCTGGTGAAGATAACTTGGCGGATATGTCCATGGACAACGAATTAAGTAGATCGCTTCATCTACGCCTGTCAATCTACCCAAGCCTCTGCCAACCAAATAATCCCATTAACAGATAAGTAAAAGAGCGTGAGTAACCAAAAAAACGAAGCCTAAAGCTTGCCGATCCACATTTGCCTGTGTCTTAGGCGACGCCCACCAACTATTGGTCGTGAAAGATACCAATCTGGCTAACTTAAGGTAGACGCCAAACCTCCAATTTTGCTTGTTTCCGCGACCCATCAGCCAACTATCAGCCTCAAGGGAAAAGCAGCTAAAGCCAAAGCCGCTTACTACCACGACTGAGACAAGGACCTAGTACACTGCTACAGCAGGAGTGAACAAACCGAGGTCATCAGTGGGTTGCCTTCCAAGTCATTACCGTGACAATACGCTTCGAATAACTATTCTATCCATAAGTATTTCGAATGCAGACCTCTCGGGATGCTTCTTTTGACAACGACAAATGTGCGCAGTTCCGTGGCTTACACGAGGAACACTAAACAGTCAAACTCGTGTCCTATTTCCTGCCCTTCCGATTTACAAACAGCATCAGTAGAAGGACTAACGAAATTGCCCGAAATTCAGTAAAATTTGAGCGCGCGTAAAAATGGGCATTAAATTACGAGATGGTCCTCCTCAACTCCACAAAACAATAAGAAGTGAAGCAGACCATTTTACTGTTCCGACTGTGGCAGAAAACACTAATTTGTTATGAAGCGAATTGCCGTATTCTACCTACCAGCATCCGGTACACTCAATATGCTGGCTACGATTTTAACGTAATGAACACCAACAATTTGTTCCAATTAAAATTCCTAAAAAGTATATGCATATTTATTCGAACCCGCTAAACGCGCGACCCTTCACGGTTAGGCTAGAATAAAACAAGATTAATGGGCGAACGTACGCCATCTACTATTCTAAGCGAAAAGTGATAACAAGATGCGCGGAATGGATAAATGCAGCTAACGGCATGACCAGATGTCAATGAGTGCAAAATTTAGAACTGTTAACAATTAAAGCATACCACTCCGCTGGGTTAAGGCACTCAAACAAATGATGACAACAAACAAGTGGAACAAGTAGAAAATGGGAAAGAAGAGACGCAGTTACCCCTAAACCAGCGTTGGATTCCCATAAAATACACAGTGACTGTGGCCGATGTAAAGGGCTACACACGGCACCAAGGCGTCACACCTCATCAAAGTGCATAAAAAGCAAATGGTATGCATAAATAGAGACATTACAAATATAAATAAACGTGCATTTATACGTACCTATAAATCGGCGAGTCACTTCCTCTATGCATCCATAGCCATCACACTCGTTTACATGGCCCTTTCGCCTACCAGTCCGCAGCGCAGCAGTCACGACGCGACACCACTTGCACCCTACTTCGCAGTCCTCCAACAGCTTCAACAAAATTCCATCAGCGAACGCTGATTATAAAAATGCCTTTCGACGGTGACACAGCCTCAAAGAAATACCTGTCCTTTGCAGACTTGAAGGAAACACAGCTGATGTGCTGCTTCTTTTGTTCAGTCGTCCCCACTATGCGCGGTAAAATTCGATGCTTGCATCCACCTATCACCTGCGTCACCAAATACTTCATTCGAGTAACATCCTCGAATCTGCAGGAACAAACTGATAATTAAAGAAACAACGCCAATCAAGGCGGCGGATTGATACGCTGTGTGACGATAGAGTGGGCCGCACGCCGACGCCGCGGTCGCAGCAGAATCTTTACACCGTTGGTCTAGGCTTGTTCGGATCGCGTCTACTGGAGTTATAGTGGGGAAGAAAATATTTAACTACCCTTTCGTAGGGGCACTGCAGCCATATCTGCGTCCAATCAGCACGACAAATTCGACCGGTACGATCATCGCATCAATTTGGAAAACGCAGCCGTCACATTGCATTTGTGAATCGACTTCGGAAAAGGATGCACGACGAATCCATTGAGACGCAGCATAGATCACACAAACTTCTAGACAGGAATAGAGAGCAACGGAGAAGTCCAACTTCAAATTTGGCATTTTTTCAGCAGCCCCTTGCAACACATTAGATGCACCACCACAGACAAGTACATTCTTGTCATCCTTAAGACTCGGACCATCATTGACCTCACGTGAAGCCTAAAATGAAACAGTTTCTTTCCTTCCTGAACTAATAAAGCTTATCCAGCCAAAATAATGCCGCAATTGAAACACGCAACGTGCCCACCACATCGTAAGGCAGCATACCAAACACAACCGATGACATTGAAACTGCCAAACTTGAAGGACCACTGTCGAGCAAATATCTTCCAATCTCAAGAATTTTTGAAAACACACAAAACACACCATCAAGCTTGGCCTTAGAACAACTGCTATAATTTGTCTCTGCGAGTGTATGGAGAGAAAATGCAGTTCATATTCGAAAATTGATTAGTTGACAATTGATATACAGCTACAAAATTGCACTCTATTAGAGAAAGTTGCATTTATTCTAGAAAAGGATGTCAGAACATTATGCACCACATGTGAGAATTGAACCGCTATCCTCAAGCAGACTGGTTATTATGTTATAAACTTATTAACACAGATGACAGAGCATCAATACAGTCCTTATGGGTAGTGAAACGGTGGCCTCTGTCGACATAATTATTACACAATGGATTGAGATGTAGCGCGCTTCCCGTTTGTCCCCTCGTCTTCTGCCTTAAAATCCTTTGGACAGATGGGTCAGAGCTAACGGACTTTATTGCGAACTTGGGATGCTCGAGTCACTATATCCCCTTTCTCCTCTGGGGGATTTCGACAAAACTTTCATCACTAGGTGTGCGATTGTCTATTTCAGCAATAAAGCATTGCACAAATCCTTCGTCTTACCGGCCTCGTCTGACATGGGTTCGAACTCGAGGATTTTAAGCACTCTTCTACTTGGGTGGATCGAAAGGCACTGATGCAAAAGGGAACCTGCCTTCCGTGTGTGAGTGCCCAAAAAGTCATGTTGTGGTCAGCTAATGAGCCTTGCACAGACGCATCGTTAGTGAGTTGAAGGTAAATGAGGTTAAATAATCACCCTATCTTTGGTCCTACCAAGACTCTTTCAGAGCCGTTGGTTGTCAGCATGCGCAGAACGTTCAGTGGGACTTCCACAGCCCAAATGACAACCTCATTTTACCATGTTGATTAAAAGTCTGCTTCATTACCTTCTGGTGATACTTCATCAATGGATGTCAAGCCAGAGATGGTAAATGTTTTAACAACTGAAATGAGTCCATTATAATTGCAGAATGTGATTGCAGCGCCAAGCCACCAACAAACCTTTATTCCATTCAAAGATGACGGGAAACGGCCGCACATCAAAAGTGGTCTTAATTTGCCCATCTCCTTTTAACTTAGGTACAACAGTAATGATCAAGCGATATGCTCTTATTACATTGTCTATTAGCGAGAAAATTTTTCTTTCTGGCTTAAATAACTAAAAGGGCAAGGTGTTAGAGTCATGGGAAATCTACAGCGATCTTAAGAAGGAAGAGAAAAAGGAGTGGATTGCATTAGCAGGAGCATATAACGAAGGCGATGACGATGACAATCTGGACTTTAATTTCAACTAAATCGCACATTTTCGAATGGATCATCGTCTAATGTGAACAATACCATCATCCAATAGCATTGGGTTTCAACTGCCATCACAAATGCTCTTCAAATACTGTGTGATTCAATCCTTCTCGACACTGTTTCCCACTCAACAATTTATTCGTCGAATCGGACTTAAAGCTCTCGTACTTTCGTTGATAACTTACAAAGTTTTCTGTGTTTAGTCACCCTTTTTAATTCGCAGATCTTCGGGTAAGGACAAGAGTTAAAGCAAGATATGATAGTGGGCAGAGGTGCCCACAATATCCAAAAATAATTTCTGCTAAGCTTTTTATGGCTAGCTGCATACCAAATTTATAAGTTTAGCGCAAATTTTTAGCTTCACAATTTTGTGTGAGTTTTGCTTCAAACCTCAACTTTTAACGGCATTCAGATTCGGACTCCTGTTTCTCCTACCTCATTGGCTCCTGAGAAGTCGACATCTGCTCTGGGTCTGCAGATCACCACTCCAAAGTCGTAGACGGAGAAGCACTATAAATAGGCGTAAGTGACCAATCCTAGTCACCGTAATATCTCGAACTTTTGGAGTATCAGTCGATCAGCTAACATGCCACAAAGCTTGTAGGTACATGTGGTGCTCTACCTTGCTTCGTCGTACATGCTGGAAATCTGGATGCCTCCAGACGCGAACAAATTGGGCGCTGCAGGCGAACTGCAAATAGGGACAATGTACTTGTATTCTGTGCAGCATCATTGCGTGGAGAGGATTGCAGAGCAGTGCGGAGGTGTGCATGGGTGTTGAATGCAAAGGTCCGATGTTGGACAAAGAAAACTAGAAGCCTTGTTGTCTGAAGACAAGAAAGCAGGAAAATGTGAGTGCAACTACAGCAAGGATACACGCATCAGTGACAATTAAATAGCGAGGAGACGTTTGCGATCGGCTTATGTCGTGTTGGCAGACCCGCCAGTCGCCTTAGCTGTATATTGACATTTCATTCTCAGCAAAAGTCAACAGTGGCAGAACCCCAACTCCATTCGCACTCCATCCTTTTATTTACTCCAGTAGTCACATTTTCCACCGTATCAGGCCTGCTAGCCACGAGCCTTACTACTCCACGCCTCCTGGATATTCTTCTGCGCAAAGACAGAGTTTGCGACACCATGGCATGGTTAAAGAAAACGTGTGCAGCTGCAGACCCCACCTCGACAACCACAGCCCACAGATGACTGGTATGACAGAAATGTTGGATAGTTAAGACATCCGAAACCACGGACTTAGTGACTACCACATACAAAGGGCAAAAGCGGTCCATAACTTCATTGCAGAATCGTGTTGTTTGTCGAGGACAGTGTGCTTCATAGCCTGATCACGCCAATGGTCTGCGTGAGAACCTAAATCCCGTTCTCCAGATTTCAATAAAGGAGCACACCAGAGTCGGATTTCGTCACATTGCTGCTATGAGTTTGGCTGCTGGTTGTTGGCATTGCCTATGGATGTCACTTAGTAAGAGGGTTTGGTTTCAGAAACAGCCAACACTTTCGGCATCCAGTCATCTGTGTCACATTTTGGCGTGGCTGGCGACCTTACTTTGAACCCTACCATTGAATGAGCTGGAGGTCGGAGTGAAGGCAAACGAATGAAACGTATGACGATCTAGACCTCGGTTCCAACGAATCCAAGGGCGACGCTCAATGTAGCAGCTGCAAGGCGGACCTCTAAACGTGCTTATAACAAGTATCTGTCTGACGGGAATTCTTCACCACATTGTCCCTTTCATACAATGATGACGCCAATTGAGGCTATTAATTTAGACCTGCTAAATCTATGCTCTTAAATCCAAAAATACATTTATTTTTATCAGTTTTATTGTTGTAACCTTTTGCTGAATCGGCTTAGACGGTAGAGAATGGAACGTAGACTTCACGACAGTTGAATTAAAGTGCGTTGGAAGGATGGATAAACAAATGAATGGGTGGGAGATGGACTAAAATTGGATTCGCGAAAAAAATGATACACTGATTTGCGAAGGTGTTATTAAAAGCTTGGATAACTGCATGGAAAAGTATTCCGCTTTAAGCAAGGATGGAGGTGAATTGCTTGTAACCAGCTCCATATGTTACTTGGAAAACATGGTGGTGAGAGCTTGCTTGAGACGACCCGTACTTATCCTAGCACATATTGAAATGCGTTTGATAAGAAGTTGTCAAGATATCCACAAAGAACTGCTTTTTTGATACTTTGCATGCACTTGCCTAAAGGAGTCGAATTTGATTAATACAGGGTAATATAGCGTAGGTTAGAATGAGATTGCGCAAGACACCATGCAGTGACAGAGGTCAGTTCGGCTTAGCTAACAAATCTAGAGCTACATAGGAAAAACTGTGTATGGAGAGAGTACACTTCTACCACCTACGTAGGAAGCCTTTGGATACAACTCGAATAACCTTTTGTCATCGGACAGCCTCAGGTTCAAATGTGAATATTCGGATGACATTCGGCATAACACGCTGCTATGCTTTCATCCACTTCAATATTGCTGCTACCGCTATAGACTACGCCTGTAGCCATCTTGACACCACGCACGGGGAGGGCACGACGTAGCAAAGCCGCCATAGCTATGGCGATAATGCCTTAAGCTCAGGAGAGTGGTCACGCACTTCCACGACCAGATTAAAAGCATCCTCTAGCCCCAAGGTACATTTAAGTAACATAAAATAATTCAGACACATTGCAGCAAAAGTCCTCACCACCGCCATCATCAATATCAAGAATGACAGTGACATCGATGCCACACGTGTCTCTACTGAATTCTGATGTCACTCGCTCATTCAATCAAGCATTGAGGAAAAGGAGGAAGAAGCACATAGTGTACACTGCTGGATGGCCAGTACCAGATCACATGCGCACCTACAGCAGACACCAAGCACTAGTGATTTATGTATTTCAACTATTACGCCCTTTTGATAAAACATATGCGCAGCACAAATTGCCACAATGCAGTTAAATCTGGTGACCATGTAGAAGACAAAGGCTCTATTGAAACCTCAAATGTGAGGTTGTTGAACCTAGAACTTTTCCAATGTAGACGCCACGATTGTAAAGCGTGGTAGAAGCGAAATGAGAAGAAGTGACACAAACTATAAAATAGCCGAATCCCCTGATGAATGCGAAATGAAAAGCCACCAAGTAGAAAGGGACAGATTTAAGGTAAGACCAATGACAGGCTACTAAGACAGGGTCAGCTAGAACGTGACGAAGAAGCAATTGAATGCACAGACCAAGAACCCTTAAATTTGAATGACCTGGACGTTTGTTGGACTACTGAATCTGCTAGGCTGATTTCCGGAAGACACTAGTGAATGCACACTCAGTCGAAGCATGAGTTCTGAAAAGCTGACGACCTTTTTCGTTGTTCTTACAGGAAATGGAACCACATTAGGCCTCTGCTGCTAAAACATGTTGAGATGAACTGATTATACCCTGTCAGCAACCCTAAGCCCCACTCTATGCATAACATGCATCCCAACCTCGCGTTACCTAATTCCACCATCTAGTTGATCGCTCGTGCATGTTCGTAACCACAATGATTAGTTGCAAAAGAATGTCATATTCCTGCTGTCTTCTCGCATTGATTTAACCTCCGTTCTGAATGAACACATAACAAACATAATTGCATACAAAACGCTGTTTCTTCTTAGCGTCAACTCACGGCTTGATTGTAGTAAAACCGTAATTTATTGAGAGGACTTGGAGAAGGACACTGTATTTAGGAAGCGAACTCTTGCGGATCAACTTTTTTATCCCGCAAATTAAAAGGCTTTGTGAAACAGCATTGCAGGAAATGGTGTGATTAATTGAGGTGAGATGCAAATCGTGGGTTTGAACAGGTTTTTAGAAATTGCGGTCTTTCTACAGGCGAATAAGATCAAAGAAAATGCCAAAAGAGAAATCAGTTGCATTGAAAGTTTTGAACATGTGAACTACCCGCACTGACTTTAATTGCTTGCTTTTTAAAATAGCACAAAAGGAAGAATGTGGAAGATTGTTTGCTGCCGTCTACTTTCAACCAAGCATGCACTTAGCACCAAGACTACAAAGTTCATCACTCTTCCACACTGGAATTAAACTCAGCAAATGGACTACTCAATCACGAAAAATAGTTCAAAAGCTTAAGTTGTTGGCCTTGAGCTAAGGGTAGGGGTTGGACAAATCGCAGACTTATCAGGCATTTCTCACAAAACTGTGATTTTTAGAAAGAAAAGGAAGTAGAGGTTGTGATACAATCTGGAGAAGCTGGATGGGTAAAATACCAGGCGAGTTCACTGGAACGAAACACTTCAACTCTGACCTCGCCGTAAATGTGGTTATATTCCCATTGTCATGAAAACATCCAGAAATCACGCATTAAAGTGAATATTCAGTCGTAGAAAGTAGCCATCGCTGCCACAGTTGGGGCATAGGAGTGGGAGAGCAAAGGAAAGAATGGACGAATGTGACCCAAGGGGAAGAATTGCGAATCGAGCAGTCAACATTAGAAAAATGCGAGAACATAATTTAAGGCAAGTGTGTGAAGTTTATTGCATCAGATTAAAACTGCACTTATGACCACAAACAGCAAGGTAGGAAGCCTTGCTGACGTGCACTTCTGCATGAGTGACAGAGGAGTTTAGAAGGAAGGTTCAATCGGTATTGTCCTGTAGGAGGTGTGAGGTCAGTGCAGTATGCTGCTACCCTTCAATTCAATCCTGCATGGAGAAAGCGAAGTCTTTTGTTCCCATTTCGCACTATGAGCATTGTCAGCAGAAATGGACGCCAAATTAAATTGTGATCGTAAACGAGTCGCGGACACTAAATTATCACAGTAGTACAAAATATGGTGCCAAAAATCCTCATACCTTCACTTACATCAACGGTCGCTTTAGTGCTGATTTCATCGGCACACAAGAACTGTCCTGGGGATAAAGGACAGGGACGTGTTAACAAAGATGGCTGTGAGACGAGTGGGTTCGACGCGTTTAGTGTGCAAATTGGCGTTGACTCCAAAATTGCGCGCTTTCATATGCACTCGTATAAACATGCAGGTAGCTTTGCCAAAATCATGTGATTTAAAATT
The DNA here is from genome assembly GCA_036345935.2 of Taenia hydatigena. Lineage (NCBI taxonomy): Eukaryota > Metazoa > Platyhelminthes > Cestoda > Cyclophyllidea > Taeniidae > Taenia > Taenia hydatigena. Next base: position 53,683 of record JADWOT020001891.1, read on the forward strand.
GTGGCATCGCTGATGACTGCGATTTATCTGGGATTGTTAAGTTTGTTTGCGGTTTGAGGAGGTGCAAATATGACTGTGTCGATAGATAATTTGAAGCAGTTATGGCATGAGCAGCATCCTCCCAACACGCAGGCTGAAATTTGGTCCTCAAATCACTACCTTTATTTGATAATTATTGGCTACCAGTGTGTGTGTATGGCAAAGCACTTCTGCTTCCAGGATGGAATCCATCCTTTCAGAAGTCTACATTATCACACCGATGCTTCATATTTGTACTTAGTCAATGAGAACGGTTTCTAAATGCAGCGACAATAATATGCGGAATATGCTGAGGAGCAGTGTGGAATTTAACGCAATATGTGCGGAATGTTCAATATATTTTGGTTTTGGATACTTTGAACTTTAGCCATAAAGATTAATTCCAGCAAACCTTTAAAGACATATGAATTTCATTTTATCCATAGGCTTGATGTACTATTTGTGCTGACCTTAGCAACTAAGGTTTGGTGGTTCAACATTGATATCTACAGGATTTTTCATGTGCCTACACGTTTCCAGTAAGTCATTTTGTAGGAACACACAGCTCAACTCACGCAGTCACCTCACAGTACCTAATTTCTTTGAAGCATTACACAATTGCTGACGCTTGTGTCGCTTATATACCGGGTGAAAATGCCGATTCGTCTTTTCATTGATGTTGCCTTTGGACACAGCCTACAGATATGAAAAAGTCCCATCTTTAGATGACAGCTATTGCACTTCCTCGTAGAGAAGCCAAAAGCTCGCTATTTCCATGCACCTATTCTTGCCTCAAGTCGTTTGTTAATTGTTTGCAAATGCAAGATGACTAGTCTTGACATTTGTAAATAAGAGAGAAGGAAAATGTGCAGGACTGCATTAAGCCAAATTAATGAACGCGCTCCATTGACTAGCAAAAACTGGATGATTCCATCACCCGTCACAGTCTCACCTTGTATGTTTCTGTCGAATGTTAGCCGAAGGGATGGGAATCTCAATACCGGTAGTTTGAAAGAAATCGCAGTATACCAGGTTGAAATCAATTGACACGGTTAACGGCCAAGCTTCTTTTGGAAGTGTTCAAGCTTTATAAATGGTCCTTGCTAAAAAAGTAATTCCTTTTATGCATCTGTCTACACTGCTATGTGCTTCCTCTTTACTAGTGGAATTCTCAAACGATGGTTTCCAACACACCCGGGTGTTTTGAATGCGAAATGACCTCGGATAATGAGAACTACCACTTCGCGACCCTGCTGATATTGAGACTAGACCAGTTTCCGAAGCCTACGAATTAAATGATTTTGGAGATAAAGGAGCTATGTTCTGCCAGCTCTACTGACTTCGGCTTCTGGTGATTTTGCTTTAATATTCAGGCATTTTCCACTTTTGACACATTACTTCAAAGCTGCCGTGTGGGACACTAATGCGTCCTCACCTCAACTACCTATTTTTTATAAGATTGAGACTGTTTTACGCGTATTGGCATGCATGAATTAGGCCAAGTTGTTACGCTGCCTTGCTTGTTGATCGCGCCAGCAGCCACAGCCAAATATACTTGCAGATATGAATGAGCGCAATCTTGAGATTATAACACTTAATCAAGCGTAGATCACATCCTGAAATCTACCATCATTTTTGCGGACTTTTAAATTAAAAATAAGCAAAGAAAATATCTACGATTGTATAATAAATCCCTCTAGTCAAATAGCCTGTATAAAGGTGAGGCAAGCACGCACGGATACGGTAAAACCGAAGCTGTCAATTCATTGTCATGCCGTGCGTGGTTTATGTGATCTCATCAACTGACGTTCTCTTACATTCCACTTTTCTCAACACATTTCCTCGCATGAGTAGATATTTCAGCGGCGAGTGCCTAAAGGAGTGGAAATAGATTTGCTTAAAGCCAAGTCGTGCAATGGTAATGAAACGCTAAAAGACAATGCCCACTTACATGTAAGATTATTTAATTAAAAATACCTCCCTCAAATATCATTCAAATTTAGTGCGTGTCTTCTCATGATCAGCGCATTGTTTATGGCACAGCCTTTCAATTTGTGGGTATTTTGGTGTCACAATAAAATCTTGCATTGTTTGGATAAGTCGACGTTTCTCTACCACAGTACATTGCAGAAACTAAGCTAAATCTACCCATGCTGCTTGGATATAATGCACAAACAAGGTTTTATGGCTTTTGTGCCTACAAACCTGCTTCCTTGCAAATAATAGTGACTTTTTAGCTGCAACAATTATGCTGCTAAGGCAGATCCAAACAGCCTTACGAGGTCAGTGTGGGACGTGTTTAAATTCACAGGGACAGCACCCAGGGAATAGACACAAATCATGGCGGAAGTGATTGTAGTACTACTGTGTGCAGCTCATTGCTCAGGTGTGCTCGCTCCTCATTTTTTGCATTTCCGGCTCATTTTTCTGTTTGCTTCTTCTTCATTATTGTATGTCAATACCAAGGTGGAAGGAGTCTCCTAACGACTCTCTCTGTAAAGGTGGAAACATGCTCTAAGATGTGAGGTTCTCGCGTTGCTGGGAAGCCTTTCGGAGTCTCATGCCCATAGGACTACGAGTGAAAGAAGACTTGTGTAGGTGCACTACTGTGCATTATTGGGTATGCAATTGTGAATTGCGCATGCAAAAAAGCATTTTGAGTGCATAGAGCCCCAGATGAACACTGAGTTTAAGCTAATCTTAATCGTGCTGCTTGACCACAGCGTTTCAGTTTTACTTTCATTGCAAGTAGACTCCAATAATGTACACCTCAACAACTGCCGCCGAAATCTATTTTTAAATGTTACAGGTGCGTGGCCTTTGGCAAATGGCGGAGTAGTCCCTGCCAATGGGACGAAGATACGCTTACACTCCCTCACTACATTATTCATTCAAATTCTTTAATTTCTCAATGCACTCATTAGAAATCAGTCACTTAGCATTTTACTAGCTTGTTGGTTGTAAAACCAAGCGCATTACATTTCTAGAAAATAGATTGTTGAATCCTAAATTGCTTGTTGTGTGCATCTTGACGAATCGCTAATTTATGCAGTCTTGGATGTAAACTAGTCTAAATGTGGATTGACATTTAATCCTACGAGATTTAATTTGTAACCCAAATAAATGGATCTTTCCTATCCTTTATCCCCTTGGCATTGCTTTTATTTTAGAGAAAGCGAGCCTCACCATAGGTGGCGTAACTAAACAAGAAACGACTGAAATCATGGTATTAAGCAGCGGTCTGAAGCTTATATCAACCACCTATTTTGTGCTTGCTTGCAAGTTCTGAAGGCAATGTTT